>JAKSZT010054395.1:9488884-9687198 GCA_026826555.1 Tolypeutes matacus
AAAAAAAAAAAAAGCAGTTAGAACACTAGCAATAGAAGGAAACTTCCTCAACATGATAAAGAGAATATATGAATAGCCCACAGTTAACATCCTATTTAATGGTGAAAGACTGAAAGCTTTCCATCTAAGATCAAGAACAAGTCAAGGATGCCCACTGTAACCACTTATTCAACATTGTACTGCAAAGTTCTTGCCAGTGAAATTAGGCAAGAAATAGAAACGAAAGGCATCCAAATTGGAAAGAATGAAGTAAAACTTTCCTTATTTGCAGATGATATGATCTTACATACAAAAAAATCCTGAAAAATTCACAACAAAGCTCCAAGAGCTAATAAAAGAATTCAGCAAAGTAGCATGGTACATGTTCAACCCCCCAAAATCAGTAGTGTTTCTATACACAAGCAACAAACAATCAGAAGAATAAATCGGGGTGGTGCTGGGGAATCTATTCACAATAGCAACTACAAGAATAAAATATTTAAGAATAAATCTAAGGATGTAAAGAACTGGTACACAGAAAACTGCAAAACATTGCTAAATGAAATAAAGAAGACCTAAATAAATGGAAGGACATTCTGTGTTCATGGATTGGAAGAATAAATATTGTTAAGATGTCAATACTACCCAGAACGATTTATAGATTCATTGCAATCCCAATCAAAATTCAACAACCTTCTTTGCAGAAATGGAAAAGCCAATCATCAAATTTATATGGAAGGCTAAGAGGCCCCAAAGAGCTAATGCCATTGTGAAAAAGAAGAATGAAGGTGGAGGACTCAAACTTCCCAATCTTAAAACTTATTACAAAGCCACAATAATCAAAACAGCATGATACTGGCAAAAGGACTGACATATAGACAAGTGGGATAGAATTGAGAACTCAGAAATCAACCCTCACATTTATGACCAATTGATTTATTTTTTTAATTTATTTATTTTTTTAAAGATACTTAGATTACATAAATGTTACACAAAAAATATAGGGATTCCCATATGCCCCACCTCCCACACCTCCCACAACCTCCCACATAAACATCCTTCATTAGTGTGGCACATTAATTGCAATTGATAAACACATCCTGGGGCTTTGCCATTAAGCGTGGACCATAGTTCACATTGTAGACCACACTCTCTCCCACACAGTTCTGCATGTTATATAATGATATAAAATGACCTATATCTGTCATTGCAATATCACTCAGGACAATTCCCAAGTCCCAAAAAAGTTCCCACATTACAACTGCTTTTCCCTCTCTCTGCCCCCAGAGCCTCCAGTGGCCACTGGCTCCACATCAATGTTGTAATTTCTTCCATTGCTTGAATCACAATTTGTCTATAGTAGAATACCAGTAAGTCCACTCTAGTCTATAGCTCTTCCCCCAATCCTGAGGAGTCTGGGTTGGTGATGTCCACTCCACCTCCAATTGAGATGGAGCTTATATCCCATGGGGAAGATGCATGGGATTATCCTGCCTGCTGTTGCAGACTCTCTCCATTCCCTGGGATGGCCGTTGTCCATCATCATTTCCCTGCCAGTTGTCCTGAGTGAGTCCAATGAGCTGTGGAGCTCCAGGAGTTGCACCCTCCACCCCCTGTGACAATGCCCCAAGAACATTTGAACATTTTTACATACCTTATATTTATGCTTAGGTGAACTTCCTCCTGTGCATACACCATCCCTGACACCCCACACCAATGATCCTCCCCTACCCCAGCTGCAACCCTTCTGCAATCCAAAGCCTCCTCAAAGATGAAGCCATTACAATAGCTGAATACAATCAATAGGAAAATGAAACAATAATGATAAGTTCAAATGTAAGAGATAAAATACATAAAAATTTTTTAAAAAACTAAAAATAAAATGAAGAGATTGGGATATTAAAAAAATGAAAAATATATTTTAAAAATTTTTGACCTTTTGCCTTTCATCACTACAACATCTGGTATCCAGTCTGTACCATGGCACCCTCCCCCAGCATCTCACCACTTCCCATTCCATTTTCAAAGATGTTCTAGGCCACAGCAAAGTCACACACACAATACAGGAGACTCTCACATACCCAACATTCTCCCCCTTTCCCTGCCCCATACCAATATCCCTTTATATGTGGATGGTAACATATTATAACTGATATACAAATAGTGAAACATAGCCACTAAACATTGTCAATGGTCCACACCATGGTTTATATTTTAGACCATACACTTTTACAAATTTTGATGATATTTACCAAGTCCTGTGTCTATCACTGTATGGTAATGAAGAACATTTCCACTGTCCACCAAATACCACCCCCCCTTCGATCTACTCCACCCCTCCCACTCCATCCCCCCGGGGCCCACAACCCCCGGCTTGACTCGTTGGATGACAAGATTCATAGCCACATGCAATTAGGTCCTAACACACTGGTCCATGCCCCCCTACCAGGAGCCTCCCCTGCTCCCGAGAGACTCCCGTCCATCCATTTCTGAACAAATCGGTCCTCACAAAGATGGGAGTCCAACTCCCTCCCGCCCACCATGTTGGTCTCCACCCACCGACACAACACACCATGACAGAATGAACACTCACACACTCCCCAGAAGCCCACTCCAGGTGCACCCTGTCCTGAATGCCCCCCCCAACCAACACCCCAAACCAGCGAACCCTCCCTGTCACACTGCCACAAGAGCATTCCCACCTCTACACCCTCAACCTCACACCCACCAAATCCCCAGTGTTCACCCAGTCCCTCTCCCAGCCCCGCCCCAGCATCCTAGACCCTCCAACCCACCCTTCCCAATCCACCCACCCGTCAACCCTGCACCACCCAACCCAACAATACCACCACCCTCCCGTCCCATCCCCTCAACACGCAACCACATCTATGTTTACCATAGATGACATCCGTATGGGTGATGGCTCACAACCTCTCTTCTCTCTCAATTTCTTGTAAACCTATCTTTCAGACAACAGCTCTCTGAGACTGCTCAACTCCCCTAATTCATATCAGTGAGGTCATGTACTGTTCATCCTTCAATGCCTGGCTTGCTTCACTCAACATAAGGTCTTCAGGATTCATCCATGTTATCCCGTGTGTTAGCACTTTATTCCTTCTTACAGTTGAGTAATATTCCATTGTATGTATGTACCACATTTTGTTTATCCATTCATCTGTTGATGGGCACCTGGGTTGATACCAACTTTTGGCAATAGTGAACAATGCTGCCAAGAACATTGGTGTGCATGTATCCTTCGTGTCTTTGCTTTAAATTCTTCAGGGTATATAACCAGCAGTGGAATCACTGGATCATATGGAAGTTCTATAGTTCGTTTTTTGAGAAACCACCAAACTGTCCTCCATAGTGGCTGGACCATTCCATAGTCCCACCAGCAGTAGATGAAGGTTCCCATTTCTCCACAACCTCTCCAACACTTATAATATGCTGTTTTTTTTTAATAGCCACCATTCTAATGGGTGTAAGATGGTACCTCATTGTAGTTTTGATTTGCATTTCCCTAATAGCTAGCGATGTCAAGCATCTTTTCTTATGCTTTTTAGCCATTTGTATTTCTTCCTTAGAGAAGTGTCATTTCAGGTCACTTGCCCATTTTTTAAATGGGTTGTTTGTCTTTTTATTTTCGAGGTGTAGGATTTCTTTATATATGCAGGATATTAGGCTCCCTTCAGATATATGGTTGCCAAATATTTTCTCCCATTGGATAGGCTGCCCTTTTACTTTCTTGATAACATCCTTTAAGGTGCAGAAGTTTTTAATTTTAAGGAGATCCCACTTATCTATTTTTTCTTTTGCTGCTCATACTTTGGGTGTGGAGTTCATGAAACCATTTCCTATTACAAGGTCCTGTAGATGCTTCCCTACATTATCTTGCAATGTCTTTATGGTCTTGGCTCTTATATTTAGATCTTTGATCCATCTTGAGTTGACTTTTGTATAAGGTGTGAGATGGTGTTCCTCTCTCATTCTTTTGAATATGGATATCCATTTCTCCAAGCATCATTTATTTAAGAGGCCATTCTCTGCCAACTGAGTGGACTTGGTGGCCTCATCAAATATCAGATGGCTGTATATGCGAGGATCTATATTGGAACTCTCAATTCGGTTCCATTGGTCTGTATGTCTATCCTTGTGCAATACCATGTAGTTCTGACCACTGTAGTTTTGTAGTATGTTTTAAAGTCAGATAGTGTGATACCTCCAACTTCATTTTTCTTTTTCAATGTGTATTTGGCAATTCAGAGCCTCTTATCCTTCCAAATAAATTTTATAGTTAGTTTTTCCAATTCATTAAAAAATATAGTGTTGATTTTTTTGGGGATTGCATTAAATCCGTAGATTAGTTTGGGTAGGATAGACATCTTGATGATGTTTAGTCTTCCTATCCACGAACAGGGAATATTCTTCCATTTATTTAAGTCTTCTTTGATTTCCTTTAACAGTGTTGTGTAGTTTTCTGTATACAAGTCCTTTACATCTTTAGTTAAATTTATTCCTTGGTATTTGATTCTTTTAGTTACTATTGTAAATGGTATTTTTTTCTTGATTTCCTCCTCAGATTGCTCATTATTAGTGTACAGAAATGCTACTGATTTTTGAGCATTGATCTTATAGCTTGCGACTTTACTGAACTCCTTTATAAGTTCTAGAAGCTTTGTGTAGATTTCTCAGGGCTTTCTATGTATAGGATCATGTCATCTGCAAATAGTGAAATTTTTACTTCTTCCTTTCCAATTTGGATGCCTTTTATATCTTTTTCTTGCCCCAGTGCTCGAGTAAGTACTTCTAAGACAGTGTTAAATAGGAGTGGTGATAGTGGGCATCATTGTCTTGTTCCCAATCTTAGAGGGAAAGCTGATGATGAAGATGATGTTAGCTGTGGGTTTTTCATATATATCCTTTATTGTGTTCAGAAAGTTTCCTTCTACTCCTATCTTTTGCAGTGTTTTTATCAGGAAAAAGTGCTGTATTTGTCGAAGGCTTTTTCTGCATCTATAGAGATGATCATGTGATTGTTTTCTTTCAATCTGTTTATGTGGTGTATTACATTGATTGATTTTCTTATGTTGAACCATCCTTGCATACCCAGGATGAAACCCACTTGGTCATGGTGTATAATTTATTTGATATGTTGTTGTATGCGATTAGCAAGTATTTTGTTGAGGATTTAGCATCTAGTTTCATTAGAGAGATTGGTCTGTAATTTTCCTTTCTTGTGGCATCTTTGTTTGGCTTTGGTATTAGGGTAATGTTGGCATCATAGAATGAGTTAAGCAATGTTCCTTCTACTTCTCTTTTTTTGGAAGAGCTTAAGCAGGATTGGTATTAGCTCTTTCCAGAATGTTTGGTATATTCACCTGTGGAGCCGTCTGGTCCTGGGCTCTTCTTAGCTGGGAGGTTTTTGATGACTGAGTCTATCTCTTTACTTGTAATTGGTTTATTGAGTTCATCAATTTCTTCTTTCATCAGTGTAGGCTGTTTGTGTGTTTCTAGGAATTTGTCCATTTCCTCTAAATTATCATTCTTGTTGGCATATAATTTTTCAAAATATCCTCTTATGATACTCTTTATTTCTGTGGGGTCAGTGATGATATCCCTTTCCTCATTTCTTATTTTGTGTATTTGCATCTGCTCTCTCTTTTTCTTTGCTAGTCTGGCTAAGGGTTTGTAAATTTTATTGATCTTCTCAAAGCACTTGCTTTTGGCTTTGTTTATTTTTTATAGTGTTTTCTTATTTTCTATTTCATTTAGTTCTGCTCTAATCTTTGTTATTTACTTCTTTCTACTTACTTTGGGGTTAGTTTGTTGTTGCTTTTCCAGCTCCTCCAGGGGTGCAGTTAGGTCTTCAATTTTAGCTCTTCTTTTTTGATATATGCATTTATGGCTATGAATTTCCCTCTCAGTACAGCTTTGGCTGCATCCCACAGGTTTTGATATGTTGTGTTGTCATTTTCATTTGTTTCAAGGTAGTTTCTGATTTCTTTTGAGATTTTCTCCTTGACCCACTGTTTGTCTAAGAGTGTGTTATTTAACTTCCATATCTTTGTGCCTAATCTGGTTCTCTGGCCCTTAGTGATTTCCAATTTCATTCCATTGTGGTCAGAGAAATTACTTTGGATAATCTCAATCTTTCTGAATTCATTGAGAGTTGTTCTGTGGTCTATCATAGATTATGATCCATGTGCACTCGAGAAGAATGTATATCCCACTGTGTTTGGGTGTAGTGTTCTGTATATATCTATTAGGTCCAGATCCTCTAATGTATTTTTCAGAGTCTTTGTTTCTTTATTGATTCTCTGTCAAGATGTTCTGTCTAATGGTGATAATGGTGTATTAAAGTCCCCCACTATAATTGTAGAGGCATTTATGTCTCCACTTAGTCTTTCCAGTGTTTGCCTCATGTATTTTGAGGTTCCTTGGTTAGGTGCATAAATTTTTATGATTGTTCTTTCTTCTTGATAGATTATCCCTTTTATTACTATATAGTGTCCAACTTTGTCTCTTACAATAGCTTTGCATTTAAAGTCTATTTTGTCTGATATTAGTATAGCTACTCCCACCCTTTTTTTGGTTATTGTTTGCTTGTAAAATTGTTTTCCAACCATTTACTTTCAGCCTCCTTGAATCCCTGTGTCAAAGGTGGGTTTCTTGTAGACAACATATAGATGGGTCATATTTCCTTATCCATTCTGCCAATCTGTGTCTCTTGACTGGTGAGTTTAATCCATTAACATTCAGTGTTATTACTCTCAAGGAATTACTTATGTTAGCCATATTTTCTTTGGGTTTATGTATGTCATGTGCTGTTTTTATTTCTCTTTTTGTCTTTTTAGTTGTTCTTACACTCTCCTCAAACTCTCTCTCTCCTGTGTTTTCCTTTCAACCTGTGAAACTTCCTTTAGTATTTCTTGAAGGGCAGGTTTTTTATAGGCATACTCTCTTAATTTCTGTTTTTCTGTGAATATTTTGAGCTCTCCGTTGTTTTTGAATGTCAGCTTTACCGGATAGAGAATTCATGGCTGGAAGTTTTTTTCTTTGAGTATCTTGACTATGTCATACCACTGTCTTCTTGCCTCCATGGTTCCAGATGAGAAATCAGCACTTAATCTTATTGAGCTTCTCTTGCATGTGATGGTTCTCTTTTCTTTCGCTGCCTTGAATATTTTCTCTTTGTCTTGAGCATTGGACATTTTGACAAGTAAAGGTCTTGGAGTAGGCCTGTTAGGATTTATACTGTTTGGGGTATGCTGTGCTTCCTGGACATGTATGTCCATCTCCCTCAATAGGGTTGGGAAGTTTTTAGCCATTGTTTCCTTCAACCCTCCTTCTGTTCCCTTTCCTTTCTCTTCTCCCTCTGGGATGCCTATAATACATATGTTTGTGATTTTTGTGTTGTTTAAATCCCTAAGTCCCTGCTGGATTTTTTCTATCTTTTTTATCTATCTGTTCTACTATCTGTTTGATTTCAGATGTACTGTCTTCCACACCACTAATTCTTTCTTCTCTTGCTCAAATCTGCTGTTATGTGATTCCAGTGTCTTTTTGATTTCTTGGATTGTGCCATTCATCACCATCATATCCGTTATCTTTTTATGTATGTTTACAATTTCTTCAGTATGTTGTCCCAGTGTCTTCTTAATATCTGTAATCTCTTCCTTCACTTCATTAAGTTGGTCCATGATATTTGTTTGGACAGCTTTGATTAGTTGTTCGATGCTCTGCATCTCTTCCTGGTTTTAAGTTTGTTCATTGGACTGGTCCATGTCTTCCTGTTTCTTAGTATGGTTTGTAATTTTTTGTTGCCCTCTGGTCATCATTTATCTTGATGGGTTTATTCAGTTGATTAGCTTCTCTCTCTGCTCTCAAGTTTTGTTTAGCTGCTGGTTTTGTGTGTGTGTTAAGTTTTCTCTTTGACACTTTGTTCTTCTTGTTCTATTTCCTTGCTGTTTTCTATGTTTCAGTTTTATCTTGAGCAATCTATCTCCCTGACCAGCTCCCTCCAGATTGATATCCCAAAGGCTCCCACTCTGTGGGCTCCCAGAACAGTTCACTTGGGCAAGATCCTGTCCCCAATCAGCTGTCTTTTGCGAGAGAGATTGTGAGCATTCACTTAAACCGACACCATCTTGCCTTCCAGTCTGACCAATTGATTTATGACAAGGTGGCAAAGACCGCTCAATTGGAAAAGAATAGGCTCTTCAACAAATGATCCAGGGAAAACTGGATATCCATTTCCAAAAAACACAATACCTCACACCATGTACAAAAATCAACTCAAAATGGATCAAAGACCTAAATATAGGAGCTAGAACTATCAAACTCCTAGAAGAAAATGTAGGGAAGCAGCATCTTCAGAACCTTGCATTAGGCAATGATTTCTTAAGACTTTACACCTAAAGCACAAGCAACAAAAGAAAAAAATAGATAAATGGTACCTCATTAAAATTTAAAAAAAACTTTTGTTCCTCAAAGGACTTTATCATGAAAATAAAAAGACCACTTATACAATGGGAGAAGATATTTGGTAAATACATATCCTATATAGGATTAATATCCAGCATATATTAAAAAATCCTTCAACTTACCAACAAAAAGACAAACTGCCCAATTAAAAAATGACAAAAGACTTGAACAGATATCTCTCCAAAGAAGATATAGAAATGGCCAGCAAGTACAGCAAAAGATGCTCAACATCATTACCCATCAGGGAAATGCAAATAAAACCACAACGAAATATAATTTCACACCCATTAGAAGGGCGCTATTTTAAAAATGTAAAATAACAAGTGTTGGAGAAGGTGCAGAGAAGTAGGAACACTCATTCATTGCTGGTGGCAAGGTAAAATGGTGTAGCCTCTGTGGAAGACAGTTGGGTGATTCCTCAGAAAGCTAAGTATAGAATTACTATATGACCCAGCAATCCCACTACTAGGTATGTATACAAAAGAATTGAAAGCAGAGGCTCACACAGATATTTGCCTCCTGATGTTCATTATTCACAATTATTCACAATTTTCAAAAGATGGAAGCAAATTTAATGCCCATCAACCAATGACTGGATAAATAAAATGTGATATATATGTACAATAGAATATTTTTTAAAAAAACAACAATTTATTGAAGTATATCATTCATACATGAACATACATAAACAATAAGTGTTCAGTAAACATTGTGAACTTAGGAAACAAACATGCATAACATCATACAGGGCTCCCGAACATCACTCCACCACAAATACTTTGCATTGCTGTGAAACATTTGTTAACAAATTATGAAAGAGCATCGTCAAAGTATTACTACTAACTATAGTCCATATCTTACTCCCCTATACTTTTTTTTGGAAAGGATTTATTTATTTATTTACTTTTATCCACTTTTATACACCCCCCTCCCCCCCCGTTTTTGCTGTTTTTGTGTACATTCGCTGGGCAACTCTGTGTCTGTTTCCTGCCCTCTCTTCTCATCCTTCTCCTCCTGTCTTCACTGGGATTCAATCCTTGGAACCTCTGATGTGGGAGAGAGGCGTCCTACCACCTGGGCCACCTCAGGTCCTGGTTTTTCGGTGCATCTCGTCTTGGCTCTCCCTTGTGTCACTTTCCTGTTATGTCATCATCTTGCTGCATGGCTCGCGGGGTCTGATGGCACACCTGCACACAAGGCCTGACGGCGCACCCATGTGCAGGGCCTAGGGGGCTCACCTGCTTGCGGGGCCTGGCGGTACACCCACGCACAGGGCCTGATGGCACAACCGCTTGCGGGGACTGCCGGCATACCTGCACACAGGGCCTGGGGGGCTCACCCGCTTGCGGGGCCTGACAGCATACCCATGCATGGGGCCTGGCAGTTGTGCGCCTTCTTTATTTTCCTTTTTTTAATTTTTACCGGGAGGTCCCAGGGATCGAACCCAGTTCCCTCCATAAGGGAGACGGACACCCAACCACCCGAGCCACATCTGTCTCCCTGCTATATCTCTTAAGGTTGACCAAAGATACCTAGAGTTATAGTCATTTCCCATACAGGATGGTCATATAATAAATCAGCCTTTGTTTATCACCAGCATTCTACAAACCAGACCTAGGGAGAAAAACTAGGTCTGGGGATACATGCATGGTTTCTAATATAGCAAATGTTTAGACTACCCTGATTATCACAAAATCAGGACAGCAAATACAATAGAATATTATACAGCTGTAAAAAGTCCTGATACATGTGAAACATAGATGAACCTTGTAGACATCATGTTGAGTTAAATAAGCCAGACACAGAAGGACAAATCTTGTATGATCTCACCGATTTGAAACAATTAGAATATGAAAACTCTTAGAGTCAGAATCTAGAATATAGGTTACCAGGGGACCAAGTAGGGATAGGGAATGGGAAGTTAAAGCTTAAAATACAGGGATCCTATTTGGAAAGATGGAAATGTTTTGGTAATGGATGATGGTGATAGTAGCACAACACTGTGAACATAATTAATAGCACTGAAATATATATCTGAATATGATTAAAAGGCAAAAATGTTAGCTTGTATATAGGTAACAGAATAAAAATATTTTTAGAAAAATCCATGCAACTACATTACACAGTGAACCCTAAGATAAACTATGTACTTTAATCAATAGTAAAATTATTAAAATGTGCTATTATCAATTGTAACAAATGTTCCACAGCAATGCAAGTTGTTGGTGGTGGGGTGGTATATGGGAATCCTGTATGATTGTTCTTTAAACCCACAATTTCTCTAATAAGGGAATACATTCAAAAAAATGTTGTGAAGAATGAAATCTCACAGCCAATTTTGAAAGTAATTTGGATCCAGTCCAATGAAGTTTTATTATGAAAGTATACCATTCAGACTTGATTCATATCAAATGAAAAGTACAGTTCATATGGACACTTATTCCATTAATGTCATTTAGACTGAATAGTGTGATCAGATCTCTTGAATGTCATGTTACTTCCAGAAGACAATGTTATGTTTCTGAACATGAGTTGCCAAAACAATCATTTGAAAATAGGAAATACTAGTTGAAAAAGTGACCATTCAATAACAGTGACTGTTTGACTATAACCTACATGACTATAGGGTTTTTCTCCTGGAGTAAAATGAGCTGCCCTCAGAGAACACTGAAAACAGGGCACAAATCCAGTAATAAGGTCTCCCTAGGAAGAGACTTCCTGGGATGGAATTCTTCCAGGCAACAAATAGGACTGTTTTAGGCAGAGCTATTTCCATGTAAGTGAAGACACCGGTCACCATCTCATATTGCTCAACAGCCTAAAACAGAATTCTAGAAATACTGTATCTAAGATTCAGTCACAGTGCCTGGCATGTTGGCTATCCAACAAATGTTAATTTCTTTCATCTGCAGTCCATTACCAACTGCTGCCCCTCAAATATACTACCACCTCAAATACAATATCTTCAAGATTTCTTAACCAACTTTACCCTCCACACAGTGTTTGATACACTAATCAAGAAATGGGCTAATTTAATAAACTGTTACAAGGCTTTCCTGGGCCCAGGCTTTGAACGGTGGGAATGAGAAATGCACTGTCAGCCTTATGAGCAGACATTGATTAGACATGGGATGATTTGTGGGCTGGCCACTATGCAGGCCTCTCTGCCCAAAAATATCACCTCCACTACCTGGCTTGGAATTGTTCTGTTGGAAATTCCTTAGAGTTTACAATATTATTCCAATCTTTCTCCCTGATATTTGCTTCTCATTCGGGCTAATGAGTTCACACACACATGCCCTACAAAAATTGCTATCTGTGGCAGTTTGATATTATTGAATTCCAAAAAAGAAATACTGATTATGTTTGTAAACTGGTCTGTTCCTCTGGGCTAGTGATACCCTTAGATTGTATTGAATATTGAACTTTTACTTGATTAAATTATGACTAGGGCTTTGACTGGGCCATGTCAGTAGGACGTTGAGTCCCCATCCCCTTGGTGGGCAGGGACTCACAGAGAAAACGACAAGGCAGAGGAGACAGAGTTTCGATCCTGGAGCCTGGGAAGTAAGCACACAGAGAAGGCTCCATTAGACATGGCAGAGGCCCTGGGAAGAGAGACAAGCCATTTGCCTGACAGTTTACAGCTGGCCTTGTGGAGAGAGAGCAGCTGAGCCCAGAGAGAAACGAGCCCAGGAGGGAGAGAAGACTTGTCCCAGCCTGTGGCTGAGATTGGAAGAAGCTGGGACCACGGAGCCTCAGGAGGAGGAGGAAGACTGAACCTTCGCAGGCATCACCCACCATCTTGCATCAACACATGGAAACAGACTGGGTGAGAAAGTATCATTTATGGTACCTTGAATTGGACTCTTTGGGACCTTGTGACTGTAAGCATCTATCTCAAATAAATACCCTTTATAAAAACCAACTGATTTCTGGTATTTTGCATCAGCATCCCTTTGGCTAATACACCATCAATTTTAAAAGAGCAGATTAGCAGGGTTCAATTTTTCAAGTCACTCTGTTATCACATTGTCCTATTTTATATGCTCACAGTACTTATCACTGTTTTAAATTATATTTGTTTACTTATCTTCTGCCCTCTGATACACATGCACACTCAGGTACACACTCTCAAATACCAGCCATGTGAGAGTGGAGACCTTGTACATTTGTTCACTAGTAAATCTCAAGGGTCCAGGTGCTCAATAAGTATTTGTTGTATAAGTGGCCCCACCCTGTCTGATGGCCCTTTTTTGGTCTTCAACTTTACATTTATGACTCATTTGACATGCAGGGAATTTTGATCGTATTCAGGATAATACAATCATACAGACCCTCTCAACTGTGGCTTGGTAGTCTGCTATCAATACTGCTTTCCTCTAGAGTCAATGAGGCTATAAAGGACCTGCTTTAAACAGGTTCTGTGGTAGGGCGTTGGAATTGTTAACTTCTGACATCACTGAGAACATAGTCCTGAGTGCACAGAAAACTGGGTGTTATTTTCCTTGATTCTAAGACCTTGATATTCAAATTATAAATGATTGAAGATACTTCCTAAATAGTTTAAAGTGTAATAGGAAAGACATAGGTTTGATTCTATTGTGAGAATCTTTATGGACCCTGTGGTGGTTAGAAGTTGTGTTTGCTCCAGAAAAAAACATGTTCTTAAATCTAATCCATTCCTGTATGTGTGAACCCACTGTAAGAAGAACCTTTTGATGAGGTAACTTCAGTTAAGGTGTAACCCACCTCAATCAAGATGGGTCTTAATCCTTTTAATGGAGTCCTTTATAAGCAGAATAAAATTCAGGCATAGAGAGAGAAAGCCACAGGAAGCAAGAAGCTGAACATCAGCAGAACCTGGAAGAAGAGGGAGAGACCAGGAGACACCTCCATGTGCCTTGCCAGGTGACAAACTAAGGGCCAAGGACTGCCAACAGCCAGCCCCAGAATGCCACAGTCAGGAAGAAAGCATTGTCTTGATGATGCCTTGATTTAGTCTTTTTCCCAGCCTTAAACCATAAGCGAATAAATTCCCATTATTTAACCTGACCTATTTCATGGTATTTGTTTGAGCAACCTAGGAAACCAAAACACTTCTCCTTCTGATTATCTCAGTTGAAATGCAGTACTCAGGAAATTAAGGCCATAGGGTTAATTGCCTATGTGGTCCTGTTCCCAGGGACCAAATCCACTGGGTTTCTCCTAACATTATTACACTTGAGAAATAAGATTAAAATAAGCATCAAGAACAGCCTTGAAATGAAATTAATTTTAAAATGAGAAAACTGTGTTCAAAGAAAGATAGGGGTAATGTTGAAGTGTGGTTTGGGGTGAGGAGTGAGGCTATAGCAGGACAGTCTCATCCCCTGTTCCTTGGTGATGGCAGAGGTATAAGTCTCCTGGTATATCAGTGAGGCTAAGGTATTCTTTTAACACAAGCTGAGGGGGCTTCCTCCTTTAATCACTTGCTTATTTGCCAATTGTAGCTCCAAAAGGGAGGTGTCTTCTTTGCCAGATGCAGGCATGGATTAGGACCAGGGATAGGGACACAGTCATAGGCTATACTTCTGGACAAGAGCCCAGACTCAAGAACAGCACACTTGCACCTTCTGCTCACCATATTTCTTCTGTGCAGTGAGCAGAAGCCAGGCTAACTGAGGCAGACAACGCGTGCTGCCAGTTACCTCCAGAGCCTCTGGAGGTCAAGAGACATGTGGGCCTCTTCTGTTTTTTTAATTTCAGTATACGTAAACATGAAGAAGTGCCTAAACAAGATTACAAAAATTTAGGTAAATTTTTACTATTGACATTTAACAAATTACTGATTTTAAGACACACTGCAAAAAAAAAATCCACAAAGAAGATAATTAGAGCACTTATGAAACTATTAAGTCAAAGCTCACTATGAATGGTATGGTCCAGATAATGCGACACAAAGTTTAAAGTGGTCTGATAAGGGCCATCTTCTTTCAATTTTCTCATTGTAACTCTGGACTTAATACTCATGTTTATGCTTGAGACCTTTCATGACTGGAAGTCCAAGTCAAATGGCTTTCTTGGTTCACCTGTGAAGTGCTGAGGTACTGTTTACTTCTCTCAAATGTTCCTAATTGGAAATCTTTCCTTAATTATAAGCCTAGCACACCACCTGCTCCAACTTACCGTGATATTATAAAGGAAGCAAAAAAACAATTTGCAAAGAACCAAAAGGATTTTAGGATGTAAGTTCATGCCATATTATTGTTAAATATAAAAACATAAACTTTTTTAGACCTGGTAGTGACCAGAAATAACCTAAACTAAGTTCCGTATTTAACTGATGAAGAGAGTCATTTCCGAGCATCTTAAATATTCAGGGATCCTGTTCAAGTAAGTATCAAGGGTGTATTTGTACCCACAGAGCCATGCGAGTGTCAGGGATTGAAGGAAGGCAACTTTGCTGAGGTGTGGCTGGGGAAATGCACCCCAAGATGAAAAAGCCAAGAAAGAGCTCCAGGAAAGAAAGATTAGAGTATTATCCATTTATAAAGATGAGCCCTGAAAGAAGAGTGGAGAGGTTGCCTGCAATAGAAGATCCCTGGAACTGGGGTAGCAGCTGAGGTGGTATTAAGGAAAGCAAGACAGGGAAGTCTTTTCTGAAATGTCTTCTTGGGAAAACATTTTCAATTGTTTTGTGTTTATTTTAATGATTGCTCATGGAAAGCCATGGTATTCTTATATGCTAGGAAGCCAGGAATGGGTTAATAAGAGGATACCCATCAATTTTAAAAGAACAGATTAGCAGGGTTCAATTTTTCTGTCCATGATATCAAGGTAACTGCCTAGAGCTTTTATTGCCTTGGGGAGGATAAAGGATGGGCATCATTCCCTTTGGGTACCTGCTGCTGCTCAGAAAACAAATCAAAGGGAGGTAAATGGGAGAGCTGCCAGCTAGGTCTTGTCTAGGAGGCAGAACAGGAATCTGAGCTAGTCCCCATGTCCTTTCTCTCCAGCCCTCCAACGCCACCCCCCCTCCCACAGCCTTCAGATCTCCTAGGCTTAGTGGGAAGAACAGGGCTGGATGCCCTTGATGGAGGACCCCTTGTGGAGGAGCAATGGGAGTCTAGGCTATACTCAGCTGTCATGGGTGATATGTTTGATACAGGTTTTATAAGAGCAGATGTGCTGGGGGATTTCTCACACAAAGTAGTGTAGAGGGAGGAACACCAAAGAACTGGTTCATAAAGGTCTTTAACTGATGTGTAGAAATTGCTGATATATTCTTTCCCAATTAGTACTGATTGTTTTATTTTAAAATTTAACTCCATACTTTGATTTTATAGAGAAAAGCACAGAATTAATGAAGAAATAAAACTCCTCAGACAGCGGCAGAAAAGAATTGACAAGGAGTTTGATAGGTTTGTCTCTTATTCAACTTTGTAGAGCTTAAAAACATTTTAATGAGACAAATTTGTTATATAAAATCACAATTGGTTTCTTACATAAAAAGACATCAACACAATTATCTGCAAAGACATTTTCTACTCAACAGTTCATCTGGAGTAAAACTTTCACTTTCTTTGTCCACAAAATCACCTACTGTGATAATTTAATGAATTGCTAAACATTATTATCATTTCCTTTTACTCCTCTGGTCATAGTTCTTAAGCTCAAGGTTTTTTAAAAATAAACTTAGGGAGTGGCTGTGGCTCAAGTGGTTGAGCTCCCACCTCCCACATGGGAGGTTCCAGGTTCAGTTCCTGGTGCCTCCTGAAAAAAAAACAAAACAAACAACAAGCAAAAGAAATGAGAAAACCAACTCAGGGAAGCCAATGTGGCTCAGTGGTTGAGCACTGGCTTCCCACATATGAGGTCCCAGGTTCAATCCCCAGCCCCCAGTACCTCAAACAAACAAACAAAAAAGACTTAAAACCATGCCCTGCCCTAGGGAACATGTAAACTATAAAAGACAACCTATTTAGCTGGTGTCTCTTGGTCTGGTTTTTTGTTCCCCCAATGAAGTAAGAAAAATTGACTTCATTTAATTTATTTTATAAATTAGACTGTAAAAGAGAAAACTATAATATAATGAGACTAACCCACTTCAAACACACTCATACACGCAAGAATGAGTATCAGACAAGTATGGCTCTTCAAACAAGCACTCTTAGGAGAATACAACTTTGTGCCAGTTGTGATGCATACTTCTAATTACTGTATTGGAATTTGTAACGTTAGTTTCCCAGTCACACTAGAAAATCCAATCCATTAATTATAATCTTATCTCAGTTTTCATGAAAAATCTTAGCACCCAGCTTTTCCCTTTGCAACACCTAAGTTATAAGATATGATTCCAAGTAACTTTCACAAGTTTCCAAAAATCAAATCCAAAAAGGACAAATTTCTCACCACTGAAGATATGTAGATGAATGTAAGACAGTTCTCAAAGCAACTCTCAAGAAGCCTCTTAATATGTTTTATGCAATGGCATTCTTAGAGAAAGTGAAGGGGAAAATACTTGTGTGGATATAGATATATAAATTCTGTGTGCCTGTTCAATTTATAGGCACAGCTTATTAGCTTCTATCTGTAACCTTCAAAAAAGGGATACCCATTGAGAAGACAGACAATAAGAAGAGGGGAAATTAGATAGTGGTGATAGTTGCACAACTTCGTGAGTATACTAAAAATCACTGAATTGTACACTTTTATGATATGTTGACATCTATCAATAAAGCTGTTATTAAGTTTTTAAAAAACAAGAAAGAGGGGGGTTGTAAATTAAAAGAGGGAGTTGGAAGATAGGGTTCATTTTAACAAAGTCAGTTGAAGTAAAGTTTAAGGATGACTTGTAAGCCAAGGAGATTCTAAGAGGGTATTATTGAGAAAGGGCACTGGAGATGTTTTGAAGTATGTTTAAATAAGACTAAGAGGAAGAGACACAATCTGTAAGAGCCAGATTTGAGACAAACAGTGCAGGACAGATGTGAGACCAAGATGGTAATAAAAACAGGGGAAAACCCAGGCTGAAGAGATAAGATACAAGGAGCTACAGCAGGGAATGAGTAGGCGGACATTTGTGAGTCACCGGGAAGAAGAGGCCCCAACTAGGTAGCTCTACTGTGTCCTCAAGTATATCCCAGAGAACAGGTTAAGGAAATCTATAGTAGATTTGGGGTTTGGCTAATCCAAACTTTTAGATGGCATTTAGGGTTTTCAGAAATTTTCCTTCCTACGATATCATGAAAGAAAAATAATTTTTTAAATGTTTCACTTGAAAATTGCCAGTTTTAAAAATTGAAACCAATAGCCTTAACCTTTTTCACTTTCGTTTTTCTCTCATCTGTCACCCTGTCAAATGATTCTCCTTTTTCCCAAGTTCCTCCCCTTCTTTGCTTAGCCAACCTCTGCCCTAATCCTTGAATCTCGGGAAAGTCTCTTGCTGTCTCCTGAATTCAACCAATCAACTTGTTCATAAATATTTCTTGAAGTTCAAATCCTCTGTTACTTATTAGTGATATGACTACGGTAGTTTCTTTAATCTATCTAAGCCGGTTTCCTCATTTATAAAACAGGATAATAATAGTACCTATTATTGTGAGGGTAATTGAATTAGTTCACATAAAGTACTTGGCAAATGCCCAGCATATTAAACACTTTAAGTGTTGACTATTAGTTGGTGTCAGTATAAAGACAATAGTTTGGTTACCAATTTTCTTTATTCCACGATTAGACTCCAAGCAAAGGCTCCCAAGAAATCTTACGACGTTATACACGACTTTGAGAAGTTTCTACATAGACTGGTATGTTTCCTTTTTAAAATTAATTGGGAGTTTTCCCATTAGCTTCTCTTATATAAACTGTACAATATTTAATAAGCAACTTATGGTTTCATATCCAAGTTACAGTGGCAGGACAGAATACCTTGTTATTTAATTATCCACATGCATACTTAAGACAATCTCTGTTTTATATATGAGTAACAACCTCATATCTACTTATCCCATTCCTTGCTTCTGGCCAAGGACAGTTTATGCAAAGGAAAACCTCCAAATGCAGTCAGAATTACAAACTAATAGAAAACTATTGGTACTTGAAATCATATATTATTTTCTGTTAATATTTCAACACAAGTATATTGATCAGGAAGAGGAGAGACCCTTGCTTTCAGTATGTCAGGCTTTCACTCAAAGGTTAAGAGCAATCCCCATTGGCTACTGTGTAAGATCAAAAACAGGAGTCACATAATCAAATTCCTACATGGGTCAGAAAGGTGATAGGAATGAAGCAAGCACCTGGGTGTTTAATATGGAAGAAATGGGACTATTCTTTACTTGCACACACACAAAAATATTCTTTCTCCCATTTTTCTTGAACGTATCTTTTTTACTATTGATAGAGGTATGGATACAGAGAAATCGTTAATATAAGAAACACTACAGAGCAATTGTACCCGTAAATGGCAACTGACACTTGGCCTCAGTATCAGGGAAACTAGAGGAAGTTGTGGGAGCTGTGGCACACTGGAGAGCCCATGCCTCACCTAAACAAGGCAGCTACTAGCCCAGCTCTAGTTCATTGTTGTCAAGCAGAAATGTAGACCAAAGTGTTATCAGATCTTTCAACACTAGTCACCCAGATTTTCCTGTAAAATCTCCTGATTTTGACCCCAAGTTTTTAAACATTCTGTGGATTAAACTGAATGCATCTACAGATCAGATGTGGCCCATGGGCTGCAGGTTTGCAAACTCTGGTCTAAATGCTGCCTAGATTTGGAGCTCTTCAAAACCTGGTTCCAGCCTATATTAAGTCCTACTCTTCACTACATACCACTGCAAAGCCTTCATTCCCACTGTTTATAAACAGGTTAATAATAGTACCCACTGAGCTTTCTGCACACACTATTTGCCTATACTTCTATCATCTGCAATGTCTCTTCTCCCCACCATCTTTCATATTCTACTCATTCTTCCTCGTATCCTTTCAAGACATGTTTGGTAACTCTCATAACTTTTAGAACAACACTTGATGATGGTTGGATTAAGGAATAGTTCTTTTCTTCAAGCCAGAAGTCAAAACAAATACAGAGTAGACCCCTGGCTTAAAATGTCTGTGTCCTCCAAAGCAGAGTGCACACTGGAAATTTTTACTCAACTATTGCAAAGAAGAGATCACATGGTGAAAAATTAAAATGGAATAGCTAAGCAATGGCAAGTGCCTTAAAAAAAAAAAAAAAAAAGTAATCCAGGTATCTTTAAAGAATTGCATACTTACCTCAAATCATTTCTGGAAAAAGGCAAGATATTAAAAACCAAAGGATTATAAATTTAAACAAAGCAGGTTTTATTAAAGTATCTTCAGTAAAGTAAGGACACTTTATTAAAGTATCTTTAAGTTGCTCTATTAAGTGATAGAAAGCTCAGGGCCAAAAGAATTCCAAGTGATTTAAATATTGCATGATTTTTTTTTAAAAGTAAAGAAAAAGGAACATTAAATGAGCCTAGGATTTTCTTTCTAAATCCATCTTTTGAAAAAATAATTAAGTGATCTTTCCCATCTTGACAACTGAGGGAATCTCAGATTCAAATATATAATGTCCAAGAAAATATGTGAATCCTTAATCATGTATTATTTTTATAGCATATTGAAGCTCAGGTTGGGAGAGAATTTATGGCATCAATATCATCAACAACAACAACAGAAGACTACAGCTTTGAAGAAGAGGAACATCATGAGAAACAAGAACTAAACTCTATTTAAGAATAATGCATACAATTCAATTTTTACAGCCTTGTACAGTTTAATTGTAGTACTATGTTCAAGTGTAGTACATGAGAAGTAGTCAGTATTAAGTGTATGTTTTACCATTCATCTTTAAAATCTTCAAATCAATAAATCTCAGTAAATCATCCTTAAAAGACTTGTCCAGGCATAATCTTGGCTCTTATTGGTAGAAAACATATTTTAAGATGAAACATAATCATTATGAAACATAGAGAGCTTTCAACCATTTCTTTGGAAATACATTTTGTTAATAGCAACCATTCATCATAATACAAAACAGAAAGAAGATTAATTTACTGTAGCATAGGAAGTCCTGCCAGCTCCTAAATGGTAGCTGGCAGGACTGAGATTTTTTACATTGTTTAGGCCTCAAGGAAAACCAAGGCTCCGCCTCCAGGCTTGGTAACAAACAAACTCTGCTTCTCTGGTGCTAAGCTTCTAGTGTTCCTCTGGTAATAAGCTTCGTGCACATTTGCTAGGAAGCTGGGCACCTTGTCAGCAGGTACTATTGATACTGTGCAGCCTCCCCATCCTGCTCCAGTGAGTCGTGACCCTTGAGCACCAAACTTCCTAAAAAAAAAAAAAAAAAAAATCAAAACCTGTAAATGAAAATGAGAGTGATTTGCCTTGTGCTTATTGAACATGTAGCCTACCCAAGTTCTGAGAAAATAATATGTGTTTTGGTGTTGTCAAACATTTTAGGACATTAAAAAACTTATGCTGTTTCAGAAGGTAATTTGAAAGTTAATTGTATCTAATGCTAGGCTCTAGTTTTGGCTATAAGTGTTCAAAGTCAGCTGTAGTAACTCCCCCGTAGTCTTGATTCATGGAGTAGCCATGAAGAGTTGTATAGCAAGCCTACAGGTGAATCCCAAAGAGGGATTAAAAAGGCAACAGGGAATGGATGTGATCAACATTATGAATCAAAAGGTCACTACAAATGAGGGCAAATCAGAATTTAAAATGCTGTCTTAAATAAATGAGGGAAGGGAAGCGGCTGTGGCTCAATCAGTAGGGCTCCCGTTTACCATATGGGAGGCCCCGGGTTCGGTTCCCGGGGCCTCCTGGTGAAGGCAAGCCCGCCCGCACGGCGTGGTTAGCTGACCCAGCGAGCACAAGCAGCAAGGGGGTGATAAATGAATAAATAAATAAAATCTTTAAAAAAAAAAATAAATAAATAAATGAGGGCTTCATTTCAGCTGTGTTCTTTTTTTTGTTTTGTTTTGTTTTTGTTTTTTTTTTTTACCAGGAGGTACCGGGGATCGAACCCCGGTCTCTCCATATGGTAGACGGACGCCGAACCTCTTGAGCCACATCCGTTTCCCATCAGCTGTGTTCTTAAAGCTTGGGTTTTTTTTCACATAAAAGAATTAATCTTCTAGAACAGATAGCCTAGATTTGTACTGAATAAATTTATCAACAATTAACATTTTATTAAATTCTAGGTCAGTTTATTTGTTTAATCCCTAATGGAAAATTATGAAAACATTTCCACAAAGAGGATGGTGGCCCCCACAGGTCTACCCATGTTCCCAGTGTCTTCTGCAGCTGGTCTGACAATTGCACTCAGAATTTACCATCAGACAAGATCTGTATGATTGGGATGGATATTGTTAGATAAACTACCATACAGTAAGAGGTAATTTTAGTCACCATCAACCAGACAGTTTCAAATTTAAGATAGGAACCAAAGTGAAAGACCCTACACAAAGTATGAGGATCACCCATTTCTATATGATGCAGTTTATACTCAAAATGAAATTTAACATGTACTTCCAATTCCTGCTAATAAAATTTACTTTAAATTAGTAGCAGATTAAAAATTCCATAATAATTTTTAGCACAAACCTGTTCCTTTTTTCCCATCTAAATGAACTTCTTTACTTCCTGGAAAATATCAACAAACAATTACTCCTACCCTTTAGGACATCAAAATTATTGCACATCAGTAATTCATTTTTCCCCTCAAAGATTTTTTCAATTGATCTCCTTTCATCATCTGTTTTATTCATTAAAATATGCTTTTCAAATGAAAAGAGATGTTTAAGGAAGAAAACAAATATGCTTGCATACAAATAAAGATTACTCATTTCCTCCTGTTCTTCAGACATTCAATTTATGACCCAGTTGCTGAACTGAACTCAAATTCCTACCATCTAGGCTGGAAAGTCTCCTTGACCATGGAATATGAGGATTATTCTGAGTTCCTAAGTTGGCAAAGTACCTGTTTGTACTTTGGTGATTAAAAAAAAAAGGTTGTCATATGAATTCACATCAAACTCTCTGTTTCTCATTGTGGAAGATGTTGGGAAAAGTGAGGTAGCATTGAAGCGTCTCTGTACGACTTTAAAACCTGGGCATCAGAGTCAACCCCAGCATGGTCTAGAGAAATGTGTCCTCTTACTTGATTTCCTAAGATCCAAACTATGTCATTTTGCTAAACTCAAGTCTACTGGGTCTTTAGAGGTCTTCAGTGGACTTCCAGGAATATTTTCTTACACTTTCTCATTTGAACAGCTTTGAAAGGCTGTTTTCAAACTTGAACCTTGAGTAAACTGACAGTATTCTTTCTTAGCCGGCTGCAAAAAACATAGTAATTGTGCCAGGAGACCTATTTTCATGAGATTCCTGAAGTTTCCAGGGAGCAGAAACTAGAAGTCTTCCTAGGTAAATACATTTACTTATGAATTTCCAGAGCTGCTTGATCTGACACCGCTTTGCCTGCTGCAGATGAAAATGAGCTGGATCACTTCAACTACATAGTCTGAAATCATCAGAGCTCAAATTTCCTCAACAGAGGTCAATAAATGCTATTATAAATAGCCCTCAGCACTTGTGATCACAAATCAGGAGATTGCCTGCCCCAGCAGATGATCAGTAGAAGCTTGTCCAATCTCTCTCTCTCCTCTCTCTCTCTCTCTCTCTCTCTCTCTCTCTCTCTCTCTCTCACACACACACACACACACACACACACAGAGGGGGGCAGGGAGGGGTCCTGTCTGCAGTTGTTCCCACTGGTGCTTAATATGCCCTTTGGCATGAGCCATAGAAATGCTGAGAGATCCAAAAATTAGGAGATGGATATAAGCGTTAAATTAAGGAATAAAAGTAGGTGAGCAAAGGATGTTCAGTGAACTTTTCAAGTTTGCTTTTTTTTTTTCTGGGAGAACAAGAAAACATCAAAACCACATCACCTGAGTTATTGGGCATCAGACAGGCAATAAGAGTTATGAAAACCAAACCATAAAATCCCCCCAATACCATTTAGATGATTGAGGCAACTGGATTGGGAATAATGTGGAAGGGTTGGTTGATGCAATAAAAGCAACCTCTTCCTTATAAAGTATGAGCTACAAAACACAGGCTAAGGCAGATGAGAGATTATAAGGAATGTGCCCTTTGATCCTTTTATCACTGGAAAACATATTCACATAACTGTCCAGGTACCCCGTATAGCCTGGACTGAAATTTCCTACTTTCAATTGAAATGATTTGACCATAAAGCACCTACCAAAGTACAAGGCACAGGACTCTGAGGAGGATGAAAAGAGGATTCAATAAAACCCAGATTTGCTACAAACTAAAGAAAAAGGAAAAGTAAGGAACTGTGCCTTGTATTTCAATTCAATTTCATTTATTTCAAAATAAATAAATATTTATATATTGTTCCAGTGGAGATCAAATTAATAATTTCAGAAAATCTTGAATCTCGGGACAGGCTATATCCACCTCTTTAACCCCAGTCCAGCATAATTGCAGGCACTTGGTAGGTTCTAATAAATGGCTTGCTGGACTGCAATTATATTTGTTTAAATATATCATAATATATATCATGTATATAAATATAAACAGAAGTATATTCTTTACCTAGAAGGACTTCTAGCTTTTGCTTTCTGGAAACTGGAAGGAACCTCAGGAAAATATATCTTTCTGCACAATTGCTGATTTTTAACAGTAGGTTAGAAACAAGACTTTGAGGCTGCTTTAGATTCAAGATATCACACATAGCCTTCCAAACCATTCAAATGAGAAAGTATAAGATATGCCTAGAAGTTGATTTAAGCAATATAGGCCATTAAAACCCAGTGACTACCGGTTGGTTTGGGTCTGGCAAAAGTCATATTTTCTTCATTCTATTGTCTTTGATAATGAGTGGAAGAGAGAGACCCAAAGAGAAGTGAGCCCCTAAGGGTAGATGATATGGCTTTCTCCCTTTGTCCTGCCAGGGTATATAAATTAGCACTTAAGGTCGTGAGGAAAAGAGCATACACATATGGATTTTCAGTTTATTCTTCCTCATTCTGGCCTGGTCAGGAGAATGGCTGGAAAAAGCTGAGCAGCACAGTCATGAAATAAAGTTGTGGAAAGACTTCTGAGGAAAACAGAGCAAATTAACTTGTGTAACTTTTATTGGTCCATTAAAATTTGTCATTTGTCTTCCTTAATAGCTTGAGCAATAATGTAGCAATGAATCCTCTCTAACTTCAACAAGTGCCAAAATGGAAATAGAAGGCATTAACTATTTTTTTCCTAAGTAAAACCAGGGAACCAATAACAAATGAGCTTTCCCACATATTGTGGGAAAATTGTTTTGTGTTTTTCAATAAATTCTACTTTAAAATTTATCTATTTATTAAAATTTTACATTTTTGTTCATCTAAAGGAGTTATTTTATAATTGATCAAGCATCATCTTTTTCTTTCGTTATTATATTTTGTCTCACACAATTGAAAGTTTTCTAACACTAATTTAATAAAAAATAAATGACCTTGCAATGCAAGAAATTATAACAATGAGGTGGAGCCAGTGGCCACTTGACAGTTTTTGGGTAGGGAGGGGATGAGCAGTTGAAATACAGGGGCTTCTTTGGGAGTTGTAGGTTGTCCTGAGTACTGTTGTGGCAATGGATGTAGGCCATTTTAAATCAGCACACACCACTCAGAACTGAGTGGGAGAGAGTGTGGTCTACAGTGTGAACTGTGGTCTATGGTTGGTGGCAAGGCTCCAGGATGTGTAGGTTCATTGGGGTTGGTGGGCCACGCTGTGGGAGATGTTTGTGTGGGATGTGGTGGGAGGTGTGGGGGGTGGGCAACATGGGAATCCCAGTGGGTTCCGTGTAATATTTTGGGTAATCTAAGCACCTCTTAAAATATATGTATATATATATATATATAAATAACATTTTTGTAAGCAAATACACATATATGCATATATATTTATATATCATTTTACAAATGTTTGTATGTATTGTGAGAATTTTGATTTTTACCCATAATAAAAAATAAATAAATAAATAAATAAATAAATAAATGACCTAACTGCATAAGTGTAGTTTCCTTCTCCATCACTGGTCCTTTAAGATTCTAAACTGATTTTCTCCTGAAGAAAAGTAAAAGGATAAACTGGGGGAAAAAATGGCAAGTATTGGTGATTTCTACTATTCTTTTCTTTTTTTCCCCCTTCTCCTCTGCACTTGGGTCATAAAATAGCTGCCAATGTTCTATCCTAGGCCAAAATTATAGGCCAGTGACCCAGAGATGACTTTCAAATATGGTCTAGTTCAGATCAAACTGAAATTTTAGCTTGTATGTAGTGCTCTGAGTATTCTAGGCATTAGATTCCCTCATTTGCTCAATTAGTTGTTTTTTCATAGAAATAGTTGCCAAGTAGGCGTTCAGAAAAACTAAAGGAATCTTTAAGTGCCACAAGTTGGGAGGGTAATCTACAGATTGTCTTCAGTGGTGTTCCTCCCTAAACCCATTTCTGCTTCCCTCTTCCCTCTGTTGGTCTCCCTAAGGCAACCAACCTTCCCTGGCTGCACACCTTCCCCATTGGTGCTAACATTTTTTAAGGGGGCAGGGGCGTGTCAGAAGAGGTGGTGGCTCTTAAGCAAGGTGGTACTCTATCAGAGGTTGAGTCTGTGGCAGCAGTGACTCACTCCAGGCCTTGCCAGGACCCTTCCCAGCACATCCAACACTTTCTCTGCCTAGGCAACTGAGATAATAACAAGGCTTCAGAAGGAAATAATGGTTAAGTATGTCTCCATTTTTCACTTGAACTTGTCCCCATGTTTACCATCTGCAGCTCTTCTACTATCTGTCTTTGCCCACTTTTTAACCATCCTTCATCTTATTACCACTTCCCTTTGCATTGTTCTGCACTCCCGCCTCTTATCACTTCTTATACATACAAATAAAAGAAAGTACCACAGCTTTTGAAAGAGGGGTTAGACTTCAATTTTACAAGGGACACTGAAAAGTATTTGTTGACTGAAGGAAGGAATGACATCAATGACTGTATTTACTTACTTTTCCCTGGGCTATCCTCCTCTAAGGTTTCTCTGCCATTCAAAACCTTTCACAGTAACCAACAACCAACTGGAAATTTTAGCTGGAAAATTCAAAGAATTTTATCTGCTGATTACAATGACAGCAAAGAAAAATTCATCCTATAAGAATCTTACGGGTATTGGAAGCTTCCAGCAAAATGGCCTCAGAGTAGGTAGGCAGGGCTCAGGTCCCTTGAAAAACAGTGGAGGAGGGGCAGAAACTATTCAAAGGAACTGCTTTGGGCATCTGCAGACCAGCAGAGTGCTAAGCATTTTCCAGGAGGTAGGGGGGACAGAGAGATGAAGAGGCCAAAAAGAAAACCATGAGTTACTTGCTCCTGCAGCACCCTCAGAGCAAACAGCCTCAGTAAAACCAGTGGCTGACAGTGGCCAACAGAGAGGGGAATAAATATATTCCTCTCTGGAAAGAGGGAGGGTGTGGCAGAGGGCTGAGTATGGTTTCTCTTTGTTTAGTTTAAGCAGCAGGGGCCCACTTTGAATTGCAGCTCTAACTGGCTCAGAAACATAAGCCAATAGAGGTTGAAGAATCACCTCTGTGGAAAAGTTCGCCAAAGAGTGCCATCTGCTGGCAAGTCGAGAAAGTAAAGAATTTTTTGGAGTCTCTCTTGTCCCTCTATCCAGGCCCCCTTGGATCTGGTCTGTGCTCCATTAGACGGTCCCTGGTCCTGTTTTGATAACTTGACATGGTCATTTTAAAGTTTTAGAAAATGACCCATATTCAAATATAATCACATCTCAGTAATAGCCAATGGAGAAAGGCAGGTGTGGCAAAAAAACAACATTGGATTGGGAGCCATACTTTCCCACTAACTCATTATGTGAACTTGTTCAAATCACTTAACTTTTTAGTGTCTTTTCTGGTCTCTAAGGACCCTTCCTGTTGTAACATCTTGTGGTGCTATACGGTAATTATGACCTGGAAATGTGAAGTCTCGCTTCTAAAAATGTGACTTTTAGAGAAAAAAGGAAATTTTTTCAGGCCCAAATCCCAGGAGTCATGTTGATTCCTCTTTCACCCACAGAGTAAATGTCTTGACTCTTTCTTCAATGTATATCTGGCATCCAATCACACCTTAGCACCTCCACTGCCACCTTTCTCTCCTCAAAGGCAGAGTTCTTACAATGGCCTACAAGGCCCATATGATATGCTCCCTACTACCTACTTAACTTTATCACCTACTATTCTCTTTTTCCTTCACTGCCCTTCAGCCACACTGGTCTTTTTGCTGTTCCTCACACATGACAGCCATGTACCCACCTCAGGGCTTATACACTTGCTGTTTTCTCCGCATGTGATGTTTTCCCTATCAGCATAGTTCATTTCTTTACTTCTTTCATATCTCTGCTCAAACATCTCCTCAGAGACGCCTTCTTCCACTACCTCATATAAAGATTACCCTCTCAACCCTGACACTCAATCCCTTCTCATTTTCTTCATAGCACTATTACCATTCACATTATCTTTAATAGTCTTTTCCCTCTTTCCCTATTATAATGTAGCCTCTATAAGAGCAAGGGCTGGTTGACCATCTCAGGAAGAGAAAGTTCATTAGAGAATTCCAGGAGGCTGTCCAATGCCTCTCCACTGCTTTTCAGGCAGTGGAAACTGCTCCACTACCATCAAATTACTCTACTATCTTCCAGGAAAAGATGCTTCTTCCTGATTTCCACACAACTCATTACCACTTCCTCTTACCAGAATTGAGCAGTATTTGTCCATTTACTGGACCTTGATATTTTCAGGACAGAGCACTTATAATGAAACAAGCTCTATAAGGCTTTTTGGCAATTAATGAGCAAACAGTGACATCAGCAGAGTGATTCTTATCAGTGCTATGGTCCTGTCTCTCAATAAATTGGTTTATGCATGCCATGTATGCTCATATGAGCTACTTGGTTTAAACTTTTCGGGTTGGGAGTGTGGCAAGGGGGTGAGGCAAGCTATAGATACCAAGTGGCTAATTATATTTTCATTACTAATTGCATGCAGTATTATATTATCTTCTTTCAGTGGAAATAATATCTAGCCATTTGAGCATTCTACCAATTTCCCTTTCAGTTCTCCAAAGGTCAATGGGATCCCTCTGAGTAAAGGGACTAATCTACCTCTATTATCACTATTCTCTAGCATTATAAAGAAGTTGTTCCCAGGCTTTGTGAAATAATACCTTCTTTACAGTCTCATATGACCATTTATAAATGGGACTTTCTTCAGTCCTTATTTCTACAAATTGCCTAAACTAAATCTGAAATGCAGAAAATGCCACCTCTCTAAGTTATTACTTCAGCAACTTCTCTCTACACACTACTGTCAGGCTTGAGGCCCCCTTTCAGTTTTCTTCCTTCTTTTGAAAAGAACTATTAAACTTAGTTAGAACACCTGATGGGAGTTGTTGGCAGAGCAGCAATTTAGTGGGTACCATTAATTATAATATGTAAGATGACTCTGGTAAATCTCCGAACTCCACCATCACCACTTAAAAAACAATGAAAAACAGGCAGAAATTGTCAGAATAAACTTTGGAAAATGATGGAGGCTAGAAAACAACACAAGGAACACAGAATCGGGGGGTGGGGGGGAAGCCTAAAATTAGAAACAGTAGGAGAGCCATGGGACAAGTTTTCCTATTTGGGCCCTTTTCCCTTCCTCAGCTGCATGTCATTTGTGTGGCCTAGTGGTCCATGTACATTCAAGTGTAGTTCCCTGGCACCTGATTACTGGGAGCACCTGAGCAAAATATTGGATGTCTTTGTACATTGACCCCAAATGTGACTGGGTCTCATAACCCAGAATTTACCTGGGATGGAAAAGCTACACAGAAAGGGGGAGTGGAGTTAAGGAGCAAAGCCTCCTATGGAATGTGCAGAGAAGTGGAAGAGAGGCATGGAGAAGAGCCAGTGCTGAAAGCAGGAGCAAAAACAATGAATGAAGTACAGGAGAGGAGCTAAGCTGACCATAGCTGCAAAGAGCATAATCCAGGGCTCTGGGAGGGCAAGCTAGATACATGCCCAGGGCAAGACACAGGCTCAGAGAGACCTGAGAACAACCTAACTGTTCAACATGGACTGTTCTAAAGGTTAAATATAAACTGGACTAAATGCTGAAAAAGAGCCTTAACACAGAGCCAACCTACACTAAAACCCTTGATAAGAGAGAGAATCTCACATCCAGAGGTAGAGTTGGCACATCAAAATATTCAAATCCCAAGACTTCAACAAAAGATTACAGACATATAAATTAAAACACACACACACACACACACACGAAGAGATGTGACTATTCAAAGGAACAAAATAAAACAATAGCAGAAGAACAGACATTGGAAAAATTAATCAAAGATAATAAGTTAACTCTCTGAAGTAAGTTAATGAGCTAGTAAAGGAAAATATGGACATAGAAGTAAGGGAAATCAAGAAGATGATAAAAGAACATAAGGAGGAACTAGATATTTTTAAAAGGAACTCCAACAGAAAGTTGGATGAAAAACACAATAACAGAAGTAAAAAATACACTAGAAGTGTTCAACAGCACATTTGAACAGGCAGAAGAAAGAAACAGCAAACTAGAAGACTGGAAAATTTAAATTGTTCAGTCTGAAGAGCAGAAATAAAGAATGGAAAAAAGTGACCAGAGACTAAGGGACCTGTGGACAGCATGAACTGTACCAATATACACATTATGGGAGTCCCAGAAGGAGAAGAAAAGGGGGCAAGAGAAAGACTATTTGAAGAGATAAGATGAAAAACTTCCAAAATTTGATGGATATACAAACCCAAGAAACTCAACAAACTCCAAACAGGTTAAATCTAAATAGGCACACACTGAGACATACCATAATCAAACTGTTGAATGACAAAGATAATGAGAGAATTCTGAAAGCAGCAAGAGAGAAGTGATTCATCATATATAAGGGTTCCTCAGTAAGATTAAGTACCAATTTCTAATCCAAAACCACAGGGGCAAGAAGGCAGTCGGATATTTACAGTACTGAGGAAAAAAAACCTGCCAACCAAGAATTGTATATAGGGCAAAACTGAACTTCAAAATGAGGGAGAATTTAAGACATAAACAAAAAGCTGAGGAGTTCATCACCAATAGACCTGCCTATTAAAAAAATGGTAAAGGGAGTCCTTCCAGTTGAAAGGAAAGGACACTAGACAGTAGCTAGGAGCCATATGAAGGAATAAAGATCTATGATAACGGTAACTGCATGGGTAAACACAAATGTCAGTCTTATTGTAGTCTCGGTATATAACTCTACTTTTTATTTATTTTTTATAGGATCAAAAATTCAAATGCATAAGAAATAATCATATATATTTTATGTTATTGGGCATACAAAATATAGAGATAATGAGTGACAAGAACAACATAAAGGGGAGAGGAAAGGTATAGGAACAGAGATTATGTATGCTATTGAAGTTAAGTTGGTATCATTTCAAACTAATCTGTTATAAATTTAAGATATTAATATAAATCCCATGGCAACCACAAAGAAAATGAATAAAATATATAAAGAGAAGGAAATGAGAAAGGGATCAATTAGTCTCACTACAAAAGATCAGCTATATACAAAATAAGGCAGTGTTGGAGGAAATCAGGGATAAAAAAAGGTATAAGGCATCCAAGAAACAAATGACAAAATGGCTGACATAAGTCCTGCCTTATCAGTAATTACTTTGAAAGTAAATAGATTAAACTCTCTAATCAATAGATACAGATTGGCAGAATGAATGAAAAATCACAATCCAACTATATGATGTTTACAAGAGACTCACCTTAGGCACAAAGACACAAAGGAGTTGAAAGTGAATGGATGGGGAAAATATTACACAAAAATAGCCAAAAGAGAGCTTGGATGGCTATATCAATATTGGACAAAATAGACTTTAATTCAAAGTCTGTTACAGTTCTACAATAGTAGCTGGAGACTTCAATACACCACTTTCAATACTGGATAGAACATCTAAATGGAAGATCAATAAAGAAAAACTTGAGCAATACTATAAACAAACTAAACCTAACAGATATATAGAGAACACTCCACCCAACAAGAGCAGAATACATACATTCTTCTCAATGCACATGGATCATTCTCCAGGATACATGTTAGGCCACAAAACCAGTTTCAATAAATTTTAAAAGATTGAAATCATACAAAGTATCTCCTCCACCTACAATGGAATGAAGCTAGTAATGAATAATAGAAGGAAAATTGGAAAAAATCACAAATATGTGAAAATTAACCACCACAGTCTTAAACAACCAATGGGTCAAAGAAAATCACAAAGGAAATTAGAATCTTGAGGTGATTGAAAATGAAAACACAATATACCAAAACTTAGGGGATGCAACAAAGGAAGTGCTCAGAGGGAAATTTATCCTATGAATGCCATATTTTAAAAAGAACATCTCAAATCAGTAACTTCACATCTTGAAAAATTAGAAAAAAGAAAAGAGCAAACTAAACCTAAAGTTAGTAGGAGGGAAATAATAAAGATCAGACTGGAGATAAATGAAATAGACAACAATTGAGATAACCAATGAGACCAAAAGTTCATTCTTGCAAAAGACCAAGAAAAAAAATGGCAAAACTTTAGCTAGACTGACAAAGAAAAACAAAGACACAAATAACTATAATCCAAAATGAGGACATTATCACTGATCTTGCAGCAATATAAAGAACTATAAGAGATACTGTGAACAATTGTACCACATATAATTAGACAATCTAGAGGAAAGGGACAAATTCCTAGAAACACTGAGTCAAGAAGAAATAGAAGATAAAAACAGATCAATAACAAGTAAAGAATTTAATCAGTAATCAAAAACCTCCCAACAAAAGAAAAGTCCAGGATCTGGCAACTTCAGTGGTGAATAATAACAAACATTCAAAGAAGAATTAACACCAATCCTTCTCAAACTCTTCCAGAAAATTGAAAAGGAAGGACTACTTCCTAACTCATTCTATGAGGCTAACATTCCTCTGATGCCAAAGCCAGATAAAGATAGGACAAGAAAACAACAACAATTTCACTTATGAATGTAGATGCAAAAATCAACAACAAAATACTAGCAAACCAAATCCTACAACATTTAAAAGGATTTTACACCATGACCAAGTGGGACTTATCTCAGGAATGCAAGAGTGGTTTAATATAAGAAAATTAATCAACTGCATCATCCCAATAGATACAGAAAAGGTTTTGACAAAATTCAACACCCTTTCATGATTAAAAAAAAAAAAAAAACACTCAGAAAACTAGGAATAGAAGGGAAATTCCTCAGCATAGTAAAGGGCACATATGAAAACCCCACAACGAACATTAAGACATGGTGCTACTCAAAGTGATCTACAGGCTGAATGCTAATCTTATCAAAATCCCCACAGCCTTTTTGCAGAAATGGAAAAGCCAATCTTCAAATTCACATGGAATCACAAGGGGGCCAAAGTAGTTGAATCAATACTGCAAAAGAAGAACAAAGTTGAAGGTCTCACATTCACTGATTTCAAAGCTTACTACAAAGCCACAGTAATCAAAACAGCATTTTACTGGCACAAGGACAGACGTATAGACCATCAGAATTGAATTGTGTGTTCAGAAAAAAAACCCTCACATCTATTGCCAATTGAATTTTGACAAGGATGCCAAGTCCACTGAATGGGGAAAGAATAGTCTCTTCAACAAATAGTGCTAGAAAAACTGGTTATCCACATTCAAAGGAATGAAATGGTTCCCCTACCTCATGCCATATACAAAAATGAACTCAAAATGGATCAAGGACCTAAACATAAGGGCTAAAGCCATAAAATTCTTGGAAGAAAACATAAAAGGAACCTTTATAACCTTGGATTTGGTAGTGATTTCTTGGATATGACACCAAAAGCACAAACAACAACAAAAAAGAGATAAAAATGGACTTTGTCAAAATTAAAAACTTTTACATGTCAAAGGACATTCAAAGAAAGTGAATAGACAACCTGCAGAATGGGAAAAAATAATTGCTAACCATATTATCTGATAAGGGTTTAATATCCAGAATATTTTTTAAAAGTGCTACAACTATACAACAAACTTAAAAATGGGCAAAGACTTTAATAGACATTTCTCCAAAGACTATAGATATACAAATGGCAATTAAGCAATGAAAAAATGCTCAACAGCATTGGACATCAGGGAAATGTGAATCAAAACCACAATGAGATACCACTTCACAATTAGGATGGCTATTATTAAAATACAAAACAAAATAAAAAGTGCTGGCAAGGATGTGGAGAAATTGGAACAAAATGTGGTATACACACACAATGGAATATTATTCAACTGTAAAAAGGAATGACATTCTGAGGCATGCTATAACATGGATGAGCACTGAAGATATGCTGAATGAAATAGGCAAGACACAAAAAGACAAATATTATATAATCTTTCTTATATGAAATATATACATAAGCAAATTCACAGACAGTGAATTCACAGATTATAGGTTGTCAGGAAATGAGGAGTGAGGAGAAGGTACAGAGTTTCTGTTTGAGGTGATAAAAACATTGGGGTAATGGAGGTTGGTGATGGTAGCACAATATTGTGAATTGTACACTTGAAAGTGGTTAAAATGGGAAATTTTGAGTTGTATATATGTTACTACAATAAATTGAAAGTTTAAAAAGTGCTTATCATAAGGAAAAAACCACTGAGCCCACGTATAAAAAAATCTACCTCCCTGAAAGGCCTAATCATCCAAAGTTAGAAAATTCTTTATTATGATGTTGTAAACAGCTGACTCCAAACCTGAATCCTCATAAAGCCAAGTAGCCAGGTCTAGAATCTTTCATCCTACAGCTATGTCCAGCTCTTTATCATGGAAGACCCCTCATCTAGGTCATGGGGAAGGATTTTCTTTCACTTAGAAAATTATGAAAATGTTGCTTTTTTTTTTTTTTTTCATTTATTTTAAACAGCATTCTTTGACAGCATCCCCCCACCCCACCACGCTGGTCTCAGCCTCACCGACAGATGTCTACCAGCTGATCCAGCTCAGGGCAGCTGCACTCGTACATGTCCCGGCAGCTCACATGGCTCTGGTTCATTAACTCCCCCAGCAGCTGGACCGTGTTGTCAGGTGCATCTTCGCATATCTTCTTAAACTGGAGTACTCGAGCCGCCTCACTGTACACATGCTTTGCCCGCTGGTAGAGTTTGAAGACAAGCACTTTGGAAGGAAGGGGAAAGGGAACGAGATTAGAAATAGTGACGGGGCAAACCAGTACAATGAAAAATACAACTATTGATAACTTCCAGTTCTGTCTTCACTATAATTACCTTAGACTTTATTTATTTTATTTTTTTTAAAGATTTTATTTATTTATTCATTTATCCCCCCCTTGCTGCTTGTGCTCACTGGGTCAGCTAACCACGCCGTGCGGGCGGGCTTGCCTTCACCAGGAGGCCCCGGGAACCGAACCCGGGGCCTCCCATATGGTAAACGGGAGCCCTACTGATTGAGCCACAGCCACTTCCCACCTTAGACTTTAAATAGAAGTCTTTATAGTCTAAATATATTTTCAAGTCAGTTTTACTTTTTTCTTGATAGTGAATAGCATCTTCTAAACATGGGCATGCATGTGTGTGCAAACTAATACATCCCAAAGGGAGGGAGCATTTACTGAGCATTCCCCATGTGTCAGGCACTTTAAAAGCACGGTCTCATGTAATTCTCATCACAAAAGAGTGGAAAGGTGGTGTGATCCCTGTTCAACAGGTAAGTGAATGCGGCTCAGCAAAGTGAAGTAACACGCCTGAGGTCACACATCCAGGAGGTGGCAGAAGCAGGATAGATCAGGGATGTGTGGCCCCAGAGTCAGATTCTTTGCACTGTGCCCCAAAGAAAGGACCACTGGAAATGCTTGGTAATATTCGCAATTCTATTTATAAAATTGTATCCTAGAGAAAAAGATGAGCACAGTGATTTATATATACAAGAATATCCACTGCAGTACTATTTATAATAGCAGAAAAGAAGAAACAACCCAATTGTCTCATAATAAGGGTTTTTAAAAAATTATGCTACAGCCATTTTAAAAATTACTGGTACTAAAACTCAAATTCTAAGAAAATTTACTACATGATAAACTTCTCATGATACAGTAAGTGAAAAAACAAGATATAAAACTACATGTACATGGGAAGCGGCTGTGGCTCAATCAGTAGGGCTCCCGTTTACCATATGGGAGGCCCCGGGTTCGGTTCCCGGGGCCTCCTGGTGAAGGCAAGCCCGCCCGCACGGCGTGGTTAGCTGACCCAGTGAGCACAAGCAGCAAGGGGGGGATAAATGAATAAATAAATAAAATCTTAAAAAAAAAAACAAAAAACACTACATGTACAATGTATTCTAATTATGCATACACATGCATATTTATGTACATTTTCTTAGGGAATAAAAAACCAATAAGAAAGCACCAAAATGTTAAAAGGAGTTTTGGCTGTAGTACATTATGGGGGATTTTATTTTCCTTTTGATCCATTTCTGTATTTTCCAGATTATCAACAAGACTCTCACTTCAGTTACAGAAACAGGTCCTCCTGCAAAGGCTAGGTCTATAACGTTCATCCATTCCCTTGACTACTGAGGCCTCTTCACCTATGTCAAACACTGGCTGAGCTGGCATGGTAGGTCTGGGAAATTTGGGGAAAATAATCCTCTTCCAGCTCTAACATTTTATGAACCTCAACCAAATATATCCCTTAAACTATCCTCCTGAAGTGTCATATTTTGTAAAGACAATGCTAATTGCGACTGTTGCCTTCTATTTGCACCCCACTTCCACTCTTAGGCCTCCAGATTGGAGAAAGGGGGATGATCAGCAGGAGGGGAGAAGGAGGGGAGAGAGGAAGGTCAGAGGATTCATCCTCTGGCTCCCTCCTTGCAGAGCCACCTGGGCTAACTGTGTGCTTCCCCTGGAGGACACTAGTAACATCTTAAGATAGCTTCCTGGCGTGACTTTCCACTAGGTCTGCCTACAGCTTCCTCTCCCCTAGGGCTATTGCTACTTTTTCAGAAGTACTTTTATTTTCTACTTCTGAACCAATAAATTCTATGAAAGTTTTGAGTTCGTTTTTCCCCCCTCAACAGCATGGTCCTCATAACTTTGGGAGATGGAGAGAAAGGCAGTCAAAACTGGAGAAAGTTAATAGTCCTATTAGGTTTTGTGTAAAAGCTTAGTAATTGTAAGAGTTAGGTCTTCTTTCCTATAAATTAATAATGAAGAATTAAAGGTTTTCTTTCAAATGTTCTAACAGTCATATTTTAAAAATATTTTTATTGAAGTATATCATTCATACATGAGCATACGTAAACAATAAGTGTACAGTAAAAGTTGTGAACTTACAAAATAAACATGCATAACATCATACAGGGGTCCCGTATATCACCCCTCCACCAACACCTTGCATTATTGGGAATCATTTGTTACAAACTATGCAAGAGCATCATCAAAATATTACTACTAACTATAGTCCATATCTTACATTTGGTGTATTTTTCCCCTAACCCACCCTATTTTTTTAAACAAATCAATTTTATTGATACATATTATTAAAGCATACAATTTATCCAAAGTTTACAATCAATGGTATTTGGTATAATCACATAGTTGTGTGTTCATCACTTCAATCATTATTAAAGCATTTTCATTATTTCAATAATAATAATAAACAAAAAACAGACAAACAAGGAAATTCCTCCCCTCTCAATCTGTTTTCCCTGCTGTATGTAGCTGATATTTCTGGTTATTCTTGAACAATTATTTATTTGTTTATTAAGCAGTTTTATTGAGATATATTCACATACCATATGATCTATCCAAAATTGTATAATCAATGGCTTTTTTTTAGCTGTTAAAAGGACCTTTATTGTAAAATCATAAAATAAATAGAAAAATAGATTGAAAGAAATTACAAATTTTAAAAGAGAGTTCAAGGCCAGGTTAAATTTAATAATTACTCAGTGCAACTAGCAAATTGTTCCTGTGATCAGTATTCTGTAAATTTCTTCATACAAAAAAACACTTGCTTTTAATTGAGAGGACTGGAGAAGAGATATATTTTTGTATACTTCATTTTCCTTTAACCCTTTCTTATGCATACTCATTAATTAAAATAATCCATCTGGCTCAATAATGATTAGCATTACTAATTTTGAAAAAGATTTTGAGTTTTTCTGCCTCATAAAATTATGAGTTGGCATATTGTTATCTGCTGTAATTCATTCCAATAAGATGTGAAGAATTCCCAAATAGGAATTTGATTATCCAGAAAGAATTATGGCCTAAACTGAAATTAAATAACTAAACCAATAATTTATTTCATTCTTAGAGATTATGTCCAATAGTTATAGCTGTAATATAAAAATTAGAATTATATTATAATTAATTTCTATTATATTAGAATTATTTACATTTATAAATGTTGCTATACTATTTCTTATAATTGGTTATATTAAATCTAATCTGTCATATTAAGTACATTAAACTTACAGTTAACTGCTTACATCAATGAAATAATGCACATTTGTATGATTTTCCCATTCTTTTTCAAGAGGACATATTCAGTCATGCAATTTAATTGGTTCTTTTTTTGCAATAGGTCTTGTCATCATCCCTTCCTTCTATTCCTACTGTCATCACCCACAATTGTGATTTTAATCCCTTGCCAACCTGACTGCTTTGCAGTGACATCCTATTTGATGCTCCTGTCTTGGTCTCTTCTCCTGACCCTCCACCTCAGGGTCAACACTGTCAGAATAGGCTCCCAAAGCACAGCCATACTCACGGTACTGCCCGACACCTTTACTCTTTCCTCCAGCATTTAACAGACAGAGTCCAAATTTCTGCACTCACCATGTTCAGTCCCAAAACTTCCCTTTAGCCAAACTGGCTGATCTGTAGTTATCCAAACACTCTGCTTCTGGGTATACTCATTAGCGCCATACAGAACTAGCCCCTTGTCCTTTTTCTCCCTGTCAGAATTCTACCTTTTCCTAAAAGTTTCTGTTTTAATGTTAAATTCTCCAGGAAGCCATGATGGCCCCATCTGGAAATGGTCTCTTGACTTTGCACTTGTACCATACTTGCAGCCCATGGCATGTATTTGGTGCTTATCATATACTCTCTATAGTAATTGTTACTCATATCTCCCCAGTTTTGCAAATTGCTAAAGACAGAACCCAGGTCTTCTCTTCAATGAATCCCACCACCGCAATCTCTCCCACATAGCATCTCAAACAACATTGCCTTACTAGATTGGAACTCAGTGGGTATTCACTGTTGATGATGATAAGATTAGGACTTTATTTTGAACCCCAATTCAAAACCAAGATACCTCTATCTGGGCAATGTTTTGTTGTTGTTGTTGTTGTTTTGAGTAAAACAACAGTGTGTGCCAGTACTTGCAGCTTGATTGCCATTGTTATTGAATTTGCAATTGCAGACCCTAGTGTAAATGAAAAATAAGAAAAAAGAGAACTCACGAGTTAAATGTAGGTGGGAGTTAAAGCACAACATGTGTTGGTGGTCATGCGAGTCAGCCCACACTGCAACATGAATTTATTATTTCCACCAATCACTTCAGTTGAAACGGGAATATGATTTATTTTAACATTTGGGTATCAAAATACCTAAGGGTAAAAAGTCTTATCAATACCATACGCTGGCATGTACTATAGTCAAAAACAAACTGTCTACCAAAAACAGCATCGTGGATGTGACAATGACAACTCAAAAATCTCTGAATGGGGAAGGAAAGAGATAGGTGTTTATGTGCTTAAGATGGTGCCAAACATTTTATATAAATTAATATAACCCAGGTTGTAGAATATACATTTTGAAAGGAACAAAAATGACTCTGGTAAATATAACTTGATTGTTCTTTTTTCAAAATTTGAGGTTGAAGCAAAATGTTCAAAATACCAGCCTTCAGATTCCATATGTTTCAGTTTTAGTTTCTTTTTTAATTTTTTTATTAGAGAAGTTGTAGGTTTACAGAAAAATTATGTAGAGCATTCAGAGTTTCCATACACCCCTCCCCTCACACACAGTTTTCCCTACTATTAACCCTTTGTATTAGTGTGGTACCTTTGCTACCATTGATGAAACAATATTATTATAATTATACTGTTAACTCTAGTCCATAGTTTACAACAGGGTTTACTCTTTGTGTTATACAGACCTATTGGTTTTTAGAATTTTTTATTCTAGTAACATATATAAACCTAAAATCCCCCCTTTCAACCACATTCAAATATATAATTCAGTGGTGTTAACTGCATTCACAATGCTGTACTACTTAGCATCACCACCATTCAGTACCAAAATGTTTCCATCATCACAAACAGAAAACTCTGTACCACTTAAGTATTAACTCCGCTTACCCTACTCCCACCCCCAGCCCCTGGTAACCTGTAAACTGTATTCTAGCTTCTGACTCTATGAATTTACTTATTCTAAGCTTATTCTTGCTTATTCATATCAGTGAGATCATACAATATTTGTGTCTGGTTTATTTCACCCAACATGATGTCTGCAAGATTCATCCATGTTGTTGCATGTACCATAACTGCATTCCTTTTTATGACTGAATAACATTTCATTGTATGTATATACCACATTTTGTTTGGCCATTCACCTGTTGATGGATACTTGGGTTGCTTCCATCTTTTGGCAATTGTGAATACTGTGGCTATGAACACCAGTGTACAAATAACTGTTCGAGTTCCTATTTTCTGTTCTTTGGGATAGACTCCTAGAAGTGGGATTGCTAACTCATATAGTAATTCTACACTTAACTTTCTGAGGAACTGTCAAACTGTTTTCTACAGCGCTGCAGCATTTTACATTTCCACCAACAATGAACGAGTGTTTCTATTTCTCCACACCCTCTCCAACACTTTTTATTTCCCATTTTTTTAATAGTAGCCATTCTGGTGGGTATGAAATGGTATCTCATTGTGGTTTTGAAAATAGCTAATGATATTGAGCATCTTTTCATGTGCATACTGGCCATTTGTTTATCATCTTTGGAGAAATAGCTATCCAAATCTTTTGCCTATTTTTAAAATTGGGTTGTTTGTCCTTTTGTTATTAGGTTGTAGGATTTCTTTATATATTCTGAATATTAAGCCCTTATTGGATATATGGTTTTCAAATATTTTATCTGTAGGTTGTCTTGATACATTTATGATGAAATCCTTTGATGCCACAAAGGTTTTTAATTTTAATGAAGCCCCAATTATCTATTTTTTCTTTTGGTGCTCATGCTTTTGGTGTAAAGTTTAAGAAACCATTGCCTATCACAAGGTCCTGAAGATACTTCTAGGAGTTTTATGGTTTGGATTCTTACATTTAGGTCTTTGATCCATTCTGAGTTAATTTTTGTACATGCTGTGAGGTAGGAGTCCACCTTCATTCTTTTTTTAAATTTTATTGAAGTATATCATTTATACATGAACATACATAACAATAAGTTTATAGTAAAGGTTGTGAATTCACAAAACAAACATGCATATCATCATACAGGACTCCTATACATCACCCAACCAACACCTTGCATTTTTGTGAAATATTTGTTACAAACTATGAAAGGGCATCATAAAAATGTTACGAACTATAGCCCCTATCCTACATTTCCACCTTCATTCTTTTGCATATGGATATCCAGTTTCCCCCCCACCATTTGTTGAAGAGACTCTTTCCCTATTGAGTGGACTTAGCACCCTTGTCAAAAATCAGTTGGTGACAGAGTAAGGATTTATTTCTGAACTCTCAATTTGATTTTGTTAGTCTATATGTCTGTCCTCATGCCAGTACCATGTTGTTTTGATTGCTATAGTTTTGTAATAAATTTAAAATAGGGAAGTGTGAGTCTTCCAACTTCATTCTTCTTTTCAAGATGGCTTTGGCTATTCAGGGTCCCTTACCCTTCCATATAAATGTGATAATTGGCTTCCCATTTCTACAAAGAAGACTGTTGGGATTCTGACTGAGATTGCATTAAATCTGTAAATCGCTTTGGGTACAACTGACATCTTAACAATATTTAGTCTTCCAATCCATGAACAAAGAATGTCCTTCCATTTATTTGTCTTCTGATTATCTTTCAGCAATGGTTTGTAGTTTTTCATGTATAAGTTCTTTACATCTTTAGCTAAATTTTTTCCTAGATATTTGATTCCTTTAGTTGCTATTATAAATAATTTTTTTCTTGACTTCCTCCTCAGATTACTCATTACTACTATATAGAAATCCTACTGAATTTTGGGTGTTGATCTGGTACCCCTGCCACTTTGCTGAATTCATTTATTAACTCTAGGAGCTTTGTTGTGGGTTTTTTAGGATTTTCTGTATATAGGATCCTGTCATCTGCAAATAGGGAAAGTTTTACTTCTTCCTTTCCAACCTGGATGCCTTTTATTTTTCTTGCCTAGTTGCTCTAGGTAGAACTTCCAGTACAATGTTGAATAACAGTGGTGACATAGGGCATCCTTGTCTTGATCTTGATGGGAAAGCTTTCCGTCTTTCACCATTAGGCATGATGTGAGCAGTAAGGGTTTTCATATGTGCCCTTTATCATATTAAGGAAGTTTCTCAGTTCTACTTTTAATCTACTTTACCTCCCATAATAGGCCAAATTACAAAACCAGTCTATGGAGGGGCAGGAGAGGGAGGGGAAGAGTACTGTTTCATTTTTACTGTTATGTTCCATGGATACAGAAATTGCCTAGTTTCCAGGTCTTCTGCTATTTATGGATGCAGCAAAAAGGCACAATAAAGCAACAACCACTATAATCATAAAGCTGCGTTATTTAGCTGACAATTCACATGCTCTAGTGTGCAAAGACTTTTTTATAACTTTGAATTATAAAAACTTTCAAACAAATAGAAAGTGGAGAAAATGCTATAAAAAACCCCATATGCCCATCACCTAAATCACCTAATATTTTGCCGTATTTGCTTCAATTGATATTTTGCTGAAGTATTTTAATATAAATTATAGATGTGACATTTCATCTCCAAATATTAGAGTATAAAATAGGATATTTTCTTATATAACCACCATATCATTATCATACCTAACAAAATTACCAGTGATTCCTTAATATCATCTCATAACCAGTCCATATTTAAATTTTCCCAGTTGTTCACTAGTTTAAATTTCAGTTGAAACAAAGTCCACACATTGTATTCAGTTTTTATGTCTATTAAATCTTTTGTAATCAATAATTTATAGTGATTTTGATACTCACAAGCACATTTTAGGATCATATCCTATAATAATATTCAATAGAGTCCATTAGGAAGTACATATACCAAAGTATATGTACTTTGGTTTTCCTTTAGGATTACATATTCCTTTGGCATTAAATATTTTCCTTTAGGATTAAGTATGCTAGAGTAAAAACTGTCCAGAAAGATGTTTTATATTATATTAAACCTTAGGGCTGTTTTGATTTGTGACAAGAAACATTCAGAATGTGCCAAGCAGATTATCAGAACCTTACAAACCTGGCACCTTTGTATATGTATTCTCTATTGCAGAATAAGTGTTTCATAGCAAGACTGGCGAATAGGTACGTCAATAGAGGACTCTTGCAGGGCATTCTGAAGATATGTTAGAGAGCGCCATGGCTCACACCCCCTGAACGGTAGTAATTCAGACAACAAGGAAAAGGGCAGAAAAGTCATCTGTTTTCAATTGTGATATAAAAATCTTGCCAAAAACGACAACAGATTTGGAGACCACCCTTTGGGAGGGAAAGCAGTTCTCTGTTGGCTGGATATCATAAATGCGCTCTGGGGCCAGCATTCTGGCTTGTTAGGTGCTGGCAACTCATCAGGTCTCTGTTGTGCAGATATGAAAAAAAATCCAAGAAAATCTGAAACTTTGTCCGTAACAGCTTTCTTCCCTGTCCAGTTAACTCTGTCACTGGATACTCCATCTGTCAATTAATTTTTGTCCTCCTTAAGAGCAATTATTATGTTAAAGGATGAAAAAAGCTGTTTTTTACTGTGTTCATGGCATGCATGGTTACTTCCAAGGCAAATTCAATTTAAGAATATAACACTAGATGCCATTTTATGACAATACTACTAGTATCCCAGGCTTCAAAGCAGGAAATACTACATATACATTGGAACATTGTTAATCTTGGATAATTACTGAATCTAATCCAGAAATCATGACACAGATATTGAAATCTAAATATTCATGGCCATATACATTTAAACTGCAAAATAAAAGATTTCATGTTGTTGAATAATTTTCACTTGTATAATAAATTCTACAGGCTAGCTCTAAACTTTCCTTCCTTCTGATTTCACCTCTCACTACCTACCCCTCCTCCAGTTACACTGGCTTCCTCAAGGTGCCTCCAGTGTACACACAGTGGAATCTTGTCTCAGGACCATTACAGAAGCTATAGTGTTGGCCTGGAATGCTCTTCGCCATGATCTTCATGTGCCTTATCGTTCAGGTCTCAGATGTCACAGCCTTAGGAACACCCTCCCTCAACTCTAATCCATTCTCCTCCCAGCCCTTATCACCATCCAATATTTTCTTGTGTGCTCATTTGTTCACTAGTTGTAGTTATCTCCCACCACTACAAAGCCATCTCTGTGAGAGCAAGGGCCTTGTCTCATTTTTTCATCACTATATCCCCAGCAGCTAAAGTAGGACCTGACACATAGTAGGGCTCCCAATAAATGTTTGTCAAATGAATGGTTCAGTCCTTGTCTTTGTAACAAAACAGCACTGAAACTCAGCTAAACATTTGTGAGACAAATACAATAGGGAATATGGAGAAGACCTATTATTTTGGCAATCTGGCTTAATATCATCACCAAAAAGTAGGAAAAGTTTGCTGAAGTAAGGTTTGGAGACAATTTGTAAACTCCAGTGTCCAAAGTGTACCTAATACCTATTATCAAAGATGACTGAGGATTGTTCATATTGTATTTTGCTTCACAGATATGGAGAAAAAGGATGTCTAAAACATACAAAATGTGTTTCAAATAAAAGAGAAGAAATAGAAAATAGATATTCATAACCAAGTAAAATAGACTTTTTTTCCTTTTAGACAATCTTTATAACAAAAAGGTGCCTCCTAACTCCTACCTTAAAAAGATGGCTATATAGCATATGATCAGAACCCATTCCTAATCAAGGGATTTAAATCACAGCACACATAATTGGTTACTTTATTGTATCTTTGGCAGGAAAGCTACATAAGGAAAAGCCTATGACTGATGAAACACACAGGGTACCCATTTTCCTCATAAAAGCTCTGAAAGCAGCAGGTCAATAGTAAATGAAAACATGTCTATTCAATCACTGAAGAAGCTCCACTGATTTGATTTTAAATTCTGCATCCAGGAGCTGGAGGCCTCCTCGTTATTACCTCACCTGCACTAAGCATGATGCCAAAAGCATGGATAAACAAAATGCAATATATACATATGATGGAATATTATTCAGCTATAAAAAAGAATGAAGTCCTGATGCATGCAATAACATAAATGAACCTTGAGGATGCTATGTTGAGTGAAATAAGCCAGACACAAAAGGACAAATATTGTATGATTTCACTGTTATGATCTAATTATAATAAGCAAATTCATAGAGCTAAAATCTAGAATATAGGTTACTAGCAATATTATTATTTAGCAATATTTAGGAAATAGATTGGGGTTATAGAGAATGGGCAGTTGATGCTTAACTTGTATGGAATTTTTATTCTGGTTGGTGGTAAAGGTTTGGAAATGGATGGTGGTGATGGTAGCACATTATTATGAGTGTTAGCAACAGCACTGAACTATACCAGTAAATGTGGCTAAAAGAGGAAATTTTAGTGTGTATAAACTACTAGAATAAAAACTAAAAGATAAAACATGGGACTGTACAACACAGTGGACCCTAGCTGGACTACAGTTAATAGTACAAGTGTAAGAATGTTCATTCATGAATTATAGCAAATGTACACTACCAATACAGGGTGGTAATAATTGAGTGGTATGTGAGAAAAAATATACCTAATGTAAATAATAGACAATAAATAGAACTATTTTAATAATTTTTCATCAATTGTAACAAAGGTAACTACTGTTAAAAGTTATTTTAAAAATGTGATATCATCAACAATAACAAATGTTCCACACCAATGCAAGGTGGTGGTGATGGGGTGGTGTACATGGATTCTGTATTTTATGCATGATTGTTTTGTAAACTCACAACTTCTCTAATGAAAAAAAAAAAGGCAGAAACAATCCAAATGTCCATCAGCTGGTGACTGGACAAACCAAATGTGGTATATCCATACAATGGACTATGATTTAGCAATAAAAAGGAATGGATAAGTGATACCTGCAACAACATGGATGAACTTTAAGAAAATTATGCTAAGTGAAAGAAGCCAGAGATCAGATGCCAAGTCTACAGAAACAAAGTGGTTTAGTGGTTCACTGGGGGTTATGAGGTGGAGGAAGGGAGTGACTGCAAATGGGCACACCTGTGGTGTGATATTTGTCATAACAGCTCTGGCACACTAAGACAATAACATATAAACAGATTCTATAAAGCCCTCCTTGGATCCAGGTTAAGAATTCCAGCCAGAAATAGGAAACCATTTCAGGTTTTTAGCAATTATATCAATCAGGATTCTTGTTTGTAAATAACAGAAACCTATACAGGTGAACTTAAGCAAAAAAAAAAAAAAAAAAAAAAAACTTTTTTTGAAGATAAAAAGGACCTCACAAAATCTAACATATTGTGAGAAAACCTGGCAGAAAGTGGTCAGAAACCAAGAGAATCAGGCAGTGAGGAACACTGCCAAAGTTAGGCCACAAGAACAGTCTGGATATGACCTTGGACTCCAGTCAGAACTTTTTCAACGGCCTCTGTGCCTGTTTGACATACCCTCAAGACTCAAAGCCTCAGGCATAAGCACATCCTAGGGCAAAATGAGCCAAGAGCTTTTGTGTGGTGATTTGAAACTTTATGTACCTCCAGAAAAGCATGTTCTTAAAGTTAATTCATTCCTATTCTAATTAGGATTTTTAATGAGGCTACTTCAGTTAAGGTATGACCCACCTCATTCGGGATATGTCTTAATCCTCTTACTGGAGTCCTTTATAAAAGGGAATGAATACAGAGAGAGAAAGAAAGAAAACCATGGAAGCACAAAGCTGAAAGCAATGAAACCCTTGGAAGAGAAGGGAGAGACCAGCAGATGCTGCCATATGACTGTTACGTGGCAGAGGACCCAAGGATCACAGGCAGCTGGTCTTTGGGGAGAAAGCATTGCCTTGATGATGCCTTGATTTCTCAGGCATTTTCATGGTCTCAAACTGTAAGCTAATAAATTCTTATTGTTTAAAGACTGCCCATTTTACAGTATCTAGCAAATTAAAACACCTTGCTCACGCCCAGGGTGACCAGAAGAGGCAAATCTGACCCATCAGCTTCCACAACAGGAGGCAAGATCCTCCCTCTCACCAATGCACACACCAGCAGGGGATTTCCCTAAAATAGGAAAGGGTTCTAGATACTAAGTAGCCAAGACTATGGTACCTGCCCACTGCAGCAGTGAAATACCATAGCTAAATTGGCAATGGAGTCTTTTGATCTCCAGACCAACAGCCCAGCTTCCCTCATATGATCTGATTTCAAAATTCCTTCACCTGATTATTCTGCTGAATACACTTTATTCTGTGCATGCCCTTGCCAGAACTGAATGCAGTCCTCCGTGGGCAGTCTGATGAGTGCAAAGTAGGGCTGGACTACCATCTCCCTCATTCTAAATACAATGAGTTTATTCAAATAGCCTAATATCACCAAACTGCATAAAGGTTATGTGGATACGGAGGAATGCAGAGCATTGGTTTTCAGCTAACAAGTTAAAGAGTGATGAATATTTGGGGATCCAGACTGAGCTCAGATGATTTCCTCTTAGGATAATTATCAAAATTAAATAAATAAATATGCTGGTCTGGGAGAATTTGAAATCTTTATCATTTAAGTGTACATTGGTCTTTCTAAGACTCTCATACCCCAAAACACTTTCCCACTGTCTGGATGAAAGGCTAAAAGAAATTTTGGCTTTAGCTGTCTTTGCACAATCAGGGGGTTTGCCCACTACTGGCCAAATTCTCTGCAAAACAGAATACTCTATTGGGCTAAATCATGAGTTTAATTTCCAAGAACAGCAATCCAGAGGTAGGTGGGAAAAATCACTTCAGAATCCACTCTGGAGTCTCTGTTTTCCTATGCAGCAAAGTTAAAAGAAGTCCCTGCTCTGAGGCATAGAATCTCTGGGCTATTTATGCAGAATAACGGAAAAAAACACTATACAGTCCTCATTAGGTTGCACTGTGGTTTCAAATTTATTTTTTTAGTAATAATATTTTTCATAAATGTGAAGTTTCTGAAATGGTCCAACCCACAAAAATTAAGCTGCTGTTTTCAGCCACATTAGTATCCCATTCCTGTGCTGCAAAGAGACTAAATTAAATTAGCATTTTGTATTTAAAAGAAAAAAAAAAGTCTTTACCTGCTTTTAAAAGCAAAACCACTGATGAAAAAAAAATATATATATATGCACTTTCAACACAAACCTCATCAATCCATGGAAAACTACATCCCAAGAGGCATTTGTGAATATTTTCAAATCCACAGCAAAATGCCATCTTGTACATGGAAGGTAACAGCACCCCACATGTTTACAGTTTTGCTTTCTCAAATTTCTAAGAGTAGCAAGGGCCAGAACTATCTGCAATTTAATAAATTCTGTCATTCCTCCAACCTGTGGTTTACACTCTGGCATTATACTAAGCTCCTGTTAATAACTAAGGATCATTCACATGGCATTTCAGACCCCACCGCTCCCTTTCTTTTTCATTCTACCCACCCTTTCTACTGCAGATTTTTATCATCCCGTGTCTGAACAATTGCTCGGTCTCCCTCACTCTTCCAATCAACCTCTACACAGCTGCCCTACTAAAGTTCCCAAATCACCATTTTGATTGTCGCATTCCTACGTATTTCCTGGCATATTTTCCCATTGCCAATAAGTGAAAGCCCCCACATTCCAACCCTTCAAGACACATTGACACCCCTGAATGCACCGGATCCTTTCCCACCTCCTATGGTGTTTTTGTGCTACCTCCATGCTTGGGATGCCCTGCTCCATCACTGCCTGTCCACCGGCAGCACTGAGCCCAGGGCCGGAGGCTCCGGCATCAGCATCCTACCTAGGCTGAGTCCACAATCCCTACGTCTCTTTCAAGATCGGCCCAAATGTCACCTCCTCGATGAAGCTCTCCAAGAACATTCCAGTCAGAAGTTATCCATACCTCCCACACCTCTTTAATGACTATGTAGCCCTTTCTAAGTACAGTTATTATACGCTGCTTTAGGAGGGCAGGCCATGGCCTCTTCATCTTTCTAGACCCCTTAGAACCTCCTACAGTGTCTTGAATATCGCAAGTTCTCAATAAATGTCATCTCTTTGCTCCTATCCCATCAGCAGGGGAAAATTCTGAAGCTGCTCCCTGGATGAGTCACAATTTTATGTCTCCCTCTCTTTCTTGAGCAAACTACTTTCCTAATTTCCCACCACTTCCCTGAAACTCTGCTCTTGGAAAAGTGAAAGGAGGAGACATATCAAATCATCTGAAAAGGAGCCTGAGGAATTGGGAAGAAGCCTTGGTCAGTGCAAAACTAAATGAAGGACTATGGGAAACAATGGGTATGCTGGCCGAGGCCTGTCCTGTCCTGGTAATTTTACATAAAAGAGAATGAGTTCTTGTCTTAGCTTTCTCCTATTAACTGAATTACAGGGGAAAGAAGGCAAAGGAATAAAGAGGATGAAGGGGAGGCAAAGAAAAAAATGAGTGCTTAACTAAGAAATAAGTTTATTTCTATAAGAAAATTTTAATAATTATTTTATTGTTGTCCCACAAAATTCTAAAGTACAAGAGGGCAAAACTATGTTAGCCTTACAGATTGCTAATGCACAGTACCAAGCACAGTGCTAGCATAGTTGGCCCTTGATCAGATGTTTGTTGTATAAAAGAAAAAAATTAACTTTTAGTTACTTAATTTATCCCCCAGTAGGTAAAAAAGGAGTACTTTAACAGTTTACAACAATAGTTTAAGCAATAGTGTGAAGATGTGTTATCTGCTATGCAAAAAGTCCTGAATAGATTACATAGGCTGCTGTCCGGATTTTACTTTTGGAAGGTGTACACTGGAGTGGAAGAGGAAGAGTGATCTGGGCACCGGACGAGGGATGGACTGAGTGAGGCAGTGCTGACTCATGTGCATTATAATCGTGGTCTTTCTCTTAAATTCCTCATGGCAAGTATTGAAAGACAATATCCCTACATTATACCTAGAGTTTCAAAATTTTAATTTGGCATTAGAGATGATAAAAATGTTTTACTTTCACAAACATCTAATGAGATATCCCAATTCTCAAGGTGCTTACAATGTAACTGGTAATATCCTGAATGAATAAATGTGCATGCTGTTATTTCACAAAAGTCCATGATTACTTATGTGTGTACGGAGCTGTCCGGGAGCCAGGGTGGGAAGTGAGTGCACACGGGCATGCATTTATTTGTGATTTCTCTGCATTGGTGTTTATGTGCTTCTCTGTAAACATACTCTGTGGACATATCAATCTTTCCCTTTTATCAGATTCTTTTTCCTTTTCTCTTTGTCCCATATGACTCTTTCCCTTTTGATGGTCATCCTCTTTGTCCCCTTTCCCTTTGTCCCATATGACTCTTTCCCTTTTGATGGTCATCCTCTTTGTCCCCTTTCCCTTGTAAGGATAGAATACAGAAATGAAGCCTATAGCTTGCTATTTCTTGTGTTAAATTGAATTATATATTCCCTGTTCGGGGAACATCTTATATTTTCTCACTAAAAGACTAAATTATATTGCTTTTCTATGTAGGTGGTCTCTGGTCTTATTTGCTGTTGCATCAGTGGCTTGAGAGAATAAAAGCTTGGAGAAGAAAGGCTTCCCAACATTACAGGGGCCCTAATGAACTGAGGGTGTTAGTGTTGTGGTTTCTCCCACTCCACTCCCTCCTAAAGGCAGTACTAAGAACCATCTCCCTCAAACCCTTTATTTAAAGTTTATTCAATGTGCCCGAAACGTAGAGTAGTGCCCTGTCATATTTCATACAGAAACCTGCAGCATGGGTGGCGCCAAAGGAAATCTGTGGATAAAAGTATGAATGCCTACATGGATAAAATGGAGCATTATTTTTATTGTCAATACTATTAATATGTGGCAATAACCTGCTGAAAGTCACTAGATCTATTCATAGTTACTTTTTTCTCACTCAATATGGAAACAAATGGCACAGTAAGTAGGAAGAGGCATACAATTTCTACTTTAAAAATTCTTATTAGGAAACTTTCTTCCACCTGAAGCTGGGCACTTCAAAAAAGAAAGATGGTAATAGGAAGTGAAGAACTAACATCAAACATTAGCAGAGGTTTTCCTGGGCCATGCCCTAAGACACTAGGATGAAGGCCCCTGAAGAAAAGACCATGTGAATTCTACAAGACTGGAAAGAAAGTGACTATGGAGGTCTTCATCAGACAAAGCACAGAGAAAATGCCAGTATAAGGGAAATGTGTAACATAAAAAGAGGTCACAGTATGCATCATTCTTAAGTGAAAACAACTTGGAATTTGGTGGAGAACAATATTCATTGTCATAGACATCTGGAAAGCAATGTCAATTTCAGATATTTATATGAGAAAGTAAATCAGTTCTCATTGGTATCACTGACATTTGGTGGGATGATACGCATGGCTACACAGCCCAGGGAAGCATGGATGCCATTAGGACTCTTCAAATTTCTCAGTTGTCCTCACACATGTTAAGACTGCACTTTCCTGCAAATATTCTCGCTGTCTTGATTTTGTGATAATCAGGGTAGACTAAACATTTGCTATATTAGAAACCATGCATGTGTCCCCAGACCTAGTTTTTCTCCCTAGGTCTGGTTTTTAGAACACTGGTGATAAACTAAGCCTGATTTATTATATGACCATCCTGTATGGGAAAGGACTGTAACTTTGAGTATCTTTGGTCAACCTTCAGAGATATAGCATGGGGACAGATGTGGCTCGGGTGGTTGGGCGTCTGTCTCCCTTATGGAGGGAACTGGGTTCGATCCCTGGGACCTCCCGGTAAAAATAAAAAAAGAAAAATATAGAATGAGCATGGGCTGCCAGGCCCCATGCGCGGGTGAGCCACCAGGCCCCGCAAGCCATGCAGCAAAATGATGACATAACAGGAGAGTTACACAAGGTAGAGCCAAGACGAGACGCACCGAAAAACCAGGAACTAAGGTGGCACAGGTGGTAGGATGCCTCTCTCCCACATCGGAGGTTCCGAGGATCAAATCCCAGTGAAGACAGAAGGAGAAGGATGAGAAGAGAGAGCAGGAAATGGACACAGAAACAGCAAAAACGGGAGAGGGGGTAAAAATGGATAAAAGCAAATAAATAAATTCTTTAAAAAAATGTATAGGGGAGGAAGATATGGACTATAGTTAGTAGTAATACTTTGACGACGCTCTTTCATGATTTGTTAACAGATGTTTCACAACAATGTGGGGTGTTTGTGTGTGGGGGGGTGATATGTGGGAGCCCTGTATGATGTTATGCATGTTTGTTTTGTAAGTTCACAATATTTACTGAACACTTATAGTTTATATATGTTCATGTATGAATGATATACTTCAATAAATTGTTTAAACAACAATGCCAAGACTAAAGAGGCAGTTGGGGCCACTTCCCTCCTAAATGACATTGCAATGACAGATATTATCTTCCCACAGCCTGCAGAACTGTGTGGGAGAGAGTATAAACCACAATGCAAACTATGGTCCATGCTAAATGGCAATGCCCCAGGATGTGTTTATCACTTGCAATGAATGTGCCACACTAATGAAGGATGTTTATGTGGGAAGGTATAGGAGGTGTGGAGCGGGGCATATGGGAATACCTATATTTTTTGTGTAACATTTGTGCAATCTAAGTATCTTTAAAAATTTTTTTTAATATATTAAAAAAAAAAAAAAAAGACCACTTCCTTAGAAGTTTGTCATGGCCACACGACTTGCTTCAACCAATCACATGAGTCAACTCCCTGGCAGAGTTTAAGAGCCAGGGAGCCATTAGCAACCTTCCCTTCCTCCTGCCTCAGTGACTGTGGACAAATATGCTGAGATGCAGCCTCCCTGAGCCTACCTAGGTCCCTGAGTGTGGCAGATGAACCATTGCTGATCTGTATTGGCAGGCAGAGAGAGCAAGTAATAAACTTGTGTTGGGTCAAGACACTGGATTTGGGGATCCCCTGTTACTGAAGCATAATCACCTAGAAATGCATCAGTCTAGGAGAGAATCGCTTTGAGCAAAATAAGCAGATTTAATTGTAAGAAAAGAAAAGCAGCTTTGTATACAAAGAAAATATTTACTTATATGAAAACCTAAAAATGAAAAAAAAAAAAAAAATGAAAGCAAAAGTAGCAAAAAAGAAAAATAGGAACAGCAAGATTGTGGCCTCTTAGGCAGCCCAAGAATATTTTCCTCATCTGACCCAGCAGAGGGGCAACAGAGAAGACAACAAGACTTCAGCTCTCCTCATAGCTGCAGAAGCCTCATTCTACTCAAAGCAGAGTGTCAGATAAATTCATGATTCATCTTTCAAAAGGTAGAGATGCCTCCATGATAAAATAAAACAAAGGGAATATGGAACAATGTCAGTAATCTATCCTAGACTTAAGAAAATTATGCATTTACAAAGTTTTTAAATTGTCCTTTTCCTCCTCCTCTCTTCCCGAGACAGCCATGAAACATACTAAGAGGCAGTTGGCGCAGAGGAGGTAGCCAGGGACTGTAGGGTCAGGACCAAGAAGGCTGGCAAGGTTGAGACCAAGGTGACCATCAGGACTGAAATGCTCAAGGGATGCGGGGGTGGGGCACAATGCCAAGACTAAAGAGGCAGTTGGGGCCAGCAGAGCCAGGAACAAGGAAGCATCTGGGACCAAGAACGTAGCTGGCAGTGTTGGGGAATCAGGTATACACAGGGATTATGAGCAAATAAGGAAATATGCTGAGAATGATGGAGGCATATACTCTCTATGCTCCAAAGGCCTGTGCGGGGGGCAGTGCCTGAGTGTAGTCACCCATTTGCTGGCTCACTCTGTTGGTGTGGAGCAGCAGCCAGGCCACGGCACCCCCAGGTCCTACCAGATTTTCCTTCAGCTTCTCTGACTCTTGGGCTAGGTGCATGTTTAGCTTTTCCTACAGTACTCCCACATCATCAAAGCTGAATGCTTGGAGGTGGTGAGTGTCTGATAGAGAGGCCAGTCCATTCTCATGGGTTCCAGCTTGTCCCTGCTCTACCCCACTTCACATCCATCTTTACTTCCTGGCTACCTGCCCTGTGGACTTCATCTCCAACACCAGATGCCAAGATCAGCCTATGTTCTGTTCAGCCAACTTTCACAATTGTATGTGGCCAAATCTATATAATAAATCACCTTTTCTGATAGAATCCTGGCTAATACAAGCCCAAATCCCACAGTGGTTAAGTCTGTAGATGGAGGGTTCTGGATTCAGACTACCTTGTTTGAAACCCAAATCCGCTGGTTTTTAGATGTGACCATGGATCAGTTCCTTTATCACTCTGTACCTCCTATAAAATAGCAAAATATCACAACTTAACTCATGGGATATTCCCAGAAGCAAAATCATCTGAAGCCAGTCTGTTTCTCTAAATTAAATCTATATATGGGAAGCGGCTGTGGCTCAATCAGTAGGGCTCCCGTTTACCATATGGGAGGCCCCGGGTTCGGTTCCCGGGGCCTCCTGGTGAAGGCAAGCCCGCCCGCGCGGCATGGTTGGCTGACCCAGCGAGCACAAGCAGCAAGGGGGGGATAAATGAATAAATAAATAAAATCTTTAAAAAATAAAATAAATAAATAAATAAATAAATAAATCTATATAGTCAGTGCTATATTTCACTTATATACATTTGAAATGTTTTAAGGAACGGCCCATGTGTGAATTCAAAATCTCTACCAAAAGCATAGAGAGACAGGATAGAATGTTCTGTTGACTGGAAAACCTTGGTATTATGCTTTGCATAAAGAATGAAAAAGGAATATTCATTATATGAATTAACAGCTATGTCAATAAATACAAACCTAATTAGAAATAAAATGGTCAAATGCACTTGCTTTACTCTTTTAAAGAGAATTTATAGCAAAGCAAAAAAAACAAAAACAACTTCCACCGAAAATTACTTATTCCCTAGAAGCTGCCTAACTTTGGAGTTTCACTTTCACATATGAATAGTGTGACTAGACTGGGGTGGGGTGGGGGGAGAGGCTAGACGAATGAATATTTGACTGAGTATCTGAATGCATTTATGACAGTTTATAGCCTTGGAAAGGACTGTTTCATGCAGGTCCTCTAACCATAAGCACAGTGCCACATTCAGAAAGAATCAAATCTTCTACAGGGTTAGGAGAAACATTTACTTAAATGTCCTAGACCAACCAAAGCACAAAGCCTGAAGCTCAGAATGGACCAAGGCAAAGACATAAAAAGATTTTGATCCCTAAAATTAAAGCTGAGTGCTGAGAGAATTCAGCTGGAAATTTGGCTGAAGCAAAGTGGCTGGATTTAGAGAGTAAATCAAGTGACAATCTAGGATACTCCAGAATTCTACAGACTATTCTATGTTCAGATATTTTAAAAATTTATTCATTCTAAAATCAAAAGGGAAAACCCTTCGAGGATAACAGATTATAAAATGGATTTTTCATTATATATATATTTATTGAGAGCAAACAAAACATAAGTAAATTATAAGAAAGAGATGTGAGTGGGGCAGGAGAGCAGTTATTAAACAGATATGTAAGATTAAGCATGTATCATTTGCACAAAAACAACAGAGTTGCTATTCTTTGGAGGGAAGAAAAGTTAAATATATTTAACAGTATGTGCAAAGATGCCAGCCCAAGGCTTTCTGGGAAATTAACTTAGTCCAAAAATGCCAAAAGAAGAAGGGGAAGAAAGACAGGCAGATGGAGAGAGAAATAAATCTGGATACAGAGAAAGAGAGTGGGCAGTGGGTTAAGAAGGACAAGGAAAAGATAATTGAGCTTTTAATATAGGTAAGAACTGCATTTCAGAAAAGGGGGAAAGTCCATTCAGAAAAGGGCAGTGGTGTTTATGATTAAAGGCCCAGAGGCAAGATCAAGCTTGCAATTAATAAGTGGAATGGCCAAGCCAAGTCAAAACTGTCTCCATAGGGATATATAGGCTCAAAAGGGAAAGAAGCCACTGTGGAAGACTGTTTGGCAGTTCCTAAGGAAGTTGAATATAGACTTGCCATGGGACCCGGCAATACCATTCCTAGGTATATACCCAGAAGTACTGAAAGCAGTGACACAAATAGACAGCTACACACCGATGTTCATAGCAGCATTATTCACAATAGCCAAAAGTTGGAAGCAACCAGGTGTCCATCAACTGATGAATGGATAAACAAATTGTGGAGTATACACATGATAGAATATTTTGCAGCGGTAAGAAGAAATGAAGTCGTGAAACATATGACAACATGGATGAACCTGGAGTACATTATATTGAGTGAAGCAAGCCAGACACAAAAGGACAAATACTCTATGAGTTCCCTATTCTGAACTAAATATATTATGTGAAATATAAATATATTATGTGAAATATGAATATGGATAAAATATGAATATGGCATATGTAAGACCGTTTTTCTTGAAGCTGAACAAATGTAGGTTAATACTACAAAATGTTGGGAAGCGGCTGTGGCTCAATCAGTAGGGCTCCCGTTTACCATATGGGAGGCCCCGGGTTCGGTTCCCGGGGCCTCCTGGTGAAGGCAAGCCCGCCTGCACGGCGTGGTTAGCTGACCCAGCGAGCACAAGCAGCAAGGGGGGGATAAATGAATAAATAAATAAAATCTTAAAAAAAAAAAAAAAAAAAATACTACAAAATGTTAATATCAGACAAAAAAAAAAAACCACAAACGATTAAACTAAAAAAAAAACAGATACAGAGTACTACATATTGTATGATTCCATTTATATAAAATGTAAATATGAATCAATTTATAAAGATGATATGAGATTAGTGGTTATGTGGGTCTGAGGAAGGAATGCTAAGGGGTATGGAGCCTTTCTTTTGTAGTAATGAAATTGTTCTAAAATCTTTGAGATTATGACTGTACAATATTGTGATTATACTAAAAGCCATTGATAATACACTTTGGATAGATCATATGGTATGTGAATATATCTCAGTAAAACTGCTTAATAAACAATTAAATAATTGTGCAAGAATAGTCAGAAGTAGTAGCTATGTATAGCAGGAGAAACAGAGAGATTGAGAGGGGAGGAATTTTCTTGTTCATTTGTCTGTTTTTTATTATAATAATAATTATTATTATTGAAATAATTAAAATCCTTTAATAACAATTGAAATGATGAATGCACAACTACGTGATTATACCAAACACCATTGATTGTACACTTTGGATAAATAGTATGCTTTATTAATATGTATCAATAAAATTGATTTGTCTTTTAAAAAGCGGGGGGGGAGGACAGAACAGAGTTAAGGTTAGATTGAGAAGAAGCATAACATCCATGTTAAGGAATTTGGGCAATGAGATCATGGTGAGCCTCTTAAGGTTTCTGAACTAAGTGGCACCATGAAAAGAAGGCTTTAAGAAGATCATTTGACAGGGAATAGTCTCAACTTCTATTATGACTTAAGCTCTCACCTCTTTGCCAATAATCCCCAATCTAGTTATATGGTTTGAGTCTTGGCCTTTTCTACATCTTTATTTAGATGACCTGCCATCATATCACACAAACTCAATACTAGATATATAAAAATAAATGTATCATTTTGCCCCCACCAAATCATTTCCTATACTATAATTCCCTAACTTTTCCAGCTACCCATAGCTCAGGCTTCCTTACCTTCCCTTCCTTCCCTCCCTCCCTTCCTTCCTTCCTTCCCTCCCTCCCTCCCTCCCTCCCTCCCTCCCTTCCTTCCTTCCTTCCTTTCTTCCTTTCTTCCTGTCTGCCTTCCATTCCTAGTTACAGGCAATCACCGATTCCAAATGAGTTCTCCTGTATAGAGTCTTAAGAATCTACCCATTGTGCTCTATCCACCAGGAATTCCCTATTTCAGGGTCTTATTATACAGTGTAGAGGATAGTAAGCCTCCTAGTTGGCATACCTTTCGCCAGTCTTTTTGGTGTCCAACTCACACTACATACCATGCCTCTTGGCATATGTTTTTTAATACTCCACTCCTCAGTACCTCTATGTCTTTGCTCAGGCTCTACTCTCTGCCTTCTCAGCCCATAACTTTATTTCAGCTGAAATTCACATCACCTTCTTCAGCATCTAGTTACTCTCTCCTCCATATTCCCAGAGCTCTTGATAAATACCTTTACTACAGCAGGTATTATTCACTGTGATAGTTTTGTGGCACAATTCCCCATTAGACACTAAGTCACTGCTTGGCTTTGTATCCCAGAATCCAGCATAATACCCAGCCCAGAGGAGTCAATACATATTTGCTGAATTAAAGAAATCGGGCAATGTCTTATGTCAAAGGAGAAAGGCTATGCTCCTGGAAGCCTACCCTATCCAATGTCCTACCCAATTTATTCATTCAATATACATTTTATTAACTCCCTTATTACCTATAAGACACAAAAACACACAAAATGTTTAACAAGGTCTTTAGTGATCTGAGCCTGATCTACAAACTCAGCTTGATATCATATCACTTCACCCCTGTGCACATTATTTTCAAGAAACATTTAACTATTTGTATAGTTCTAATCCTCTCTTGCTCTGCTGTGTCTCTATACTTGCTGTTTTGGCTACCTGGAATTCTTTCTGACTGCTTGTCTGCCTAAAAAATTCCTATTTATTCTCTAACTTCTGGTTAGTTTCTATTTCCTCAGTAACACCAGATCTTACTTCTTTCTTTTCTGCTTTCCCTAGACCCAAGTACTCTTCCAACACCACACTCACCACTCTGTGCTAGAGTAGTTTTTTCTTTATCTGTTTCCACCACTAGTCTGTAAACTCCTTGAGGATAAGATATAACACTCTCATCTTTATCTCCGTGTTCCCAATGCCCAGAAGAGGGGGAGGAGGAGAGGGAAAGAGGTATTGATATTTCTGAGCCTCTCCACCATCTGGCATTGTTCTTAAGACATTTTACATACTACTTCTTTAAGGTAGGTTTTCCTATTGTGCCTGTTTTCATGACAATACTGAGGCACCAGAAAGATTAAGAACTTGCCTGCTGTCACAAATCTAGTGAGTGAAGGAGCTAAGATTCTAACCCAGGCAGTCTGGCTAGAGTCTGCCCTTTGGTTTGCTGCCTATCTGACAACACTGGAAACCAAAACTCAGTCCTTACCCTCAGATGATTTAATCTTACTGCAAAGTTGTCAGTAGTTGCAGCCTCTAAGAAATTACTTTGCAGGTAAATCCACTGCAGTTGCTCAATAACCAGTTGTAGAACTGAACTGAAATGAAAGGAAAAGTGGCCCTGAAGTAATGGTATGGCTGATTTTCATCCTACCCCAGGTGGATCTTATCTAGGTGGCATTTTATCCTTTTCCCTAACACTGACTCCCCACAACAGACAACCTTTACTTTCTAAGAATATTTTCTACTCCAGTTCTCCATTCTGTGCCTCCAACCTTTACCTGGCCTTCATCTCAGGCTTCTGATGTTACAGGTTTAAAAAAATTACTTGAAAGCAATAGGCAAATAGAAAGAAGCTTCATACTCAAGTGGGCTACAATTTTCAACCTAAGTTGGGAAGATTTCCTGATGTCCAGAGAGTTACTATGCAGTAGTTATGAAACACCACTCTAATCCAGATCTTTTTATATAAGTAGTATAATAACCAGAAAAATGGGAAGGAAAAAAATGAGAAAATGAGAAGCTTAGGGAGTTATGAACGTCTTGCGGGCAGGAACCATGTCTTAGCCACTTGTGCCTAGGCAGAATACCTGGCATAGAGCAGACCAGAATATTGTTGAATGAAAGAAGGAATGAATGGATGTGTGAATTAATGAAGCCAAGGATATAGATAATTAAGTTTGCCAAAAGATAAATGTTCTCTAAATTCCCTTGAGCATGCTTCAAAATCAGTCAGATCCTATGGGAAGTGCAATATGAGGCCACTTTCTCCAGCATACTCACCATCTTGAGTGTTTGGACTCAGGAATTCATTTCGGAGTTTCTCCTTGCTAATGCCCAGACACCTGCAGATCTCCTCAGGGCTATAGGGCTCAGGGTGAAGGGCATCCTCTATGACCAACAGCATTTCTTCCAGACTGACCCCTAGTTTGGCCTGTACCTCCCCCAGCTGCAGTACTTCATCCCATTGTAGGCCTTTGTTCTTAGCCAGGAGCTGGAAATTCAAACCAAGATAATGGTCAGTTTTCATTTCAGAAATTGACATATACTATTTTTAATTAGCCCAATTAAACTTTACACTGTTTTGTGGGTCCCTCCCCCAACCTATCCAAATTTCCCACCATTGCTTGGAAATGTACACTGCATTCAGATGTTTGTAATTAAATAAGCTTATGTGATACTCACAGACTAGTCAAGTATTTGTTCTTCATTTAAAACAAACAAACAAACAAACAAAAAATCCCCCACTGATTTTTTTGCCTGTCACTACTTCCCCTCAGGGTTTTTCTTTGAATAATTTTGTTATTTTATCCTGATTCAGTTCATCCCTACTATATCCCATTCTATATAAAGTCCACAGAAAACTACTCAAATATCATGTGACCTAGGTCTGAAGAGGACACTGTATGCCAGATTTCATTAAAGCACTTCCTGTTTACTCCATGCCTCTTTGAAAATGGCTAATGAATTTAAGCATCTGGGCATTTGGAGTAAAGTCCCAGATTTTAAATGAAAACCTCATTGGTGACCTTATGAAAAATCATTTCATTAGGTAGCTGGAAGTAGTAGAAATGCTTTTCACTATCTTTAAGAAAAGAGTTTGTCTTCCAATTATATCCTGAAGCCCCTCTCAATCTGATGAAGTGGATTAAGGACAAACCAAATCTTTATAGCCAGCTCTACTCATGGGAACCTCGATTCAGAATATGTTTCTCTCATTCTCCCCAAACCACTGATTGAGCCCTTCAGAGAACCTGACAGTCAAAACAGAGAAGATTTCTCTCACTCTGAAGTCTATAGAGTTCATTTCCTGAGTGTGGGGACAGCAGGTGTAGATAGTACCAACAGCCAAAAGAGGCAAGCAAGAAGGGAAATAAGTCTTCAAGGAAATGTGTATCTGATTTACTCTTCTATTATGCTGATGATTTGATTTTTTTCTCTTTTCGACACAAAACAGGGCTTACCAAAAGACCACTGTATTTTGGTTAGGACCACTCACTTCTGAAGAATGTTAATAGCATAAATTCTTATATGTGTTAATCCTCTTTTGAAAGAGGATTTTAAGGCAGAACTGGGAAAAAAAGACAATAGAATTATTTTTTTAATTGAATTATTTCACAGAACATGGTGTCATTTTTAAAGCAGAGACATGAGCTAAGACCTTTCTGGCCTTGTCTGCTTAGCGTTTTTGTTTTATTATGTGTTTATTATGAATGCTGGGTTGATCCACAGACTTAATCATTCATTCGTTTAATTCATTCATGTTCTGTATTCCAATTTATTCCAAAAATAATTTGAGAAAACTTATAAAGACATACAGACTACAAAAGAATAAACATACATTTATTTTATGTGATAAAAGAGCGGAAGTCAAGATCTATTAGAATGATGCTTTCTGGCAACACAGATCTAGAATCCAACTGAGATAAGCAATGAAGCTAACAGAAATAATTAACATTTCTATAATGCTGTATGGTCTAAAATATACTTTTTATTTTTTTCAATCTTCCACAACCCTGTGAGATAAGTATTATTATTACCCTTTAAGAGATGAGAGTAAGTGACTGGCCCAAAGTCACCTAACTAGTATAAAACAGAGTTGGACACTGACCCTAGGTCCCATAGCTTTTTCTTTCTTGCTTTCCCAGGGGCACATTCTCAATGATGTATGGATGATATCTATGTCATCATGTTCATATTAATTACCACTCAACTTTTAGAAATGGAGGCTAAGATTTGTGCTAGAAGTGAACATTCCAGTGACTTAAAAAACCTTAGTAGATGGGCTTCTTCTGGGAACAAACAAACAAACAAAAACAGGAAAAGCATCAGAGACTTGCCACAAGTGATCACAGAGGTCTCTTTCTAAGAACCTTTCCATCAACAATGAACATAAAGTTCCTTCCCCAGTGTCACATTGCCCTAGGCACTTGATCCAAGGTAAAAGAGCGAGTGATCACTGTGTGGATAGAAAGTCTACAAGGAATGCCTTCAACCTACAAGGTTAAGTTTTCAGAGGCAGCTTCCCTGTGTGCCTGTGTGCTTTACTTCTGTAGACAGAGGCACTAACATACAGAAATGAGCATTCACTCCGGCAATAACAGTGTTCACTGTTAGCCCAGCTATGCACTTAGCCCTCATCTGGAGGGTCCACACAGCCAATTTGGCATGCTCTTCAATGAAGGATGAAAACTACCACATGCCCTCAATGACAGCTGCTTGCCCAGGAGCAGTTAAACAGTGTACTTCATCAAGGGAGTAAAATAGGAAAGCCATTTAAACACTTTGAAATTTGGCTCAGGATACAGAAAGATGATTTGCAGATGACAGAAATGAGTGGGTAAGTTCTCTGTTGCTCAGATACGAAACTTCCTGAGGAAATTTGCCATTTATGACCCTAATGACTGACTGGCTTACTTCATATTTGTAAAGTGGAGCTATGAGACAGGGCTACAGGCCATTTCGTCACAAGTTCCTTGCTCTGTAGAGGAGAAAGTGGTTCTTTGTCAATATTCACCGTTTTCTTTACACCACTGCAAACATTATTACTCATGTCATACCACCCATGGGAGACTCCTGAGCTCCATTCCCTACGACGGACAAGAAAGTAGGCAACAAGTGCTTTTTGTCTGAAGTCATCGAAGGAGGCACTGATAAATAGTGCTAGGATCCTGTCAGAGGATAGCTTCTTGCAGAAGCAGGACCTGAGTCAACAAGTTGAGGACAAGTAGTTTGTTGGAGAGGGTGATCTCAAGAAGCACTGGTAAGGAAATGGAAAGTGAGACAGGAAGAGAAGCCAACACAAGGTGCATTGATATGGATAAATGGGGCTGGCCCTGCTGGGCCCTCTGGGAGCTGCAGAATATAAACTTCAAGAAGGCTGGGATATTTATCCACCAGCTCACAGCCATCATTGGTTGAGGGCTGTTCCCAAGGGTAGTGACTCCCAGCACTTTCAGGCCACCCCAGGTGCAGAGTGAGCCCTGTCCTGCAGTCAGGAAAAGCTCTCAGTCAGAGTCACAGGGGCTTGCAGAAAGAGGGTATGGAATGGAGAGTGCCAAGATGACATGAGGAGAAGGAGACCAACAGCATCTGCTATCAACCCTAACTCAGGGGCCCACCTAGCAGAATCTACCTCTCACTGACTCCTGCATTGCATTTAGCAGAATTAACAAAGCAATGGAAAGAGTATCAAGTCTTCTCCCCACCAGCTTAGCAAAGGATAATATTTCTAATCCCTTCTCTGAGTTACCTCTAAATATAATTCATTCAACAAGTTGTTTTCCATACAACAAAATAAGCCAACTTGTTATTTCTGGTTATAGAAATCATACATGCTTATTGTAAAAACTTAATGCATAAAAGTTCAAAGTACAAGAAAAAATATGAATTAAAAAATCTGAAATCATCCCAATTAGATAGCCAACCGCCATTTTGATAACTATAATTTCATACATTTCTTTATGCATACCTACATGCATATAATTTGATATAAATGGGATTATAGCATAGGTGTTTTTATTGTGTTTTTGTTTTTGTATTGTTTTGCTTTGCATATCTCCCCTTCACCTTCCTTCCAACTACACAAGAACCCTTCCTTAATATTCTGCAGCCGTCAATGACTTCAGTGTCTTTGTTTCTCTCAAAACCATCATGAACACATTCACCATGTTGACCTTCCTCAGTCTTGAATCATCCCCATGTCTGTGTTCTCCATACTAAGTTTGCAGGCCACAGAACAAATCTGAAGAAACCTGTACAATTTTGTAGAATGGGCCTACTACAATCCTCCCTGGACTCTCAGCATAGCCTCTCCCTTTTCTAAAGCAACGCAAGCCTTGTGCTCTGAGTCCCAGTCATGCTTAACTCCCATGGAGTACAATGGAAAAAACACCCTCTAAAACAGATCTGGACTCCTGAATTTGCTTAAAACAAGTCAAAACCTACCTTGGTCTGAAATTCTCAGTATATAAAATGGAGCATTTAAGGGCTACTTCACAGACTGTTGTGAAGATTAAATAAGATAATAGAAACCTAGTACTGTGCCTCGGCCAGAAAAGGCATGCTCTGAGGGTCAAGTTTCCTTCCCTTCTCACATTCCTCTGCCTCTCTAGCTTGTTCTCTCTTATCTGACACCTTTTCCTATGCCTTCAACCATACACATGAGTTTCCTGTCTGAAAATTCCTTATTCCCCAAACTACTGCTCTTCATTTCTCCTTCCCTTTCGCTATCCAACAACTAGAGTCAGGGTCCATACCTCCTCCAGGCCCTCATTAACCATTCTAACAACTGAATGTGGCCTCTCAAAGATCCTTTCTAATCTCCAAAAGCCACTTCCAAAGCCGTTGTAATCCTTAAGGAATCAGTGGCTCCTGACCCTCTTCAGTACCCACCTTCTTCAAACTCCCTATTTTTTGGCTTCTATGGTATTGAATTTGCCTGGTTTCTCTCATACCTTTCTAGTCCTTATTCCATTTCCTGCCATAACTCTTTTTTCTCCTTTCATTAGTTAATTGAAGCTATCTCCCAAGCTAAAGCCCTGGCCCTCTGATCTTTTCACGCCACGTTCTTTTCCTTAGCAACCTGAACTTAGCTCTTGGCTTCAACTAGTTCAAGTAGTTTCTCAAAACATTATGTCTAAAGCCCTAGTCATGAGATACCCTTGCAGGTGCAAATTTCTAACCACCTATAAGAAAATTCCATGTGGAATTTTCCTTCCACTGTCTAGTCACCTTCCATCCTACTTTATCTAATCTTTTCAATAGCAGCACTATACTTCCCATCATTTAGGCTTGAAACTTCAGCCACCATTGACTCAACACTTCCTTCATTCATGCACATCTGTATGTAATGAATGGTTACTTCTACTGAGAACCTACTGCTTCGCAGGCCCTGGGCAGATCACAGTGAATAAGGCACATGTGGCTCCAGACTGCGTGGAGCTCATCATCTAGTAGGGGAGACAGATATTAAATAATAATTATTTAATGAAATATTTAACCCAATTGTGATAAACCACTTTAATGGAAAAATACATGATGTGGTAAGAGCATATAAAAAGGCATTTAACCTAATTGGGGCGGGCAGAAGGCGGGGTTGGTGGTCAGGGAAAATTTTTCTGAAGTAATGACATATATGTAAAAAGGAAGAAAGAAAGCCAATCATAGAGAACCTTCTACCCAACCCTTCACTAGGTCCAGTCATAACTTCTCTACTATCCCTCCCTTTTTAGCCCATCCTCACGGACACTTCAGACCGAATTCTCTTCAATCAAGGCAAAAATCCTGCTGCCAGATTAATATTTCTAAAGTATCTTGCTATAAAAATTAATGGCTTCCTATTGCTTCCAGGACCAAACCTGGGTGACCCTTACCACAGCACTGAAGGTCTTGCCACAGTCTCGTTCCACTAAACATATCACCCCTTAATCCCCATTATGTACATCCTCTGCTATTCAGCTGGACTCATCATTCTCTGAATATTCCTCTCTAGAGTCTTGGCAGAGTATGCTCCACTAAATCAACAGGCTGAGGGAAACTTGCGACATTGCTGGACGTTTGGTTTTACTCTGCCCAAATTCAAGGAAATTGCCAAAGCCCTGAGAATATTAGGCCAACTTCTCCCCACATTCTATCACAGGTCAGAGAAAAAGTTCCACATTAACCACTAAGTGGCAGGAGCTGAAAAAATGGATGTATGATGGCCCCAGACAGGCCATGTAAAGAATCATGCTGTAAATTTTCCTTGAAGTGTCAAAAACCACATGAAACTCTCTCCTTTATTGCTTCACATGTTGCCACAAGGAGGTCAGGGTATACAAAAAGCAATGGCATAATATCTCTTCACTTCTTGACTTCCCATAATACTTATTATAGGAATCACACATTTTATCCTCAATATAATTAAGGGATATTCTCTTTTATAGACATAAAACATTTCTGGAAAAGTTTAAGCCCCTAAATTCTTTTTCAGAGAGGAGGGCAGAGAGAGGAGAATAAAATTGTGGAAAATATAAATATGTGTAAAATACTAAAAATGTTGGACCTATTAAAGATCCCTGGCCACTTTGTTCACTTAGGAACATAAAAGTGTGCTTTGCATAAAAATATCATTTAGGTAATAATTATACATTTCTATTGAGTTTGCTCTGAAGTGTTTTTAATTTCAGGTCAAATGGCTCTAAAAGACTCTGACTTTTAATGAATCTGTATCATTTTAGTTTTTGCCAGCTTCCCTGGGAGGCTGGTAGAGAGGAAGAAAGAGAGACAGAGACAGAAAGATAGAAGGTTGGGAGGGAGGGAGGAAGGGAGGGAGGGAGGAAGGGAGGGAAGAAGAAAGGGAGAAAAAAAAACTTGAGAACAGAAAAGGCTATCATATTAAGAGAAAACAAAGAAAATTTTGTTTTCATGGGTTTTGTGTATTTCCCTGCGCTAAGTAGGTACAAAGCATACTCATTTTAAAAAACGAAGCTTGGTGGGGTAGGAGGAGAGGAAAAATAAGTAATTATTATTAATTATAACTTTACCATGTGGAAGTCTGTCTCATCAGTCTCATTTCCAAACCATCCTGATTAGCTATTTCTCCACTCGATTTAATTTTTACTATCGGAAAATAGAAAGTTTGTCCAGATTGAAACAGCTTCTTATCTCTTTTAAATGGGAGTTTATTTCCTGATTTAATGACACCATTTCCAAACAAAAATTAAATTCTTTCATGTGATGCCAAAAATAGAAAAATGGAGCCATGTTGAAAGAAAATATGCTTAGCAGAAACTCAGGCTATATTCTTGGCATATTCCTAAAATCAAGATCTACATGTACAATCTATATTACAATCTATATTAACAGCTTTATCCTTTTTTTCCCTTTTTTGTATGGAATCTTGGATTCCAAAAAAATTCTCTTCACTTTAATATTTTAAAATAGAAAAATTCAGAGTATGTAAACAATGGTAGTTAAACTCAGAAGATGGCCTAAAGAACAATAGGTTCTAAAGTGGATAAGAACTTTAGCTACTACTACTTCCTAAATAGATGTCCTCTTTTTAATAGACTCTCAATAGACATTTCCCCTATCCTGACAACTTTTACTACAGAGATTCAGCACATCAATTTTATTCCTCATTTTCTTCTTGCATCTTTGAGAGAGCTTTCACAACCATGAAAACATTTTATGTTTCACATTCGCTTTAGCTCACCTATTGGTATGGTAGAGACATCTGATTTCATGATAAAACTATGAAAACAATGCTGTGTATATATGAGGTCTCTTGAGGAAGGCAACACTTACTCATAGACCTCAATATAAGAAGTCAACAAGAGTAAGCCCTCAAACAAACCAGACACTAACTTCTTCCATCGTATGAAAAAGGAGGTATGCCCTAAAGAAACAAAGTTCATTTAACTCTTGACATTGAAATTTTTACTTTACTGTGTCATCTTCTGCATATTGCACTGATCAAATACTGTCAAGAATTTGATGTTAAGATATTTCTTTTACATAAGTTTCAGGAATTATCTTAAGGAATAAAACACAAATTTTAAATATTTAAACCATCATTTTAAAAAATGCATAACCCCAAAATTTTCCAGAAAAAAAAAAGTGTTTCTTTATCTCACTCTACATATCTCTACTCTTTCCAAACTTCACTACTTCAGAAGGCTGGAGTTAAAGAGAGAAGTAGTAAGTCACATGAGATAACTATACCTCACAATATCTAGTACAGTATTAGGCACACAATAGGCACTTATAAAAAATTGTGAAATGGAGCCAGATAAATAGGACAGAGTAAGTGACACAGGGATAGTCATTCATTTATTCAATAAGTGCCTACATCAGACAAAGCACTATGCCAGACAGTAGGGATATAAGAGTTAACAAGATAGACACAGTCTTGGCTCACAGATAAACTCTAATTCAGAAGGGAAGATACACATTAAATAAATAATTGTAATAAGTATCATAACAGAGAAGTACAAGTCCTATGAAATATGAAGGGGGCCCTACCTTAGTCTGGGGGTAGGGACATCAAGGAAAATTTCCCTGTGGGATATTTAGGGACATTAAAGAGGGCTGGGGGAAGAATATTCTGGGCAGACGGAAAAACATGTGTGAAGTCCCTGAGCTGAGAACTAGCATCACGGCTGGTTTGTAATGGGGGTAAAGGGTTGCTAAAGATGAATAAGATCAAGTGCACAGGCACCAGATCTTGCAGGGTTCTCCAGGTGGTAGGAAAGACTTTTTACTTTATTTCAATGAAATGGGAAGCTTTTGATACAGACTTTAAACTCAGGAGGACTACCGGATCAGATTTAAATGTCTAAACCATTGTTCTAGTTGCTATTTAAATAATGACTGGGAGAGAGACAAGCATCGTTTGAAGAACAGTGAGAAGGCCAATGAAATAGTTGACAAACAATAATATGGAAAATGGAAAAATAAAGGCTTGTGAGGTCTATGATTGATTCAAGTAGGGATGTTTGATAAGGAGTTGGATATAAAAGGAGTTGGATCTCAACAGAGAAGGCCTGAGCTGAAGATATTCATTAGTATCTTATCAGCATAGAGATAGGAGTTGAGGCTGTGAGTGAGCATGAGATCAACAGAAAGAGGGAAATGAAAGAAGAGGAGAAGGACAAGGACAATGCCTTGAAGAACTCCAACATTTAAAGGTCTGGTGGAGGAGGATGAATTCCACCATTTTCTCCTTTCTTAAAAACAAATATATATATATGAAGGAATGGTCAGAAAAAATAGAAGAGAAAAGAACAGGAAGTGAACTGTAATGGAAACAAAAGGGAGAGAATGTTTCAATATAAGGAGATAAAGAGGATAAGGAATAAGATGAAGACTAAAAAGTCTCCACTGGATATACCAGAAAGAAAATCTATAGTGGCCAAAAAAAAAGTAAGTTCAGTATTATAGAGAGAGCAGAAATGAGAGTTTAGTGGGTTACACAAAAAGCAGGAGATAAAAGATACTTAGAGCAGACGCTCTGGGAAGATGGCATTGGATTGGGTTGGCGGGGCTCACCACTCTTAGAAAAACAGTGAAGGACAGGCAGAAGCTGTCTGAAGGAGTTACTCTGGGGATCTGCAGAGGAGGAGAATGCCACAACCATCGTCCAGGAAGGAGTAGGTACAGAAAGAAGAAGAGGCCAAAACAAAAACAGTGAGTTACTCTCCTCTGCCACTGGGAATGGCACCCAACCTACACCTCGAAACAAAACAGCCTCGATAAAACTTGTGGCTGACAGAAGCCAACTGGGAGGGGAGGGGACATTTTCCTCCCTGGGAAAAGGGAGGGGGTAGCAGAGGGCTGAGTGTAGTTTCTCTTTAGCAGGGGTAACCAATGGGGCCCAGTTTTGAATCCTACCTCTTACTGGCCTGGAAACACCAGACAGTGGAGGTTGAGTCACCTCCATGGAAAGGGTTGCTGAAGAACGCCATTTGCTGGCAGGCTGGGAAAGTGAAGAGGAAAAACAGGCATTTTGGAGTTTCTCTTGTCTGTATCCCCAGGTCCCCTTGGACCTGGTTAATGCACCATTAGGGGTCCCCAATGACCCTGCTGACCTTAAACAGGGCAATTTTAAAGATTTAGAGTAAGTTGAACCAAAAATCAAAGAGCTTTGAAACAAAACCATTAGGCAGGAAAGAGAAATTGAATGCCAGAATAAACTCACCAACATAATCAGATGCCTAGACATCAGCAAAAAATTTCAAGCCTACTAAGGAAGAGGAATATATGGCCCAGCCAAAGAAACAAATTAAAAATCCTGATGAGACACAGGATTTAAAACAACTAATGGCAATGAAGTTCACACAACTCTAAATCAATTCAAGGAATTGAAGGAAAATATGACTTAAGAGATAACAGATATTAAGAAGACACTGGGTGAGCATAAAGAAGAACATGAAGGCTTGCAAAGAAGAGACAAAGAACATTATATAGTAATGAAAGGGGCAATTTACCAAGACAAAATAAGAAAACTAAATATTCATGCACCTAACCAGGATGCCCCAAATTACATGAGGCAAACACTGGCAAAACATGTGAGAAATAGATGTCTCTACAATAATAGATGGAACCTTCAACACACCACATTATTCAATTGATAGAACATCTGGGCAGAGGATCAATAAGGAAACAGACAACTTGAATAATATGATAAATAAACTAGACCTAACAGACATATATAAAATATTGTATTGTAAAACAGCAGGATATACATTTTTCTCAAGTACTCATGGATCTTTCTCCAGGACTAACCATATGTTAGGTCAGAAAACAGGTCTCAATAAATTAGAAAGAGTGAAATTATACAAAGCACTTTCTCTGATCATAATAGGAATAAAACTGGAAATCAAATAACAAGTGGAGAAAGGGAAAATTCACAAATATATGGAGATTAAACAACACACTTTTAAACCATCAGTGGGTCAAAAAAAATATTCCAAATATCTTGAGATGAATGAAAATGAGAACATAGCATACCAACACCCATGGGATGCAGCTAAGGCAATAGTGAGAGAAATTTATAGGCCTAAAGGCTTACATTTTAAAAAGGAGAAAGGGCTTAAAATAAAAGACCTAACTGCAAAGGAACTAGAACTAGAATTAGGAACTAGGACAAGAAAAAAAAAAAAAAAAAACCCAGCAAACTAATCCCAGAGAAAGCAGAAGGAAATAAATAACAAAGATTAGAACAGAAATAAATGAAATTGAAAACAAAACAAAAAAACAATAAAATCAACAAAACCAAAGTTGGGTCTCCAAGAAGATCAACAAAATTGACAAACAGCCAAACTGACAAAGAAAAGAGAGAAGATAGAAATAAATAAAATCAGAAATGAGAGAGGGGACATTACTACTGAACTCACAGAAATAAAAGATATCATAAAAGGATACTATGAACAATTGTATGCCAACAAAGTAGACAACATAGATGAAATGGACAAATTCTTAGAAACACACCAACAGCCTACACCTTCCCCAGAAGAAACAGAAGATCTTAACAAACCAATAAGAAATAAAGAGATTGAAACAGTCATCCAAAACCTCCCAAAAATGAAAAGCCCAGGACCCAGTGGCTTCACAGGTGAATTCTACCAATCATTCAAAGAAGATTTAACACTAATCTTGCTCAAAGTCTTCCAAAAAATTGAACAGGAAGGAATGCTACCAAACTCATTCTATGAAGCCAACATCACCGTAATAGCAAAGCTAGATAAATAGAAATGAAAAAGAAAATTATAGAACAATTTCTTTAACAAATATAGATGTAAAAATTCTTAACAAAATACCTGTTAATTGAATCCAACAGCATATTGAAAGAATTATATATCATGATCAAGTGGGTTTTATCCCAAGTATGCAGGGGTGGTTCAACACAAGAAAATCAATTAGTATAATACACCACATTAATAAATTAAAGAAGAAAAATCACGTTATCATCTCAATTGATGCAGAAAAGGCATTGAGAAAATACAGCATCTTTTCTTGATAAAAAACTCTCTGAAAGATGGGAATGGAAGGAAACTTTCTCAACATGATAAAGGGCATATATGAAAAACCCACAGTTAAAATTGTAACCAATGGTAAGAGACTGAAAGCTATCCTGCTGAGATTGGGAACAAGACAACGATGCCCACTGTCACCACTGTTATTGAATGCTGTGCTACAAGTTCTAGCTAGAGCAATTAGGCAAGGATAGGAAATAAAAGGTACCCAAATAGGAAAGGACAAAGCTGTCTAGGGCTGTAAATGTCAATAGAAAGAAGGCTAGAGGATAATCTAGGGACTATATAATCTAGGGATTATATAAGATAATATAGGGACAACATCACTAGCAATTAGGGAAATGCAAATCAAAACTACAATGTGTTATCATTTCACACCTACTAGACTGGCCACTATTAAAAAGTCAGAAAGCTATAAATGTTGGAGAGGATGAGGAGAGATAGGAACACTTATTCACTATTGGTGGGAATGTAGAATGGTACAGCCACTGTGGAGGACTGTTTAGGAGTTCCTAGGTAGTTGAATATAGACTTGCTGTGTGACAGGGAAGAGGTACCCAGAAGAACTGAGAGCAGTGACATGAACGTTCACAGTGGTGTTAGTCACGATTGAAAAAAGATGGAAACAACCCAGGTGTCCATCAACTGATGAATGGATTAAACAAATTGTGGTGTATATGATGAATATTATGCAGCAGTAAAAAGAAATGAAGTCGTAAAGCATATGACAACATGGATGAACCTGGAGTGAAGCAAGCCAGACACAAAAGGACAAACACTGTATGATTGCACTGTTATGAACTAAATATGAACTAAATAAACTCGTGAAGTTAATAATTAGAATTTAGGTCACCAGAAATAGAAGGAGGATAGAGAATGGGAAGACGATGGTTAATCTGTGCAAAAAGGTTAAAAAAAAAAGGTTGTAAATCTTTGGAAATGAATGGAAATAGTGAGAGTACATCATGGTGTTTGTAACTAGTAAAGCTATTATATGGGTATGGCAGTAGTTGAATGGGAAAGTCTAAGAACATATATATTACTAAAAGGAAAGCTAAATGTAACATGGGACTGTATAATATAGTGAAACCTCATGTAAATTACAATATGGGTGATATTGCATATTTAAGACATTTTTTCAATTTTTTAAAATTTATTTATGTATATCACTCATACACAAACATACTTAAACAATAAGTGTATAGTAATAGTTGTGAACTTACAAAATAAACATACATAACATCATACAGTGCTCTCATAACTCACCCTACCACCAACACCTTGCATTGTTGTGAAACATTTTTAACTAATGATTAAAGATACCCTCATATCGCTTATATGTTTTTCCCAATCTTCTCCACATTCCCACCTCCCTGCAACAGTGATGTACATCTGATCTAGGTCACAAAGGACACTCTTGCATCTGTCCCATCAACCACGATTCTCATCCACCTCTGGGTTTACTGTGTTATTCAGTCCCTAGGTTATTATCTAGCTTTCTGTCAATTGGCATTTACATACCTAGACTACCCATTTCAGCCACTTTCCCATTTATAAACCAGCTGTTACTCACTATAATGTGTTACCATCCACTCTATACATGTCCACACTTTTACAGTAAAGTTAATTAAAACTTCTACATACATTCAACATCAGTAGTCCATCTCAGTCCTCCTCTTACCTCCATTAAGAATCCACCACCTACCACCAGGTCTTGAAGATATTTTCCTACATTTTCTTCCAGAAGCTTTATGGTTCTTGCTTTTATATTTAGGTTTTTGATCCATTTTGAGTTGATTTTTGTATAAGGTGTGGGATAGGGGTCCTCTTTCCTTCTTTTGGCTGTGGGTATCTAGTTCTCTCAGCATCATTTGTTGAATGGACTGTTCTGTTTGAGCTGGGTGGGTTTGGCAGGCTAGTCAAAAATCACTTGACCATAAATGTGAGGGTCTGTTTCTGAACCATCAATTTGGTTCCATTGGTCTATGTGTCTGTCTTTTTGCCAGTACCATGCTGTTTTTACCACTGTAGCTAGGTAATATGGTTTAAAATCCGGAAGTGAGAGTCCTCCAACTTCACTTTTCCTTTTTAAGATGTTTCTGACTATTCAGGACCCCTTACCCTTCCAAATAAATTTGATCATCGTGTTTTCCATTTATTTATAAAATGCCGGTGGTATTTTTATCAGAATTGCATTGAATCTGTATATCAATTTGAGTAGAACTGACATCATCTTAATGATATTTAGCCTTCCAATATTGAGCATGGAATGATCTTCCAATTATTTTTGTCTTTATTTCTTTTAGCAATGAGTTGTAGTTTTCTGAATACAAGCACTTTACATGGTTAAGTTTATTCCTAAATATTTGGGTTTTAGCTGTCATATTTTATTTTCACCACTCTTTTGACACTTTCAGTTACTTTTATTGATATAATCTTCATTTCTAGACTCTCTTCCAGGCCTCTCTCTCCTGTCTTTTCTTTTCAGGCTGTAGCACACCCTTTAGTATTTCCTGCAAAGCCGGTCTCTTGGTTACAAATTCTCTCACTTTCTGTTTATCTGTGAATATTCTAACCTCGCCCTCATTTTTGAAAGACAATCTTGCTGGATATAAGATTCTGGAAGTTTTTCTCTTGCAATATCTTAAATATATCATACCACTGTCTTCTTGTCTCCATGGTTTCTGATGAGAAATCGGCACTTAATCTTATTGGGTATTGCTTATATGTTATGCATTGCTATTCTCTTGCTGCTCTCAGAATTCTCTGTCTTTGGCATTTGACATTCTGATCAGTATGTGTCTCCGGTTGGTCTATTTGGATTTATTCGGATGGGAGTACATTGTGCTTCTTGGACATGAATATCTATGTGCTTCAATAAGGATGGTAAATTTTCTACCATTATCCCTTCAAATATTCCTTCTGCCCCTTTTCTCTTCTCTTCTCCTTCTGGGACACCCATGACAGGTATGTTTGCATGTCTTTGCTGTCATTTAGTTCCCTGAGACCTTGTTCATTTTTTTCCCTTCTTTTCTTCATCTGTTCTTTTGAATATTTGCTTTCAGAGGCCATTTCTTCAAGCTCACCAATCCTTTCTTCTGCCTCCTCAAATCTGCTATTATTTTTCATTTCTTTCATTGTGCCTTTCATTCCCATAAGATCTGTTATTTTTCTATGTATGCTTTTAAATTCTTCTTTGTGCTAATCCAATGTCTTCTTAATATCCTTAATCTCTTTAGCCATCTCATTGAATTTATTAAGGAGATTTTTTTGAACATCTATGATTAGTTGTCTCAACTCCTTTATGTCATCTGGAGGCTTATCTTGTTCCTTTAACTGGACCATATCTTCCTGTTTCTTGTTGTGTATTATAATTTTTTGTTGGTGTCTTGTCATGTGGCTTACTACATGTATTTATCCTGGGTGCAGTTTCTCTCTTTAAGGTTTTCTTGCCCTTTCTTCCTTGCTGGTTGTGTAGTAGGAGCCAAGGACGTAATTGGTGCTGTAACTGTGGAGGCTAAAGCTGTCCTCATTGCCCCAGGGACCAATGAAACTTCTCCCAACATTCTCCTTTGCCAGGGGTCAGGACAGAGCCACAGCCATGTGTAATAATCCAAGTCATGCAGGCCTAGACTGTAGTTGCCCATAGAGACTGAGGAAGTTTCATGCCTCTTTCTCCCCTGCCTGGGGTGGGGATGGAGCTGCAGGTGTGGACAGCAATCTTTGCCATATGGGTCCAAAATGACCGCAGTTGCCCTGGTAGACTTCTGACTATTTAGTCTGTGCCAGCTTCCTTACTGCTAGGAGTGGGACTGAAGCCTAGGCTAGGACTGCAGGCCGATCTGGGTGAAAAAAGCCGGTTCCTACCATCACTGTGACTTTCAATCAGCCCAGCTTCCACTCATGCTTGAAGCGGAGTTAAAATGGTGGCTACCAGCCTTTTTCCAACTTGGACAGATTCAGACTTTAGCTGTTCTTAGGGTTATACTTTAGCCAGCTGAATTTATTAATCAGTAGCTGAAATTGGTGACTAACCATCCCTTCCTCCTCTGTTTTTGGGAAATGGAGCTTCCACTTTCAGCCACAGAATAGCTCCTGAGGCGGCTTGAGCTGCCAGAGTAGGATGATCACCGGCCTCCAAGGCATGGCCTGTATTTTCCTGGAGAGGCTGGCATAGGTCCCCCTAGTTTCCTACCTGGTAGAGATGGGGCTGGGGCTTATGCTAGAGCTGCAGTCTGATCTGAATGGAAAGAAGCCGGTCCCTATCAGCACTGCGATTTTCAGTCAGCCCCACTTCCCCTCATGCCAGGGGCAGAGTTAAGCCTTTTAGGATTATACTTTTTTTGGATGAACAAACAAACGAATGAATGAATGAGTAAATGAATTTTTGGAGAAATAATCTGTAAGGTAAATAAATGCATAAATGCATAAACCTTTTCTTAATTCTAATAAATTATATCTCACCTGTCATTTTTCTTCCTATAGGCCAAGTTGATAGAATTTAGTCCTCTGAGGGCAACTAATGATTATACTTTAGCCAGCCAAATTTACTAATCAGTAGCTGAAGTTGGTGCCCAATTCTCTCTTCCTCCCCCGTTTTTGGGAAGTGGAACTTCCAACTCCAGCTGTGGAAAAGCTCCCGAGGCGGTTTGTGCCACTGTGGAGGATGGGCACCAGCCTCCAGGGCGTGGAGTGCTCTACTTAAGAATCTTCTCTGCAGATGGGCAGCCTCCTCTTTCCCTTCTTCAAGGATGTTGCAGGATTCTCTTCTGGTCTCCTGGAGCCCCCAATCAGGTGCTTTAGATAGCTCTGGGTGATTACTAACTTCCTTGTAGCATGAGCTGACTCTAGTAGCTTCTTACTCTGCTGTCATCTTGCTGGTTGTTCTGCATATATAAGACTTTTTACAAAATATAAATATGAATAAACTAGAGAGAAGGAAACAGAATAGCAGCTATGTATGACAGGGGAAGCATAGAAAGATTGAGAGGTGATAAGTTTTGTTTGTTTGTTTCATTGGTTTTGGGGTTGTTGTTTTTTTTTTAGTGTTATTATTATTATTACTGGAATAATGAAAATGCTCTAAAAATGATTGAAGTGATGAATGCACAACTATGTGATTATACTGAATACCATTGATTGTTCACTCTGTATGGATTTATGCTTTATTAATATGTATCAATAAAATTGATTTATTTTTTAAAAAGTGAAGGCTTACTTCTAGTTTCATTGGTTTACCAATTTCATACCTTTGCAGCCAGCCGACACTCCATCACCCTGATATTGAAATGAGACGTTGCTGCCTTATTCATTTCCACACAACTGTTGGCAATCACAAACACTGCCCCACTTGGGAGTTTCACATTAGTTGCCCTCAGAGGACTAAATTCTATCAACTTGGCCTATAGGAAGAAAAATGACAGGTGAGATATAATTTATTAGAATTAAGAAAAGGTTTATGCATTTATGCATTTATTTACCTTACAGATTATTTCTCCAAAAATTCATTTACTTATTCATTCATTCATTTGTTTGTTCATCCAAATATTATTTATTGACTGCCAGGCACTGTACTAGGCAGTAGAGGTACAACAGTGAACAAGACACTGTCCCTGCCCTCATAGCGTCTGTAATGTTGTGGGAAAGACAGTCAAGCAAACAGACAAATATATGTCCTGGTTGTGTTACAATGGTAGCAAAACCATGTTCTATATAAACACATAGTTAAAGCCTCGGACCAGGTATATAGCCTAGTATAGGCTCTTTTGAAAAAGGGAAATCTAAATTGAGTCCTAAAGGATGAGCAGGGCAGAGAGAGGATTTCTTTCCCCAAATAGGGTGTCAGGTAGAGGGAAGAGCATATGCAAATCCAGAGGTGGGAAAACAACCTGTGGGTGTTAATGGAGCTTTGGGTATTGACATTTGACTGGAGCTTAGAGTTTGAGGGGTGAAGAGTGATGAGAGGTTAAAATGGATGGGGTAAGGCTGGGGTCAGATCGTGAGTGGTTTTGCAAGTCCAAAGAATTTGGACTTTGTTCAGTCCCATAGCTAACTTACATTAACATCAGGACTCTTGCCATCATATATGCTTGTCAGGTCCCATCTAAAACACCCATGGTATGTTTTTAGTATTAAACCAAATTTCCTCACATCTCATGTCTTTGGCTTAGGGAAATAAACAACAACTATTTCTAATAAGAAGGAATCTCAGGTGTTCTTGAAAAATAGCCAAGCCTGTAAGAATCTGATGAAAAACTAAAAAAAGACATTGAAGAAATATCTACTTCTATTTTGGAAATGGGCAGTTTATGGGCAACAACCAAAACTTTTGTCAAAAGGAAGTAATATCTGACTAAGGAATTCATTCCTGGCTTATTGTCAACATTCTTTTTGCCACCACCAAAGCCCCAAAAGTGTTTACAGAGAAAAATGATACCAGAGAGTCAATTATGAAAAGAGAGGTTGCAAATACATGTGGTAAGAGAACTAACATTGGGTTTAAAAACCAACAAGAGATTATAAAAATGCCATGAGATGAAGTGATTTGGGATGGGGGCAAGAAAAGAGGGCCCTGACAACAAGGGAATTGAAAAATCTCGTCCTAAAACTGAAAAGAAATAGGGGAGAGAGTGGAGAACAATACTAAGCAAATGAGTAAAGTAGACTGAGGTAGATTCTAGGAGCTTAAGGGAGAGGCAATCAACATGAAGCAGTAGGTGACGTGGTGATAGCCTTGAGTTACAAAGCAGTTGGGAAAATATCTACATTGGAGCCTATTGGAGTAGGCTGCCCATAGTCAACCATGCTCGGGATCTCAAGACCTTTCTTTCCATGTGAATTTTCCAGTTGACATTTTCAAATAGCTCAATGCCACCTACAGTTCCTTCTTCTGCAAGAAATGATATGGACTGGTCCATGCCTCCTCCTTCAGTGCCAATGTAACGCTCGCTTTTGGCGCAGAGTTCTGCAAGTTCCACCTGGAAAAGTAAAAACTGATTTGAATTGCAAGTACATTCGTAATCTATTTCTCATCCATTTCTTACCCCAGGCATGACAAATAGGTTTCAATTCCAGTTCGAACTCTGATCCATTGATAGTAGTTGCCTGGAGCATTGCATTATCAAGGATTCCAAGACTACAGTTGAGCCCAATAGCAAAACAAACCAAGAAAGGACTCTATAGTGCAGTTTCTCCCATCTTTCTCCACACAGCAACAGTGGGGATCATTCCAACTTTATTTTCCAATCCAGAAGTCATACTGTCTCTCTGGCACTTCCATTAAAGAACTAATACCATATCATCAGACATATCTTCCTCTAACCAAGATGAAGATGAAGATACCCAATAGATGACACATTCTAATTAAAAATGAAAATTTCAATATAAAAAAGCTAGAAGAAAATAAGAATGTATTTTTAAGATCAGTTACATTCTTTAACTGTACCCAAACACTTCCAAAAATATTTTTATCTGTCTAAGAATCTCCAATGACTCTCTGTTGATTAGTGAGCAAGTCACTAGGCTGGACAATCAAATCTTCCTCCTTAATAGAGTCTTCCTCAAATAATTTTCCTACCTGGAGTCCCCTCTCCCTGAACACCCACAATGTTTATGGTTAGTGCCGTCGGTTTACTCCATCCATCCATCCATCCATTGATTCATTTTTTTCTTTTTTCTAAAACCTGATTCAGGCCCTTATTTCTCACCTGGTTAACTGGAAGATCTCCTAGAGTAATCATTCTGAAACACATATAATTATCTCTTGCCTGCTTGGCTGTCACCACCTTGATACTCATACTTTTCATCATGGTACATAAGGTCTTTAAAGATGTATCTCTTGGGAAGCGGCTGTGGCTCAATCAGTAGGGCTCCCGTTTACCATATGGGAGGACCCTGGTTCGGTTCCCGGGGCCTCCTGGTGAAGGCAAGCCCGCCCGCACGGCGTGGTTAGCTGACCCAGCGAGCACAAGCAGCAAGGGGGGGATAAATAAATAAAATCTTTAAAAAAAAAAAAAAAAAAAAAAATAAAGATGTATCTCTTGCTCACTTTTCCAGCCTGCTCTCCCTCTACTACCCTAATAAACCCTAAGCTCCAGTCATCAGGAATACTGAGCAAATGCTGTTCTTCCTCACCCCCAAGTTCTCTGACATCTCAGTGTCTTTACAAGTAGGATTTTCTGTCCTTCCCTCTTAATACTTTTCTCTCCAGCATCCCCACTAGTCATTCATGATAATTCAAGCATCACCTTCTTATGGAAGCTGCTACACCACCCAAATAGACACATACTACACAACTCCTCCTCTACACTCTCATACTAGTCTTTATATACCTCTATTGTCATTTATCACAGCGTACTTTAAGTGTGAGTTTTATTTGTCTCCTAACCCACAAGTCTATGAGAGCCCATGCAATGCCTATTCCAGAACCCATCACATTGTTGCCACATAACTAACATTAGCTGAATCACAGAATGTTTTATATTGTTAATTAATCATATCATGTTTCAATCACATCTGTTTTCCTGAGAAAATTGTCAGTTCTGTGAAAGACAGATCACATACTGGGTTTCTTTTGTGTTTCCTCCTCCCATCATGTGAGGAACATAGTAAATACTCAATAAACACCTGTTGCTTCTACTTTCTGTGAATAGCTAGCCAAATACCATCTGACAAATTCTGTGTCATATTCCTTATCAGTCATGTGGATTCACTAACATTAACTTTGCCTTGTGACACAAGGTAAACTAGGGATTCTGATATAATGGACATTGCACATAACCTGCTGAACACACAGAGCTAGTGACCTGTCCATAACAGGCACATTAAAAATAAATTAGGGGAGCAGGTGTAGCTCAGTGGTGGAGCGCCTGCTTCGCATGTATGCGGTCCTGGGTTCAATCCCCAGTACCTCATTAAAAAAGAGAAAAAAATTAAATAAATAAATAAATTAGCACACAGAGGTGGATGAGGATTGTGGTTATAGTACAAATACAAGAATGTCCTATGAACTAGAACAAATGTACATCACTATTACAAGGTGCTAAGAATATAGAGATGCATGGGGAAAATACAATTAATGTAACTTATGTACTATAGTTCACAGCAATATTGTAATATTCTTGCATCAATGTCAAAGAAGGTACTATGTTAATAATAGGGGGGTATGGAAAAAATGTACCAAATGTACACTATAGACCATAGTTAGTGGTAATAGTCTGATGATGTTCTCTCATAATCTGTAAAAAAAGTTCCACAACAATGGAAGGGGTCGGTGAAGGGGTCTTCTATGAGAATTCTGCACATTATACATGATTGTTTGGTAAGTTCACAACTTCTCTAATAAAAAATATAAAATAAACAAACAAACAAATAAATTAGCAACGGGGACGGATGCGGCTCAAATGGTTGGGCATCCGTCTCCCATATGGAGGGACCAGGTGTCGATCCCCGAGACCTCCTGGTAAAATTTTTTAAAAATAAATAAATAAATAAATTAGCAACAAAACCCAATTTGGATTTGGAAAATGTAGAGAAAAAAATATACCCAGGTAAAGCAGTACATGTGCATTCAGGGAGGAATGATGAAACCTGGGAACCTACCTGTGACTCTGGGCCAGTGTGAAAAGCTACCACAACAGCAGTAATAGTCACAATTACCGAGTGACAGGTATGGACCAAGTACCTGGCATTATCTCTTTTGTAAGCATTATCTCTTTTAAACCCCCAAACAACCCTCTGTTTATCCCCATTATCCAGATGAGGAAAATGGGGCTTGGAGACATTTAACCAGATACAGAAGAGCCAGAATTTGAACCTCATCTATCTGACTCCAAAGCCTGTATTCTTTTTACACTGGACTTCAACTACTCTCCCCAAAATGGAGCTAACATAGCCTATTTCTTCACTACCTCAAAGGAATGTAAAAGAACAAAGGAGATCACTAAAAATTTAAATATCTTACCTCTTAAGTAGGAAAAATTCAAAGCCTTGAGATATTTATGCTTATCAATTTTTCCCCAATCTCTTGATGTTTGGCAACAACTGTGTACTTTAATATAAATAGGATGTTAGTTCTTCCAAGCTATCTATCTGGACAAAATTCATAGTGAACCCCAGAAGTCCCCAGCACATCTGTGTCAAGGATGTTCCACCTGCAGAGCATTCTTATGCCTCACTGCTACCTGCCATGCTGAAATCTGCTAGATCAATTCCATGACTGAAAAGACAATATCCAACAGTTCTAAATATAGGAAAACAAGATGGAAATTGAGATAAGGAAGTTAAAAGATGAAAGAAAGCATGACTCACTTTACCATCCCCCAGAATGCATATAGAATTCTGTAGTAAATATGGTAGAAAGAACCCACTATCAGATGCCTCCATATCTTTTTTTTTTTTTAAGAATGCTTTATTCTTCAAAGTCAAAGAACATTTTATTCATATTCTTTCCTCCCTTTTTCCCATGAAGGATTTAAACTTGCACAGACCATTTTATATTCAAATACTTTAGTTCAAGGTTTACTTCCCCCCCATCCCCAAGATGCTCCCTAGTCTGTTTGCTTGTTGTTTTTGCTTGTTGTCTGTTTGTTTTTTCTTAAGGAGACACCAGGAACTGAACCTGAGACCTCCCATGTGAGAGGTGGGTGCTCAACTGCTTGAACCACACCCAATCCCCATATCTTGATTTAAGCCCCAGCTCTCCTGCCTACTAGGCCTGTGACCTTAGATAGATTGCTTAACGTTTCTATGCCTCTATTTCTTCATATAATATTAATAATAAAATAATTTTAGCAGCTAAGATTTACTGAGCACTTACCATGTGCTGGGTACTATTCTAATTGCATCATATAAATTCATTATTTATTTCTCATAACCACCCTATGAGATATATATTCTCCCTCCCCATTTTACAGATGAAGACAGAGTAAGTTTATTAGCTGAGATCAGGCTAGAAAATTAGTAGAGCTGAAATTCAAACTTGAACTATCTAACTCCAGGGCCCATACTCACCATACTATATTACCTCCCACCTATAATATGGAAAAAAAAAAAAATACCTGCTCCCCTAGCCATGGAATTATTGTGAGGATCAAATGAATTAAGTAAATATAGCTTATAAGCTCTAAAGCACTATATAATTGTTAATTTTATTATTTTTACATAATGAATAAGGAAACATTAGAGTAGCTTAAGTACCAAGCCCATCCTAAAGACAGGTTATAATTATTCTGCAATACATGATCTTTTTTTTTTTTAAACAAATCAATTTTATTGATACATATTAATAAAGAATATAATTCACTCAAAGTGTACATTCAATGGTATTTGGTATAATCACAAAGTTGTACGTTCCTCATTTCAATTATTATTAGAGCATTTTCATTATTTCAATAATATTAATAATAATCAAAAAAACAGACAAACAAACAAGAAAATTCCTCACCTATCAATCTCTCTCTGTTTCCCCTGACGTACATAGCTGCTACAGGATCTTTTTAAAAGTGTTCAGGGAAAGAGAGAACTTAAAAAATTCTGGATGCCCCTAGGACAGCCGATTCAACAATAGGAAATAAAAAAGCCTGAGGCAAACCAGAGAGTGTTTGCCAATCTAAAAGCATTTCAGTCCATTGGGCAGGAGAGGGGATAGGGGACCTTGCCAGTCAAATAAAGCAAGGCTGTAGTTAAAAATTAAACCACAAGCCTACCAGTTTGCTTGCCCAGGGGCCCTAGTGGCCCCAGTGACCCTTTTCCCTACATTCACCCCCAGAACTTCTCTCATTTCATTACCTTTCTAAAAGTAAAAAGTCCAAGTCCTAAATGGTTATGAAATATGAAGAAACTAGAAACAAAAATTTTAAAAATCTCAAATCCTGCTTAAGGAAAACCTTGCATCCTTCTGACATAAGCAAAATCAGAGATGGGTCCATAGCCTAAGCCAGAGATGGCATGATTTGAAATCAGAGAATCACTAAACACCAGGACATAAATGGAAGCAGAGAATGCCAGTCATTCTGGGTGATGTCAGGGAGACATGGGAGCCTGTCCACGCCTTTTCTGTCTTTTCAGACACTGGAAATAGAACCATGAAATGTTCTCCAAGCACTATATTCAGACAGAGTGACTTGCAAAAGCACTAAATCAACACTGCACAGCTACTAGATAGATTTCACGAGGATAAGAAGGTGCTATCAAAACGCACTAACAAAAGTGCATGGAAAAGAAGCCTTATGGAAAGTTCAAGATGAATTCAGGGACCCAATTCGATTTAGCAAAGCAAAAGTCATCTTTTTCCCTGACACCCAGGGGATCCTGAGGCCCACCCACTCCTCCTATCTGTCCTCCCTCCAAATGCACATGCGCAGGGGCAAGCACATGCGCAGGGGCATGCACACATACACACAGCCTAAGAACCCTTAGGCAAGAACAGCAAAACTCTAACAAGGAAGGGGTTCACTCCCCTCCCCACCAATGTATTTTTTTCTGTTCTATCTTACACATGACCACTTCAAGAACCCCAGGTATCTTGAGACTAGTCACTTGTGGCATTTAGTGTTCTATGTGTTCTTTCAAAACACTAAAGCCAAAGAATCATTAGGGAAGACAATCTGACTACATGAGAAACTTTTCCAAAGTTAGTGGCCAATAAGCTAAGTTTCTCTTCTGACTCTGACCCTCTGGGAGGTTTGAAGAAACCTGACATTATTCATAGACCTCCTTTTAAAGATAGTTAATGAGGCTAAGTTAGTCCTCGTATGGTTATTTTCTTGATGCAGCCTAGGAAGGAGCCTAGGAAGGAACCAGAAGTCAAGTGAGCTCCCTAAATTAAACAGCCTACCTATCTGCTGGCAATGGGGCTGTGGTAGAGGAAAAATAACACGGTTAGATTTAATGGTCACTGAGAGGGCTAAAGATTCATGAATGTGTTGCCTAGCTAAATCTGGATGTTTATAAAAACAACAATAATAATACAAAAAGACACCTTAGTACAGTGAAGTATAAATCTATGTTTAGCAGTTTTAATAATGAGATTGTTAAAAAAATAAAATAAATACATAGACAGGAATGTTAATCTCTTTGAGTCACTCAGACATGCTTATGGAAAGCCTAGCTCTTCAGACCACAAGACACTAACCAAGCACCATCATCCAGCTATTGTCGGCCACCTTAAGTGCAAGTCGAGAGGAAATAAACCGCCGCATTCATTCCTTTAGCAAGCATTTAAATAGTACTCTAAAGATAACAAGTGAACAGGTCATTATCTGCCCTCACAGAGCTCAGGATATTGATACTGTCTTCAAGTAAAGGAGTCTATCAAAAGAAAAGGTAAAACAGTGTGCCAGTCAGCTTCTATTTCCCCTCCAGAACTGCTCTCCACTCATTTCCCTCCTGTTCTCTGATCCAGGAGGCCCAGTATGTACTACATCACCAGGCTCCTGTGCACTCTGCTTTCCTATTGGTTTGGTCAATAGAGGACTCTGGCAGGAAATGGGGGTGGGAGGAGTAGAGATTAGAGTGAGGAGGGGAGTAGGGCAGTGAAGTGAAGTCAGGTCCTTTCCTGCCAAGGTGGCTCTCAGGCCAAGGAGTGGTAACCCAACCAGTCCTGGATTTCTCCTACTTTTGTAAATAGTCCCTGTGAAATACATTGGCCTTGAATTATTGAGTGTACCATCTGTTTTCTGTTATAACCCTGACTGATATATCTAAATAAGCTGAAAATGTTAAGTGGCTCCCCCGACTTTTCTTTACCTCAAGTATTTTCTCCCCCTGCAATTCTCCTCTACCCTAACTTTCAAAATGTCTTGGTTCTTACCTGGGGCTATTTTCAAATTCTTCCCAAAATTGGCAGATTTATCAGATAGAACTTAGCCAAGGAAGGAGAAGTCCTTCATGAAATAGCACCAAGGTAACTCTGAAAAAGACAGATGTAGACTCTCTTTGTTTTATAACACGGCTGATGCCCAAGCTTCAACTTGTAGACATTCTGAGGGAAAAAGTAAGGCTGCTTTAATTTTTTGAAAAAGAAGAAAGAGGAGAAGGAGACTGTTATTTCTTCTTCACCTCTAATTCAAAGAGATTATAATTTTGACATCTTTTACTTTGAGAAAAGTTGCCTGAGGGCACTAACAGCTAATTCCCAAAATGAGCACAGCAGATGCAACTGACCCTGATAGTTAAGGCTGAAAAGTTCCAGTAAGTAATACAGGAAAGAAAAGAGAAAGAGTTCAAATATTAAAAAGATCAGAGTCAAAGAAACAACAGGGAGGAAAGGGCTCTCAAAAAGTAAATCTGAAATACTTGCTAAAATCTAGAGCCATCAAAGAGCTTGTAGTAATTATGAATGTGCATCACAAAAGAACACAAGCGGACTTCATCTGTCGACATTGGCAAAAAACAATCTATGGAACCTGGAAAAGGCTTATACTTGAGACTTTTGGCTCTTAAAATTACTAAGGCACTCCTGAGGGCAGAAGCACAGTCTTTGAGTCTGCTCCCTCCAACTCGACAACTGAGAGTTTTCCCTAGCCTTACTGAAGCGCAATCTGAGTTGCTAAATGACCCGAATTCTGAGAGGAGGCATTCAGCAAGGCAGGAACACAGCGATTTATGTGAAACAATTTGGGATTCCAGGCCCACTGAGATCCTGAGGAAATGTCTATAACAGGTTTCTTGTAGCCTCAAAAATCCCCACTTGAACTGGATGAGGAGAAACCTTCTTTGGTACATGATAACATACAAGCTTTTATATTTCTCTAAATGATGGTCCTGGATATGCAAATACAGGCAGCCTTGGATGTGGCAAAAAAAAAAAAAAATTACAATATTAACATGAATCTAACTGGTAATAATGAGATGAAAAGTGAGGCAAGAATACAGTACACTCTTGGCTACTCCAAGTATGGTTCTCAGACACAGCATTGGTGTCACCTGGAAGCTGGTTAGAAATGCAGCTTTTCAGGCCCCACAGGCTGAATTATAGTCTGTATCTTATCAAGATCCCAAAGTAATTTTTATGCACATTAAATTGGAAAGCATGACTCTAAATGATTTCTTAAACTGTGAGGCTTTCTTAATAAATTAAGCAGACAGAGGACAATCAAAAGAAGAAAGGGAAGGATGCTAACAAATGTTAAATGCCTTCTAAGGGCCAGACACTATGCAGAATATTTTATATGCACTATCTTATTTAATCTCCAAAAGTACCCTGAAATGTCAAAATCATAATCATTTTTCATAGAGAAGGAAACTGAGTCTCCAAAAGGTCAAGAAAGTAACCTAAATTTACACAGCTAAGATTGAAAGTAAGACTGACTTGACTCCAAAGCCAACCAGGCCACCTTGTCCCTCCTGCCCCAGGGGACAGACAGCTCAGGCTGTGCCCTGACACTGGGTCCTGGTGAGCAGATGGAGCATAATTTATGTATACCTGAACTGAACCTCCCTTTCATTAGATGGGACAATGGTTTCATTACCACAAACTATTGGATGCAGAAGTTTCTGAGCAATCACAATTTTATTCCATTTGCTTCCTAGGTTAAAAAAAAAAAAAAAATCAATCTAGCTGGATGATTGGGTGGTTAGGGGGTTGAGGGCTTTCTCATTATCCATCTCCAAACACAAACCCCAAATACCTCGTCCTCCCAACAGTTCATCATCCGGTGACCCAAAATGGTCTCAGTATGACATTTTGGTATGATTTTTGTAGCCCAATAATAATAATAGCAGCTAACACATTGACTCAGATACTATTCTAAGCACTTTTCATGTAATATCTAATTTAACCCTCACATCTATGAGGAAGGTTTTTATTACTAAATGCATTTTATAATGAAGAAACTGAAGCATAGAGAAGTTAAGTAAATTGCCCACGATAATTCAGCTAGTAAGTGGTGCAGCCAAATTTCAAACTCAGTCTTGGCTCTATGCTTTTAACCACAGTACTATATTTTGATTCCAAGGGAAGAGAGGTTTCAGGAATGGACCACAAACCCAAAATCAGGAGACCCAAAAACCCTTCCATGCAAACGTTATGTCTTACTACTACAACTAATTCAATTCCTTTCATTGTCTAAATTCTTAAAAAAAAAAAAAAAAAAAAGAAAGAAAAGAGAAAAACAAAACCAGCAAACACATACCAAGGTAACTATTATTGGGAAAGGGGGAGGAGGAGAAAGAATAGCCAAAAAGAGTTGTGGCAAGACAGCAAGAGGCAGAGCCTGGCCAGACTGATGGAATCAGACAAGGCTATGACCCAAGTCACTGCTACTAAATACCAAAGGGGCCTCCAACGCCTGTGGTAAAGGCTGGTGTCGCTCCCTTGGCTGGCAGACTGCTTATTTTGGCTCTAACCTTCCAAAAATGTTAAATAATGATGATTATAATGGATGGGCAGCAGGCCTGCAATCTCTGTGGCTTGGCAAGTGAGTCCTGGAACTGCACGTCCCCTCCAGTGGTTAGAGGGACCCTCCCATTCCCCCGGGGGAGGGTTCTTCATACTGTGTTACAAGCAGCACAGTCCTGTTTTACCCTTGAAGTCCAAACTGCAGGAACTCTGACTGTAAACCAATCTGGATTTTCAGTGAGAAGGTAAAGAAGAAAGGAGCATTAGATAATTACTATCATTCCCTCAGCTAAGAATAATTGTTAGAATTAACACTGGTTGATTTTCGTAATATGATTTTAAATGACAGAAATCGACCCAAATGAAAGAGAAAAAACATAACTTAGATGAATCATTGTGTAAATCAACCAAATATATTATTCATTGTAAATAGTTGGCTGGAAAAAGGGGTTCTATATGCATAATATTCAATTCACAAAGACTTTAACAAAAAGTAGGAAGAATCTTTAGGATCAGAAAATGGTGGCAGGTATTTAAAGAGCTGTAGCAATAAAGTAAATTTATTTTACTGAGCTATGTTCAAATGTTATGCCAAGGGCATCTACTGAAGGTCATTATAAGAAATAGTCATGGGGAGTAAGTGTAGCTCAGTGGTTGAGTGCCTGCTTCCCACATACAAGGTCCTCGGTTCAATTCCCAGTACTGCGAAAAACAACAACAACAAAAACCAAAAACAAGAAATAGTCATGAGAACACTAATTTGCATTTGTTTTCAGAATGTTCCAAAAATCATTTCCAATATGTTTTGTGTGCTCTAAAGAATCCATGTGAAAAGCATTTTTCAGAATTTAGCACCCCCAAGGAAAATGTCCTCTCTTCTGAAGAACTGAAATGTTTCCTCTATTCTGATCATGAGACCTCTGTTACTTATTATGCTTCCTTTTTATCTTGGCTTCCAGGAATCTCAAAGTAAATATGATTAAACAAAACAATGATGTTAAGTCCAATGATTGGTGTATGATTGGTGTGTTTTCATTCTTCTTTCCATTGTCTTAGATTTCTATTTCTAATTTTTCAACCTTGTTGAATAAATGTTCTTAGTTGTATAATTCTTAGACTGCTTTCGAAATAAAGTAAATAGGTACAAGATACAGGTAAAAGAAAAAATTGAGATATAACAGGCATCAGGTGGAATAGCCATGTTAAGAGGGGCAATGATATAAAATAGTACTGTCTAAGAAGGGAGAATAAGAATGGTGAGAATATTACATATTAAAAGTACAAGAAGGGGACTTCCAGGAAGATGGCAGACTAAAAAGACACGGGACTCTCTTCTCTCCCAGAAAAATAGCTAGAAGACAAGCAGAAACAGCCTGGGAAAAAAATCTTCTAGGGTTTAGGACACCAGGGGAAGGCTGGACACACCCAGAAGTGAGAGAGGCAAAGGAAAAGAATCACAACAGCAAAACTGTGAGTTAAAAGTGGCAGCTGCAATTGCCAGCATCCTCCCCCACCCTATGGACACATTTGAATTCTCAGGCCTCAGGCAGGCTACAGACAAAGGGGACCCCAGGGATCTACCTTCCCAGGAAAGGGGAGAGAGAGAGGGACACAGCCTAAGGCTGACTCAGCTTTTAACCTGCACATTTGGTCTGCTGTGTCCCCAGAGCCCTTCCAGATCAGGAAGGGGGCATGCCATTGTTTGCTTTGGGAGCAAAGGACTAAAGAGATCCAACCCTCTTGGTCTCCTCCTCTACTAAATGGGACTGGTTGTTGAAGACTCAGAAATTATTCCCCACCTGGGAAAATGGAGGTGGCTGCCAGAAAAGACTGAAGACCCACCTTTGAGAAAGTTTGAATTATGAGGCACTTAGCCTCGAGGAAAGATCCTCTATTTCTGTGTTGCAGCAAACACATTGTGACCAGTCTCTGAACTGAGAGGGCTGCTAAAGAGCATCATCTGCTGGTGGACCAAGGAAGTGCACATGTGGAAATTGAAAGTGAATAAGCAAGAGAGGCTTTTTCCAGCTTTTACCGCCTCCTTCCCTAAGGCCCTTAGAAGCAGGTCTGCAACCCATCATCACTAGGTCCCGGGCCCAGATTTGAGCAGCTAACAAAGACAATCCTAAAGACCCAGCCAGGTTAAACCAAGAATCAAGGAACAGCAGTAACACACAGCTTCCTGCCACTAAATCCCTACGAAAGAGAGAAATTAAGCATCTGAGTAAACTAATCAGATGCCTAGACAGCAACAAAAAATGACAAGCCACAATAAGAAAATGGGGAAAAAATGGCCCAAGAAAAGGGATATATCAAAGCCCTAGAAGAGACACAGGATTTTAGACAACTGATCAATGAGATGCACACACATTTCCAAAATCAAATTAATGAGGTGAAAGACATTATGGCTAAAGAGATAAACAACATCAAGAAGACATTGAGCAAGTACAAAGAAGAAACTGAAACCCTGAATAGAAAAGTAGCAGATGGGAAGCGGCTGTGGCTCAATCAGTGGGGCTCCCGTTTACCATATGGGAGGCCCCGGGTTCGGTTCCCGGGGCCTCCTGGTGAAGGCAAGCCCGCCTGCACGGTGTGGTTGACTGACCCAGTGAGCACAAGCAGCAAGGGGGGGATAAATGAATAAATAAATAAAAATCTTAAAAAAAAAAAAAAAAAAAAAGAAAAGTAGCAGAGCTCATGGGAATGAAAGACACAACAGGTGGGATCAAAACACATTAGAAGCATACAACAGCAGACTTGAAATGACAGAAGAAAGAAAAAGTGATACCAAAGACAGAACAGCTGAAATTGAAGAGAGAAAAGAATGGAAAAAATTGAGCAGGGGCACAGGGAGTTGACTGATAACATGAAATGCAACAACATACGTGTCATGGGTGTTCCAGAAGGAGAAGAGAAGGAAAAAGGGGTGGAAAGAGTATTTGAGGAAACAATGGCTGAAAATTTCCCAACTCCCATGAAAGAAATGAACTTATATGCCCAAGAAACACAGCATACCCTAATCAGAATAAATCTGAATAGACCTACTCCAAGACACATACTACTCAGAATGCCAAAAGTCAAAAATAAAGAAAAAATTCTGAAAGCAGCAAGGGAGAAGCAAACCATCACATACAAGAGATATCCAGTAAGACATAGTGCAGATTTCTCATCAGAAACCATGGAGGCAAGAAAACAGCGGTATGATATAATTAAGATACTGAAAGAGAAAAATTGCCAGCTGACAATTCTTTATTTGGCAAGATTATCCTTCAAATATGTAGATGAGTTTATAATATTTACAAATAAAAAGAAACTAAGCAAATTTGTAAAAAAAAGAATCCACCTTTGCAGGAACTATTAAAGGGAGCCTTACAGTCCAAAAGAAAAAGACAGGAGAGGGAGGCTTGGAGAGGAGTGTAGAAGGCAAGAATAGCAGAACGGATAACTAACAGAGTAAAAAGACAGACAAAAAATATGATATGGCATATAAAAAACAAAGAATAAAACAATGGAAGTAATTCAGTTACAGTAATATCATTGAATGTGAATGGATTAAACTCCCCAATCAAAATTTACAGGCTGACAAGAATGGATTTAAAAAAAAACCATGAGTCATCCATATGCTGCCTACAAGAGACTCATTTTAAACCCAGGGATACAAACCAGCTGAAAGTGAAAGGTTTGAAAAAGATATTCCACACAAACAGTAACCAGAAAAAAATCAGGGGTAGCTATACTAATATTGGACAAAGGAGACTTTACATGCAAAAAAGTTATAAGAGATACAGAAGGAGAAACAGATGTGGCTCAAGTGATTGGGCTCCTGTCTACCATGTAGGAGGTCCAGGGTTTGATTCCCGGGGCCTCCTTGTAAAAGGCAAGCTGGTCTGTGTGGTGAGCTGGCCTGTGCGGCAAGCTCTGGACCATAGAGGAGTGCTAGCCCATGAAGGAGTGCTAGCCCGCACAGGAGTACTGGTCTGCGCGGGAGTGCTCGCCTACACGGGGGGCTGGCCTGTGCGGAGAGCTGATGTAGCAAGATGATGCAACAAAAAGAGATGCAGAGGAGAGACAATAAGAGATGCAGCAGACCAGGGAGCTGAGGTGGCATAAGAGATTTAGCGCCTCTCTCCCACTCTGGAAGGTCCAGGATCAGCTCCTGGTGCTGCCTAAAGAGAAGACAAGCAGACACAGAAGTACACAGACAGCAGACAGTGAGTGTAAAAAAAAAAACAAAAAACAATGGGGGGCGATAAATAGATAAATCTTAAAAAAAGAATAAGAAAAAACAGATACAGAAGGCCATTATGTAATTTTAAAAAGGGACAATCCTCCAAAAAGAAATGTCATAAATATCTACGCACCTAACCACGGTGCCCCAAAATACATGAAGCAAACTCTGGAAAAACTGAAGGGAGAAATAGACATCTCTACAATAATAGTTGATGACTTCTACACAATACTCACATCATTAGCTAGAATAACTAGACAGAAGATCAACAAGAAAACAGAGAACATGAACAATATGATAAACGAGCTAGACCTAATAGACATATATAGAACATTGCATCCAAACTCAGCGGGTTATACATTCTTCTCAAATGCTCATGGATTTTTTTCCAGAATAGACCACATGTTGGGTCATAAAGCAGGTCTCAATAAATATAAAAAGATAGAAATTATATAAACCACCTTCTCAGATCATAATGGAATGAAACTCGAAGTCAATAATAGATGGGAAAGAGGTAAAATCACCAATGTGTGGAGGCTAACAACTTACTCCTAAATAATCAGTGAGTCAAAAAGGAAATTGTAAGAGAAATTAGTAAATATATTGAGACAAATGAAAATGAGAACACAACTTATCAAAACGTATGCAATACAGTGAAGGCAATGCTAAGAGGGAAATTTATAGCCCTAAATGCCTATATTAAAAAAGAAGAAAGAGCCAAAATCAAAGACCTAACTGAAAAACCAGAGAAACTAGAAAAAGAACAGCAAGCTACTCCCAAAGCAAGCAGAAGGAAAGAAATAATTAAGATTAGAGCGGGAATAAATGAAATTGAGAAAAAAGAGAAAATCAACAAAACCAAAAGCTGGTTCTTTGAGAAGACCAATAAAATTGACAAACCCCTAGCTAGACTAACAAAGAAAAAGAGAGAAAATGCAAATAAATAAAATCAGAAATGCAAAGGGCAAAGTTACAACTGACCCCACAGAAATAAAAAGGAATAAGAAGATATGTTGAAAAACTGTATGCCAACAAACTAGACAACCTAGATGAAATGGACAAATTCCTAGAAATGCACAAACAACCTACACTGATGCTACAAGAAATACAAGAACTCAACAAACCAATCACATTTAAAGTGATTGAATAAAACAAACAAACCAACAAACAAAATTAAGTGATTGAATAAGGCATCAAAAATCTCCCAACAAAGAAAAGTTCAGGACCAGAGGGCTTCACAGGTGAATTCTACCAAGCATTTAGAGAAGAATTAACACCAATCCTGTTTAAGCTCTTTCAGAAAATTGAAGAGGAGGGTAAATTACCCAATACATTTTATATAGCCAACATCACCCTAATACCAAAGCCAGAAAAAGACACTACAAGAAAGGAAAATTACAGACCAATCTCTCTAATGAACATAGATGTAAAAATTCTCAACAGAATACTTGCAAATAGAACCCAACAGCATATCAAAAGACTTGTACACCACAACCAAGTGGGATTTACTCCTGGTATGCAAGGGTGGTTCAACATAAGAAAATCAATTAACATGATACACCACATTAATAAATTGAAGGGAAAAAAACACATGATCTACTCGATCAATGCAGAAAAGGCATTCGACAAAATGATAAAAACACTTTTTTTTTCTTGATAAAAACACTTTGAAAGATAGGAATAGAAGGAAAATTCCACAATATGATAAAAAGCATATTTGAAAAACCCACAGGCAACATCATACTCAATGGGGAAAGGATGAAAGCTTGCCCTCTAAGATTGGGAACAAGAGAAGGATGCCCACTGTCACCATTGTTATTCAACATTCTGCTAGAAGTTCTAGCTAGAGCACTTAGACAAGCAAAAAATAATAATAAAAGGCATCCAAACAGGGTAAGAAGTAAAACTCTCAGTATTTGCAGATGACATTCTATATTTAGAAAATTCTGAAATGTCTGCTATCTGATCACTCCACGCTTTCATCCCATGTCCCCATTTCCCCATACTTGGCTCTTTACTTCTCTCAGTAAACTTTTTGCCTAACCCTTGAGATGCTTGCAGACCATACAGTCAGAGCATTCTCCCTATTTCAATAGTCCCCCTCACTCTATTATAATAGTTCCTTTCCCCTCTTGCAATAATCCTTTTGAATAAAGTCTTTCTACCAAGTCCAGATTTGTTCTTTATTTGACAGGCATCAACCTCATAAGCAAAGGACAACACTGTTTATTGTTTTCTTTCCTGTAACATCTCTAACTAGGTGACTAGAGAATCCTAAAAGATCAAATGACTGTCCTGACTTCTCTCAACACCACTCACCTAGGAAGAAAAGAAAGTTAATACATATACGAAAGCATGCATATGACAAGCAGTCTCCTCATGACAGGCTACACTCTTAAGTCCACCTGTTCCCTGAAGACGCTCTGGTTTATACTCATCATTTATCTAGACAGGCTGCAGTAGCATTTTTATAGTTTTATGTATCACTGATCAACCTCTTTTAATCTAACATAAAGCTTTAAAGAATCAAGCCTGTGTAGCATAAACCCCGTAAAAGATTACAATAATTAAGAGATACGGAGACATGTAAATATTTGTTAGTCAAACCAAATTCGCGTTGCTTGGTATTTTCTTTGGAATCTGCCCATGTCATTATACTGAAATGTGATATATACAAACCTTGAGTGACTGCAAGTGAAATAATGTGACCCTATATACACAGTGACAGTTTAAAATGACATTTGCTTTAGTTATTTTTATGTTAGATATCTCAAACAGTTTATTCCAACCTTGGTACATTTTGTTTCCTAAACAAAACAATGAAGAAGAACATAAAATTACTTAAATAGCAGTGCAAAAATGAAGGATTTTAATTCTGTGACAAAGTTGAGAATTTGTGATTTTTAGTCATCAGGGTTTTCATTCATTCAACACATAGGCAATGAGCTCTGTGTTTCTTATTAAAATATACAATAAAAAATCAACTAGATAGTTACAGTATTTATTTCCTCTTTTAATGGATGTTTTTCCTAAGTATTGATCTTTTATTAACAAAAAAACCCAACTTTATAAAAGGGAATTTATATCAGATGCCTAAATTAAGTCATTCTTTTGGAAAGGCAGTAGGTCCCTACTTATCTAAGTATTTTTTTTAAAAATTTTAAGAATAACCATGTGAGGTAATTCATTGAAAAGGTCAACATTATCCATGTAAAAGTCCAGGCAAAAAAGAAATTTAATTTCAATATAATAGTGAGGAACAATCTGATGAATCCAAATTGAGGAAATTCAACAACAAAAATTTGTCCTGGGCTCTTCAAAAATGTCAATGTCATGAAAGACAAAAGGCTAGGGAACTGTTCTAGAATAAAGAAAATAAAACATTCTGTATCAGGGGAAAAAAAAAAAAAGAACAAGAAGGAGAAGAAGAAGAAGAAGAAGAAGAAGAAGAAGAAGAAGAAGAAGAAAGGAAGAAGGAAAAAGAAAAAGATGGGAAGAGAAAAATAGAAGAAAAAATCAGGAAAAAGGTTGTAAAAGATATTATTGGTGAAATTGAGAAATTTCAATATGATTGCATATTAGGTAGTATTGTATCAATGTTAAATTTTCCAAGTGTGACAATTATATAATAGTTATGTTGAAGAATATCTTGTGCGTAGAAAATGAATGCTGAAGTATTTAGGAGGGGTTATATCTGCACCTAACTTTCAAATGGTTCAGAAAAAATTAAAAAATAAAGCAAATGTGGCAAAATGTATATGTCAATCTAGGTAAAAGATACATGTTCATTGCACTATTCTTGCAACTTTTCTGTAGGCTTGAAATTTTTTCATAATAAGTTGGAAAAACTTTTAAAGAGGTACATTAACAACACATTTAATTTTAAATATATACAAATATTTCATTAAGTAACAATAGAGGATACCTTACATCGTTATCCAAGAGAACTGAAACAAATATGTAATGAGAACTTCATAATAAAAAGGCATTAAATAGATCCAAATTGTTATGATTAAAAACCAGCAGTAAATAAATGCAAAATATATTTTTAAAACTATTTTACATTATTCTGCACTTAAAAATAGTAAGTTTCTGTGAATTATTCCTAAAGGAAGTTTACATTTTTTAAAAATTCTGATAAATTTTGTGCTTGATCATCAATTTTTTTCCTAACCATAAGCAACCTTATTTGTGGAATTAAAATATTTTAAAAACCTGGCAACAATTAAAATATTTTAAGTCATGAAAATAAACATAAGTGCAACTTAAATTATAAAAATAAAAAGGGGGAAGCAGATGTGGCTCAAGCCCTTGGGTGCCCGCCTACCACATGGGAGGTCCTGGGTTTGGTTCCCAGTGCCTCCTAAAGAAGATGAGCAAGACAGTGAGCTGACATGAGGGACTGGAGTAGCAAGCTGATGCAACAAGAAAACAAAATGAGAAACACAACAAGCAGGGAGGGCAGGTGGCTCAAGTTATTGGGCACCTCCTTCCCACATGGGAGGTCCCAGATTCAGTTCCCAGTGCCTCCTAAAAGAAAAAAAAAAAAAATGAAGATGAGCAGACAGCAAGTACAAAACAATGAGGGGGGAAGGAAATAAATGAATTTTTTAAAAATAATAAAATAAAAAGGATTGGATGGAGGCAAGATGGCGGCTGAGTAAGGCATTCCAAGAGTCAGCTCATCCTTCACATTGTTAGTAATCAAAACAGAGCTATCTAAAGCACCAGTTTGGGGGGCCCAGGAGACCAGAAGAGCATCCTGCAACACCCTTGAAAGAATGGAAGGAGGAGACTGCCCATCTGCAATTAAGTTACATGAGTAGAGCACTCCACACCACAGAGTCTGGGACCCATCCTCTACTGGTGGTGCAAGCCACCCCAGAAGCTATTCCATGGCTGGAGTTGGAAGCTCCGTTTCCCAAGAACAGGGGTGGAAGAGATGGTTGGCCACCGACTTCAGCTACTGACTAGTAAATTCAGCTCGCTATAGTATAAACCTAAGAACAGCTAAAGTTTGGACATGTCCAAGTTGGAAAGAGGACAGTAGTCACCATTTTAACTCTGCCCCAAGCATGAAGGGAAGCGGGGCTGAATGAAAATCAGTGATGGTAGGGACTGGCTTCTTTCCACCCAGATAGGAATGTAGCCCTAGCCTAGGTTCCAGTCCCAGCTCTGGCAGGGAAGAAGCTAGGAGTACCTGCACCAGCCTCTCTGGACAACTGCAGGTGTTTTCGGTTGGCATAGACTGAATAGTCAGACACCTGGGGCTCCAATAGGGTAGGAGAAGAGCTATGTTTCCCTGGCCTCTCTGGGCAACTGCAGGCGCTTTTGGCCCACAAGAACTGGTTTGTTGAGCGCCTTCAATTCCATCTCTACCCCTCCACTCCCATAGGATAGGAAGGAGCTGGTGTTTCTTCAGCCTTTCTGGGAAACTGCAGGCACCTTCAGCCCTCAGTACTCAGACACCTGTAACTCCATCCCCACCCCCTAAATAGGATAGGAGGGGAATTGTGTTTCTTCAGCCTCTCCAGGCAACTGCAGGCACTTTTGGCCTGCATGAACTGGTTTGTTGAACGCCTTCCATTCCATCTCCACCCCCGTCTCCCCTTTCATAGGATAGGAGGGGGCTGATATTTACTCAGCATCTCAGGGCAACTACAGGCACTTTTGGCCTGCATTACTCGACTGTTGGGCGCCTGTGACTCCACCCCCATCCCTGATATGACAAGAGGCGGCAGTGTTTCCTCATCCTCTCTGGGTAACTGCAGGTGCTTTTGACCCACACAGACAGAATATTTGGACACCTGTAGCTCCATCCATGCCCCCAAGTAGGATAGGACAGGAGTTGTTTCCTCAGCCTTTCTGAACAATGGCAGGCACATTCAAACTGCATAGACTAGACTGTTGGGTACCTGTAGATCCACCCCCACCCCTCAATAGGATAGGAGGGGGCTGGTGTTTTCACAGCCTTTCTGGGCAATGGCAGGCACATTTGGCCTGTATGGACTGAACTGCTGGGTGCTTGTAGATCCGCCCCCACCTCCCAGTAGGATAGGAAGGGGCTGGTGTTTCCTCAGCCTCTCCAGGCAACAGCAGGTACTTTCAACCTACAGGGAATGAAAAGTTGGGCACCTGTGGTTCAACTGTTACCCCCTAACAGGATAGGAGGGGGCTAATGTTTCCTCAGCCTTTCTGGACAATGGCAGGCACTTTGGGCCTATAGGGAATAGACTGTTGAATGGCTGTGGATCCATTCCCAACACCCAATAGGATAGTAGGGGGCTGGTGTTTCCTCAGCCTCTCTGGGCAATGGCAGACACTTTCGGCCTACATGGACTGAACTGTTGGATGTCTGTGGTTCCATCCCCACCCTGTAAAGGGCGCAAAGGACAATACTCTCTCAGCCTCTCAAGGCAGCTGCAGGCACATTTGGCCTACAGCTTAGATTCTTGGGCACTCCTGAGGGTACATCCCCACCTCTGGCAGGGAAGAAGGGGGACTGGTGCTATGTCAGTCTACCTGGGCCACTGTGGTCATTTTGGACCCACAAGGCATAGGTTGCTGCCCACACATGCAGCTCCATCCCCACCCCAGGAAGGGAAGGAAGGGGCGTGAAGCTTCATCACTCTCTCTGGGCAAAAACAAACAGAATAGGCCTGCACGACTTGGTTTATTACACATGGCTGTGACTTTGTCCCTATCCCTCACAGAAAAGAAATGTGGAAGAAGCTTCATCAGTTTCTGGGGCAACACAGGCAGCTTCAGCCTCAACAGCTTACATTACCAACTACATCCTCGACACCTACTACAGAACAGGAAGGAGAAAGGGCAAGAAAGCCCTAAACTAAAAAGAGAAACTGCACTCAGAATAAATATATCTAGTAAGCCAGATGCCAAGACACCAAAAAAATAAAATGACAATCCATACCAAGAAACAGGAAGATATGGCCCAATCAAAGAAACAAGATAAGCCTCCAGATAACATAAAGGAGTTGAGACAAATAATCATAGATGTTCAAACAAATCTCCTTAATAAATTCAATGAGATGGCTAAAGAGATTAAGGATATTAAGAAGTCACTGGGTGAATACAAAGAAGAATTTGAAAACATACATAGAAAAACAGCAGATCTTATGAGAATGAAAGACAATAAATGTAATAAAAAATACACTGGAGGGAAGCGGCTGTGGCTCAATCAGTGGGGCTCCCGTTTACCGTGTGGGAGGCCCCGGGTTCGGTTCCCGGGGCCTCCTGGTGAGGGCAGGCCCGCCCGCACGGCGTGGTTGGCTGACCCGGTGAGCATAAGCAGCAAGGGGGGATAAATGAATAAATAAATAAAATCTTGAAAAAAAAAAAATACACTGGAGGCATATAATAGCAGATTTGAGGAGGCAGAAGAAAGGATTGTTGAGTTTGAAGATATGGACTCTGAAAGTGAACATACAAAAGAACAGATGAAGAAAAGTTTGGAAAAAATTGAACAGGGACACAGGGAGCCAAATGATGGCAAGAAACATGCAAACATATGTGTCTTGGGTGTTCTAGAAGGAGAAAAGAAGGGTAAAAGGACAGAAGGAATATTTGAAGAAATAATAGTAGAAAATTTCCCAACCCTATTGAAGGACATAGATATCCACGTCCAAGAAGCAAAATGTACTCCCATCCAAATAAACCTGAATAGACCAAATCTGAGACACAAACTAATCAGAATGTCAAATGTCAAGTACAAACAGAGAATTCTGAGAGCAGCAGGAGAAAAGTGATGCATAACATACAAGGGATGCCATATAAGACTAAGTGACAATTTCTCATCAGAAACCATGGAAGCAATGAAGGCACTGGTATGATATATTTAAGATACTGCAAGAGAAAAACTGCCAGCCAAGAATCTTTTTTTTTTTTACTGGGAGGTCCCGGGTATCAAACCCGGGTCCCTCCATATGGGAGATGGACGCCCAACCATTTGAGTCACATCCGTCCCCCCAGCCAAGAATCTTATATCTGGCAATATTGTCTTTCAAAAATGAGGGAGAGTTTAGAATATTCACAGATAAAAAGAAACTGAGAGTTTGTAACCAAGAGAATGGCTTTGCAGGAAATACTAAAAGGAGTGCTACAGCCTGAAAAGAAAAGACAGGAGGGAGAGGCTTGGAAGAGAGTCTAGAAATGAAGATTATATCAGTAAAAGTAATGAAAAGTGTAAAAAGAGTGGTTAAAAATAAAATATGACAGATAAAACCCAAAGATCAAATGGGTGAAATAAGAACTGCCTTTACAGTAATAACATTGAATGTTAATGGATAAAACTCTCCAATCAAAAGACACAACTGGCAGAATGGATAAGAAAATATGAGCTTTCCATATGCTGTCTAAAAGAGACTCACCTTAGACCAATGATACCAACAGAATAAAAGAGAAAGGCTGATAAAAGATATTCCACACATGCAGTAACCAAAAAAGAGCTGGAGTAGCTATATTTATATTGAATGAAATAGACTTCAAAAGCAAAACTGTTATTAGAGACAAGGAAGGACATTATATATTAATAAAAAGGGCAATTCACAAGGAGGAAATAACAATTATAAATGCATAGGCATCTAACAGAATGCCCTGAATTACATGAAGCAAACACTGGCCAAACTGAAGGGACAAATAGATATCTCTACAATAATAGCTGGAGACTTGAATATACCACTCTCAGCATTGGATAGAACATCTGGGCAGAGGATCAATAAAGAAACAGAGCACTTGAATAATATGATAAATGGACTAAACTGAATGGACATATACAGAACACTGCACCCCAAAACATCAAGATACACATTCTTCTCAAGTGCTCATGGATCTTTCTCCAGGATAGACCAAATGTTAGGTCACAAAGCAGGTCTCAATAAATTTAACAAGATCGAAATTATACAAAGCACTTTCTCTGATCATAATGGAATAAATCTGGAAAACAACAACAGGTAGAAAAAGGAAAAATTCACAAATATATGGAGATTAAACAAAACACTATTAAATAATCAGTGGTTAAAAGAAGAAATTGCAAGAGAAATCAATAAATATCTTGAGATGAATGAAAACAAGAACACAACATATCAGAACCTATGGGATGCAGTGAAGGCAGTGCTGAGAGGGAAATTTATAGCCCTCAATGCTTACATTAAAAAAGAAGAAAGAGCTAAAATCATTGATCTAACTACACAGCTGGAAGAACTAGAAAAAGACCAGCAAACTATTCCCAAAGCAAGTAGAAGGAAGGAAATAACAAAGATCAGAACAGAAATAAATGAAATTGAGAACAAAATAGCAATAGAGAGAATCAACAAAACCAAACGTTGGTTCTTCAAGAAGATTAACAAAATCGAAAAACCCTTAGCAAGACTGACAAAGAAAAATAAAGAAGATGCAAATAACTAAAATAAAAAATGAAAATGAGGACATTACTACTGACCCCTCAGAAATAAAAGAGATCATAAGAGGATACTATGAACAACTGCATATTAGTCAGGGTTCTCTAGGGAAACAGAATCGACAGGAGATATCTGTAAATAGTAAGAGATTTTTAAAAATTCTCTCACATGACCATGGTGATGCATAAGTCCAAATTCCGCAGTCAGTCTGCAAATCAGGGGCTCCAATGGAGATACCTGCTGAGTTCCCAGGAGACGTTGGCTTCCCGAAGTAGAGCTGGAAAATTCTCTCTGAATGCTGAAATCACTTCCTCCTTTAAGGCATTCAACTGATTGGATAAATGTCACTCATTGCTGATGGCAAACTCTTTGGCTGATTGTAGATGTAATCAGCCACCTATACAATGAACTAATTACATCCTCATGTTATTAGCTACCCACAATTATACTCAATTTTACCAATAATTGATGATTATTTTCATTGGAATTTTCCCCTCCACACTTCTCTTAATTCTCTGTACTAATCACATAAACTAAAGCAGTCTTTCTTCAACTCATTTTCCATCATCATCAGGCATCATTCTACTTATAGAAATAAACCCTATGTGAAATTATCTTGCTCATTTACTTGTTTCTTACATCTGTCTCTGTCATCTCTTACATCTGCCCTTGTCTTCCTTACTGCTATTGCCCCAATTCTAGCACAGCACCTGGCTCAATAAACATTGTTGAATAAAGGAGTGAAAAGTAAAGTTTTTTTTAGTGTCCTAATTCATTTGGGGTTCATGGCCATTAGAAAAATAAAACAGAGAACAGTTAAGTGCTGCAGAAGATGTGGGGACATAGGAATACTCCTTCACTGTTAGTGGGAATGTAAAGTGGTACAGCCTTTGAGGAAGACAGTTTGGCAGTTCCTCAGGAAACTAAATATAGTACTGCTATATGATCCAGCAATCCCTCTACTAGGAATATATCCAGAAGAACTGAAAATTGTGATGCAAACAGACATTTTGCACACCGATGTTCATAGTGGCGTTATTCACAATTGCCAAAGGATGGAAACAATCCAAGTGTCCATCAATCAATGAATGGATAAACAAAATATGGCATATACATATGATGGAATACTATGCTGCTGTAAGAAGAAATGAAGTTGGGACACATATGATAACATGGATGAACCCTGAGGACACTATGCTGAGTGAAATAAGCCAGATACCAAAGGACAAGTATTATATGGTCTCAATAATAAACTAATTATGAAGAATAAACACATGGAATTAAAACCTAGAGTATAGGTTACTAGGAGATAGGATGAGGACTGAGAAGGGGTACTGATGCTTAATGTATGTAGAATTTTCAATTGGCTTGATTGTAAACATATAGAAATGGAGAGTTGATGGTAACACATTATAGTGAGTATAACTAACACAGTTTGTTTATAAATAGGATTGTGGCTAAAAGGGGTAGTCCAGGGATAAAAATGTCAATTGAAAGAAAACTAGAGAATAATATAGGGACTGAATACCACAGTGAACCCGGAGGTAGATGAGAATTGTGGTTAATAGTACAAATGCCAGTATGTCTTTCTGTGAACTAGAACGGATGTACATCACTATTGCAGGGTAGTGGAATGTGGAGAAGCATGGGAAAAATACAAATTAACCTATAGACTATAATTAACATCAATACTGTAATATTCTTGCATCAATGCCAAAGATGTTAATAACAGGGGGTATGGAAAAAATATGTCAAATGTATGCTAAGGACCATAGTTAGTGGTAATAGTCTGATGATATTATCTCATAATCTGTAACAAATGTTCCACAACAGTGTGGTATATTAGTGAAGGGGTGTTGTATGGGAATTCTACACATGTGCATAATTGTTGTGTAAGTTCACAACTTCTATAATAAAAATATATGAATAAATTAATAAGTAAATAGCCTTTCATGAGGAAAAAATAAATAAAAAGGAGCATTTTCATCTCTTTCAGTGTGCATATAGAGTCCTGACTGATTGAATTTTTACATACATTTTACAAGGCAATAACACAATTTTATCAGAAGGAAAACCTATCAGGTATTCTCTGGATGCCCTTATAACCATGGGAATCATAACCAATTTACCTTCCCTGTAATTTACTTAAATTGTAGGAGATTATGGGCTTTGATGACCACACATAAAGGTAAACAGGACTTTGCTTCACTTGATTTAAGTAAACACAGTCAAAATTAACTGGTTATTAGCTGGGAATGTCTCCTTATGTGGGATGTTACCCAAGATCTTTGAAACAATTATATTTTATTTGCATGTTTAAAAGAATTAAATCAGCATTTTGATCAAAGAGTAACCTGGTTGGCACTCATTAAAATTTAACATTTTGAAAGTGATACCAAAAAAGCCAACCTCCTTGTATGGTGTCCTTAGTAAGACTAGAATGGTGCTTACATAAAGCAGGACACCCAGGTGTTAACAGTGCAACCTGGGTTTCTAGAATATTAATGTTAAGAACTCATTCTTTTCTTTACAAGAAAAGAAAATGAAATGGGATCCCTACTCCTGCTCCTGCTAGTGCTCCAAAGAAATTATGATTTTTCTTGGGGAAAAGTTTAAATACAGTGTAAATGATGTGAAGTGAAACTTTAGTGAATGTTAACCTTGCTACTCAGATACTCAGGAAAAAATCCTTCCAGATCTGAAAAGTTTTATTTTTGAAAAGATTAATTTTTTTCTATTCTTTTTTTTTAATAATCTTTTTTTTTATTATTTTCAAAGGAGCCTTAGATTATATACATGTAACATCGAAAATATAGGGGATTCCCTTATACGCCACCCCCTCCCCCTCCCACAGTTTTCTCCCATTAACAACATCTTTCACTAGTGTGGTACATTTGTTACAACTGATGAACACATATTTAAGCATTGCTACTCACTATGGTCTATAGTTTACATTATGTTTTACCCTTTGCACCACACAATTTTTTAGGTTTTGACAAATGTATAATAGCTGGTATCCATCATTATAATATCATGCAGCATGATTCCAATGTCTCAAAAAGATTTATTTTTGAGGAAATTTAACCAGAAAAATAATAGGAACTCTAGCTTTTACATTACTCATTTTAGTTATTTAATGTGGAATCTCTTGTCATGTAACAGAGAAATAACTAGAAAAATATGAAGAAGTAGTGAGTTAAGGGTAAAAAGCATAAATTATATCACACTGCGGAAGACAAAAGGATTTGATCATAAAAAATTATGTAACTCTGAGCAATTGGCAATATTTACACACCTAACTGTAACCTATGTCAAAGACCTAGGACTTTTTCATTGAAATGCTCAAGAAGAGTAGTCTTCTCAACCTAGTGAAGACTCCAGTTTTACAGCAAGATATGATCTTTAAAATATTAAGCAAAAATTTGACTGGAAAACCCATTGAGCACAGTTTTTAATGCTGTGAATGTTAATGCTGTACCCTAATAATGACCATCTATGATTCCCTAGGCAGAGTGAGGGAAATGCTACTTCTGTCCTCTGCTTAGCTCCAGCTAGAACTCCCATGAAAACTGGGAAAGGTGACATGACAAAGCAAACAGTTTGTAAATGCACTAGAAGATCTGAATCCACAAATGGAGAAGGCCTCCCTGAGACTGCCATTCCCACTGACTATTTTCACCTAACCTCAGACATCCCACAGGAGACCAGCCAAGGCTGGCAGAGAAGCCCACCTGCCAGGGCCTTGGAGTATCCCACTTGACCACCAGCTCTCTGCCTTACAAATGGCGGCAAGTCAGCAGAATCAAGGAGACTTCACCAAAGGGTCTTACCACTCCCCTAGGGAGAAAACCTTTACAAGCCAGCAAGTTGTCTTTATCAAAGAGGAAAGATTCAAAATAGCTAACAGTTAAATGTTGAGCAAAATACTTCTATTTAATGTCACTCCTTACATCCTCATGTTATTAGCTACCTACAATTATACTCAATTTTACCAATAATTAGTGATTACTTTCATTGGAATTTTCCCCTCCACACTTCTCTTAATTCTTTGTACTAATCATATAAACTAAACCAGTCTTTCTTCAACTCATTCTCCATCATCACCAGGCATCATTCTACTTATAGAAATTAACCCTATGTGAAATTATCTTGCTCATTTACTTGTTTCTTACATCTGTCCCTGTCATCTAGAATATATGCCCCTGTCTTCCTTACTGCTTTTGCCCCAATTCTAGAACAGTGCCTGGATCAATAAACACTGCTGAATAAAGGAGTGAAAAGTAAAGTTCTTTTTAGTGTCCTAATTCATTTGGGGCTCATAGTACTTCTGAATCTCAGGGTAAAAGGATAATAAAGGAGGATTGTGGGAAGATGGCAAAGTAGGAAACTCCAGGAATCAGTCCCTCCACCAGAACAACTATTAAACAGGCAGGAACTGACTGAACGAAATATTTTGAAACTCTAGAATCTGGTAGAACACTGCAGCATCCAGGGAAGAGCAGGAGGAAGACACTGGTAAGTCACAGTAGATACTGGTGAATTGCACTCTCCATGCAGCAGCTACCATGGGCCATCCCATAGCCACATGGTAGGCAGCAGTGAGCAGTGAGATACTCAAGGTACTCAATCCCGACCCCTGGTACAGCTTGCTGCCAGGGTGGGTGTAGCAGTTTGGCATTATTTATGAATTCCAAAAATAGATATTGGATTATGCTTATAAACTAGTCTGTTCCTCTGGGCATGACTAAGTTATGATTAGGCCATGTCAATAGGAAGTTGAGTCCCCAGGTGGGGACTCAGAGATAAAACTACATGGCAGAGCAGAGGAGTGAGTTCGAGTTTAGATGTTGGAGTTCTGATGCTGAGTTTGGAGCAGGAGCCCCAAGAAGTAAGGACCCAGAGGAGCATGGTCATGAGGAAGGAGAGAAGACTAGGGGAAAAGAGACAAGCCATTCACCTGATAGTATACAGCTGGTCTTGTGGAGAGAGGCAAAGCCTACAGAACCTCATAGTCTACACCTGACCTTATGGAGATAGCAGAGGAGCTGAGCCCAGAAACAAGCAAGTCCCAGGAAGGGAAGAACCCAGGAAGCCTGAGCTCTCGCAGACGTCCGCAGCCATCTCACTCCAACACATGGTAATAAACTTTGGTGAGGGAAGTAACTTATGTTTTATGGCCTGGTAACTGTAAGCTTCTACCCCAAATAAATACCCTTTATGAAAGCCAACCGATTCTGGTATTTTGCATTAGCACCCCTTTGGCTGACTAATACAGTGGAATATAAAGACCTGGTTCCCCAAGATCCAGGCATATGTGGTCCAATTGCTGATCACTGCTTTTTTTGATTAAGTACTTCAGATCACTGTGATGCCTGGCTGTGAGGGCAGCCATTGTTCCAACCTACCTTTGGCAACAGCAGCAGAGGAGTCTTAAAGATGGTACCCTTGCTCAAAACTATGGAAAATAGTTAAAGGGCTACATTTACTAGACAACTGCTGAATCATGAAAACACAGCTTCAAAGAGTCAGAGGAGAAGCTCCTGGCACCCTTGCTGAGCCTTCCCTCAGCCCCTCTCCAGAGCAGTGTGGAGCTGGCTGGCCCTCCATTTGGGGGCCACTGGCCTTATTCTGGCTGGGAAAGACTGACCTGAGAAACTCCTCTCATGCTCACCTCACCTCCCATAAATTGCCCTCCAAGCAAAAGCTGCTTGAGACAACAAGGAAATAATAGTGTAAGAAACAATTGACATAGGCAGCCTGGGGCAAAGAGTTACCTGCTTTAAGTCCTCCCTTGGAGTACCTGGGAGAGGGAAAAGATCTGTTTACCAGGGAGTAGGCAAGGCATTCAAATTCCTGTAAACAGGGGAACTCCTAAGCCAATAGCAAGCACAAGCCCAGGACAAGATACAGGCCCAGAAAAGACAGGGAGAACACTGCACTTTGCATTCACATTGGGTGAACCTTTGTGATAGGAGGGCAGATAGAAGAGCACAAGCCAAAGCAAAACCAATTTGCAAAGACTGTGAAAGATGCTTTTTGCATTGGTTTGTCTGGTTTTGTTAGCTTCTGGCACTCAAGAAAATCTCTGTCATATCACTAGCTGGATACAAACTCAATAAACAGACAGCTCAGGAACTAAATTCCAGAGTTAACATTTTAAAATATTAAAACATATAGAGAGCAACAAAAGATTACAAGGCAAACAAAGAAACAGGAAATGATGGCTCATTCAAAGCAAGAGGATAAAAATCCAGGAAACATCAATAAAGAAGACAAGACTGTGAACATATCAAACAGAGACTTTAAAAAAATGATCTTCAATATGCTCAAGGAGATGAAGGAAAATACAGAAAAAGAACTAAAGGATATCAGAAAAACAATGAATAAGCAATTTGAAAATCTTAATAACAAGAAATTTTAAAAAGTAACCAAAAAGAACTACTGGAGTTAAAGACCACAATAACTGAAATGAAAAATGCCCAGGAAGGTTTCAACAGCAGATTGGAGCTGCAGATAAAAGAATCCGTGAACCCGAAGTCAAGACAATTGAAATGAGTCAGGCTGAGGAACAGAGAAAAAATAGAATTAGAAAATGTTAAAATAGCCTAAGAGACCTGTGGAACACCATCAGCATACTAATATGCATTATGGGAGTCCCAGAGGGAGAAGAAAGAGAGAAAGGAGCAGAAGGAATATTCAAAGAAATAATGACAATTTCCCAAACATGGCAAAAGATGTGAATATGCACGTCCAAGAAGGTCAGAGAACACCAAACAGGCTAAACATGAAGAGAAATATGCCCAGACATATGATGGTCAAACTGTCAAATGCAAAGGACAAGGAGAAAGTTCTGAAAACTGCAAGAGAAAAGCAATGTATTATGTACAAGGGAGTCTCAATTAGATTAAGTGCCAATTTCTCATCAGAAACCACAGAGGTAAGGAGGAAGTGGGTTGAAATATTTAAAGTGCTGAGAAAAACAGCAGTCAACCAAGAATTACATATCCAGAGAGACTTTCTTTGAAAAATGAGGGAAATATTAAGACATTCCCAGATAAACAAAATTTGAGGGAGTTCATTACCGCTAGACCTATCCTACAAGTAATGCTAAAGAGAGTTCCTTCATCTGAACAAAAAAGACATTAGACAGTGGATCAAATCAGCATAAAGAAATAAAGCCTCTGATAAAGGTAACCATTTCGTAATTATAAGTGCCAGTACTATCATATTGTATTTGGGGGTTTGTAACTCCACCTCTTACTTCTTACAGGTGCTAAAATGAAAATACATAAAATGATAAATTGATGGATTTGAACATACAAAGTACAAAGATATAATTTGTAATAAGTAGCAAAAAAAGTAGGGGATGGAGGGTATAGAAACAATGTATGTGTGTACTATTGAAGTTAAGATGCTATCAAATCAAAAATTATTGTTATATATTTAGGATGTTAAATTTTAGCCCTATGGTAACCACAAAAAAAACACAAAGAAAATATATGAAAAATATATGTAGAACAAAACGAGAAAGGACTCAAAATGATAAAATAAAAAAATCAAATAAATATGAAAGTAGGTATTAACAGAAAAAATGAGGGTCAAAAAGGTGTAAGACTTGCAAAATGACAAAATAAAGTATTACATTATCGGTACTGACTTTATGTGAATGAATTAAGCTCTCCAGTAAAGGCACAGATTGACAGAATTGATTTTTTAAAAAGCATGACCCAATCATATGCTGATTACAAGAGACTCACTTAAAGTTAAACACATAAGCAAAGAATGGAAAAATATATACCATGCAAGTAGCAACCAAAAACAACAACAACAACAAAAAAAAAACCAGAATATCTATGTTAATATGAGATAAAATAGACTAAGTCAAAAACTGTTTCAAGGGAAGCGGCTGTGGCTCAATCAGTGGGGCTCCCGTTTACCATATGGGAGGCCCCAGGTTCGGTTCCCAGGGCGTCCTGGTGAAGGCAAAGCCCGCCTGCACGGCGTGGTTAGCTGACCCAGCGAGCACAAGCAGCAAGGGGGGGATACATGAATAAATAAATAAAAAATCTTTAAAAAAAAAAAAAAAAAAACTGTTTCAAGTAACAGGGAAAGAGACTAAATACTGTTAAAAGGGTCGATTTAACTAGAAGACCTAAGAATAGCAAATATATTTGCATCTAATAGCAGAGACCCAAAATATTCAAAATGAATACTGACAGATTTGAAGGAATAGATGGTACTACTTTAATAGAATGAGGGTTTAATATACCACTTTCAATAACGGTTAGACTATCTAGATGGAAGATCAGTAAGGAAATACAAGAATTGAATGATACTCTAAACCAACTAAACCTAATTGACATGCATAGAAGAGTTCACCCAACAGCAACAGAATACATATTTTCCTTGGGTGCACATGGATCATTCTCCATGATAGACCATATGTTAGGTCAAAACACAAGTCTCAATAAATTCAAAAGGATTAAAATCATACCATGTATCTTCTCCAACCACAATGGAATTAAATAGAAACCAATAACAGAGGAGGAAGAAATGGAAAATTCACAAATATGTGAAAATTAAACAATGCACCCTTAACCAATAGGTCAAAGAAGTAACAAGGGAAAATAGGAAATATATTGAGGTGAATGAAAATGAAAAGATAACATATCAAAACGTATTGGATGCAGCACAGTGATACTGAGAGGGAAATTTATACTGGGGGACATAGAAAAAGAAGAGCTAATTAAACCCAAAGCGAGTAGAAGGAATGAAATTACAAAGATTAGAGCAAAGCTAAATGAAATAAAGAAAAAAAATAGACTAAACAAAATGAAAAGTTAGTTATTTTAAAAGATGAATAAAATTGAAAACCTTAAGCAAGATTGATAAATTAAAAAAGAGAGAGGACTTAAATAAATAAAATCAGACATGAAAAAGAGTGGGCATTACAAGCAACCCCACAGAAATAAAAAGGAATATGAGCATACTATGAACAAACTACATGCCAAAAAATTAGATAACCTATATGAAATGTATAAATTCCTACAAACACTTGAACTACCTACACTGATTCAAGTAGAAATAGAAGATCTCAACAAAAAACAAACTAGTAAAGAGACTGAATCAGTAATCAAGAACCTCCCAAGAAAGAAAATCCTAGGACAAGGGGGATTATATCAAAATTTCTAAGAATTAACACAAATCCTGCTCCAACTCTTCCAAAAAATTAAATAGGGGGGAACACTCCCAACATCATCCACAAACGAAAGCCAGATAAAGATAACAAAAGAAAATTATAGACCAATATCTCTATGAACAGAGATGCAAAAACCCTCAACAAAATACCAGCAATTTGAATCCAACAGCATATAAAAGAGAATTACACACCATGATCAAGTGGGATTTATGCCAAGTATTAAAGGGTGGTTCAACATAAGAAAATCAATTAATGTAATAAACCATATTAACAGAACAAAGGGGGGAAAAAAAACCACATGATCATTTCACTTGATCCAGAAAAGGCATTTGACAAAATCCAGCAACATTTATAAAAACACTCAGAAAAATAGGAATGGAGGGAAATTTACTCAACATAAAAAAGGACATATATGAAAAACCCATAGCTAGCATCATACTTAACAGTGAAAGACTAAAAGCCTTTTCTCTAAGATCTGGACAAGACCACCCAATGTCACCACTGTTATTCAACATTGTACAGGAAGTTCTAGCCAGAGCAATTAGGCAAGAAAAAGAAATAAAAGACATCCAAATGGGAAAGGAAGAAGTAAAACCTTCCCTTTTTGCAGATGACAGAATCCCAGTGTGGCAGTTTGATATTATTTAAGAATAATAATATAATACCAAAAAACATACCAAAATAAATACCAAAAAAAAAGATATTTGATTATGTTTGTAAACTGGTCTGTTCCTCTGGGTGTAATGCCCTTTAATTGCATTAGATTCAGCTGAGATTAAATTACGTTAAAATTAGGGCTTTGATTCAACCACATCATTAGAGTGCAACTTGGCACTGAGTCCCAGCCCCCTTGGGCTGATAAAACAGACTCTCACACAAAGTAGACACACAGAAGCAGATATGCAGGAAGAGAGAGTGCTCCATAGACACGACCCCGGGAAGAGAGATGAGCCTGATAGTCTACAGCAGACCTTGTGAAGAGAACAGAGCAGCTGAGCCCAGAAAGAAATGAGCCCCAGGGAGAGAGATGAGCCTTATACCAGCCTACAGCTGAGATCGGAAGAAGCTGGCACCACGGAGCCTTAAGAGGAAAGAGGAAGGTTGAGCCCTCGCAAACATCACCCGTCATCTTGCATCAACACTTGGCAACAGACTTTCAGTGAGAATGTACCTTCTATGGTACCTTGAGTTAGACTCTTTAGGGCCTTGTAACTGTAAGCTTCTACCCCAAATAAATACCCTTTATAAAAGCCAACAGAGTTCTGGTACTTTGCATCAGCACCCCTTTGGCTGACTAATACACCTATATATAGAAAATCCTGAAAGATCCACAAGAAAGCTCCTAGAGCTAAGAAACAAATTCAGCAAAGTGGCAGGATACCATATCAACATGCAAAAATCAGTAGTGTTTCTGTACACTAGCAATGAACAATCTGAAGGAGAAATCAAGAAAAATTCTATTTACAATAGCAATTAAAGTTATCAAATATCTAAGAATAAATTTGATGAAGGAGGTAAAGGACTTAAACATGAAAAAGTATAAAACATTGAGAAATGAAATCAAAGAAGATCTAAATAAATGGAAGGACATTCCAAGTTCATGTCTTGGAAGACTAAATGTTGGTATGATGTCAATTCTATCCAAAGTGATTTACAGATTCAACTCAGTCCCAATTAAAATCCCTATAGTCTTCTTTGCAGAAATGAAAGACAATCGGAGACTTCAAGGAAGATGGTGTCAAAGTAGGTAGGCAGAGTTCAACTCTCTCACAAAAAACAACAGAGAAAGAGCAAAAACCTACCCAAGGGAGCTGCTTAGGGGATCTGCAGAACAGGAAAGTGCTGCACATCATCTAGGAGAGAGCGGGACAGAGAGACAGAGGCCAAAGGAAAAACCAGGAGTTACTCGTCCCTGTGACTGGGAAGGGCACAGGAAAATAGGCTCAGAAAAAAAACCCTGGCTCACTCTAGTCAACTGAGAAGGAAAGAACATTCCCTGGGAGGAAGAGGGGTCTGGTGGAGGGTAGAGAGTGGTTTCTTTTCAGTGAGTTTGGCCAGCTGAGGCCCTTTGAATCTCAAAAATGACCCCAATGAGCACTGAAAGCGGCCTCAGGGAGAAGAGAAGGGGGATCTGATCAGGCAGGCTGTCACACCCAGCTGCTCTGGGAGAGAGGAACTAGGTCAGTGAGGGGGTAGAGACAGGCACCTAACCAGCCCAGCTCTGGCAAATTATTAGAAGCCCAACTCACCTGAAGAAACCAGAGTGGGAAGAGCCAGATAAGCTTTCAGAAGCCTACTTAACCTGCAGAGTGGGTATAGCTCAGTGTAGGATTTCTTGCCTTGCATATATGAGGTCCTTGGTTTGATTCCCCATACTCCTAAGAGAAGGGGTCCAGAGAGTGACCCACTGGGTTATCAGGCACCAAGCTGGCACCTTATGACAGGGAATACATAGACTGAGGATTTTTTTTTTTTTTTTTTTTTTTGATTTGGGATTTTTTAATCTATTATTTTTTATCTGGTCTTTTTTTTTTTTTTTTCTTTATTTTATTCCCTAAAACAGAGTACCTCACCTGCAGAGGACAGGCTGCTGGGTGATTGACTGATGAGCACGGCAAGCTGTGAAGCTCCCTAGGGGCCTAAGAGGGAAGGCTGTTTTCCCTGGATTTTTTTGTTGTTGTTGTTTTGTTTCTTGTTTGTTGTCTTTTCCCCTTTTTTCCTTTTTTTTCTTTTACTTATCTTTTCTACCTACTTTATTTCTCTTCTTTCCTTCATGTGATAGTTTGATATTATTGATGAGTTCCAAAAAGAAATATTGCTTATGTTTGTAAATTGGTCTGTTCCTCTGGGCTAGTGAAACCCTTAGATTGTATTGAATTCAGAAGTTTCACATTTACTTGATTAAATTATGACTAGGGCTTTAACTGGGCCACATCAGTAGGATGTCGAGTCCCTACCCCCTTGGCGGGTAGGGACTCACAGAGAAAACCACAAGGCAGAGGAGACAGATGGCATTTAATGCTGGAGCCCCAGGTAATAAATACATAGAGAAGCAGATATGTGAGAAAAGAAAGAAGGCTCCCTTAGACATGGCAGAGGCCCTGGGAAGAGAGACAAGCCATTTACCTGATAGTTTACATCTGGCCTTATGGAGAGAGCAGAGCAGCTGAGCCCAGAGAGAAACAAGCCCAGGGATAGAGACAAGATTTACCCCAGTATAAAGCTGATATTGGAAGAAGCTGGGACCACAAAGCCTTACAAAGAAGAGGAAGCATGAACCCTTGCAGACATCTGCAGCCATCTTATTCCAACACGTGGCAAAAGACTTTGGTGAGGGAAGTAACTTACGCTTTATGGACTTGTGACTGTAAGTATCTAACCCAAATAAATACCCTTTATAAAACCCAACAAATTTCTGGTACTTTGCATCAGCACCCCTTTGGCTTACTAACACACTTCATTTTTCCATCTTCTGTCCTCTGCTGCTTTTGTTTCATCCCAACTCTTCTTGTTTTGTCTTCATTTTTTATTTTTCTCAAGTTTTTTCTTTTCTTCTCATCTTTCCACCTTTTTTTTTTTTTTTTTTTTAATTTTATTTATTTATTCATTTATCCCCCCCTTGCTGCTTATGCTCGCTGGGCCAGCCAACCACGCCGTGCAGGCGGGCCTGCCTTCACCAGGAGGCCCCGGGAACCGAACCCGGGGCCTCCCATATGGCAAACGGGAGCCCCACTGATTGAGCCACAGCCGCTTCCCTTCTTTCCACCTTTTAATTCATTCTATTTTTTCCTCTATTTTGTTTCTTGTTTCATTTTCTTCTATTCCACCTTTTAGAATTCTAATTCTTTGTATTTTTTGTAATTTTTTACTCATTTATTTTCCTAGCTCTTGTGAGGTTCATCTTTTATCTTTTTTATTATTACTACTATTATTCTTTTTCTCTTCTTATCTCTTTTCTTTTCTCTGGTCCTAGTATTTTTTTCAAGGGAACACAGACAACTGCAAGGATATAGAATAAGAGAAGAACCAAGTGTCAAAAAGGAACCTTACCACAAAAATAAAACAACAAAATAAAACCCTAGAGTAGAAAGAGAAGCTGACCATCTGAATAAGCCCATCAAGATAAACAGATGCCTAGACGCCAAAAAAAATTACAAGCCCTACTAAGAAACAAGAAGACATGGCCCAGTCTAATGAACAAACTAAAAAAACAGGAGGAGATGCAGAACGTGGAACAACTAATCAAGGGTGTCCAAACAAATATCATGAATCAACTTAATGAAGTGAAGGAAGAGATAAAGGACATTAAGAAGACACTGGGGGAACATACTAAAGAAATTGTAAACATACATAAAAAGATAATGGATCTGATGGTGATGAATGGCACAATGCAAGGAATCAAAACTATGCCAGAAGCACATAACAGGCAGAGGAAAAGAATAAGTGATATCAAAGAAGTACATCTGAAATCAGACAGATAGTAGAACAGATAGATAAAAAGACAGATAAAATCCAGGAGGGACTCAGGGATTTGAATAACAACATAAAACACACAAACATATGCATTATAGGCATCCCAGAGGTAGAAGAAAAGGGAAGTGGGGCAGAAGGAGTGTTGGAGGAAATAACAGCTAAATATTTCCCAACCTCTTTTGAGGGATATGGATGTACATATCCAGGAAGTGCAGTGCACCCCAAACAGTATAAATCCTAACAGGCCTACCCCAAGACATATACTTATCAAATTGTCCAATGCTCAAGACAAAAAGAGAATACTGAAAGCAGCAAGAGAAAAGAAATTCATCACATACAAGGGAAGCTTGATAAGATTAAGTGCTGATTTCTCATCTGAAACCATGGAGGCAAGAAGGCAGTGGTATGACATAGTTAAGGTGCTAAAAAAAAAAAAAAAAGAAAAACCTGTCAGCCAAGAATTCTGTATCCAGCAAAGCTGGCATTAAAAAATGAGGGAAAGTTCAAAATATTCAGAGATAAACAGAAATTAAGATAGTTTGTCAACAAGAACCTGTCCTTCAAGAAATACTAAAGGGAGTTCTGCAGGTTGAAAGGAAAGAGAAAAGGTTGAAGGAGAGTGTAGGAAGGAACATTATTGGTAAGAAAAGCTAAAAAGATAAAAAAATAAAAACAACATGTGACATATATCAACTAAAAGAAAATATGGCTAATGTAAGTAATGCCTTGAAAGTAATAACATTGAATGTTAATGGATTAAACTTTCTAATCAAGAGACACAGATTGGCAGAATGGATAAAGAAATAAGACCCATCTATATGCTGTCCACAAGAAACTCACCTTAGACCCAGGAATGCAAGGAGATTGCAAGTGAAAGATTGGAAAATGATTTTACATGCAAACTATAACCAAAAACACGGCAGGAGTAGCCATCCTTGGACAAAACTGACATTAAAAGCAAAACTATTCATCAGCGAGGAGCCAACAGAAGGGGAGGCCAGCTCCCAGGCACCTGCATCCCGGCATCCTGGGCCTTGTTGCACCATAAAAACAATAATGATGATGTTCCATGGAAGCCTAATATATGTCATGCACTGCTAAGTGCTGTACTTTACCTTGTGTTTGATTCTGACCACAGCCCTATGAGGCAGAAGTGGAGGAGACCCTAAAGCAACTTCAGAGCCAGAAGGGAGTGCAGGGAATCATTGTGATGAATACAGAAGGCATTCCCATCAAGAGCACTATGGATAATTCCACTACCACACAGTATGCCAACCTCATGTACAACTTCATCTTGAAGGCACGGAGCACTGTGCTTTCCAGAATGACCTCACCTTCCTTCGCATTTGCTCCAAGAAAAATGAAATTATGGTTGCTCCAGACAATCCTGATTGTGATTAAGAATCCAACCGAATAAGCCACGCTCTTGGACCCCTGAGTTATTCCTTAACTTAATGCCCCCCAAGAATAATAACATTAATCATGCCTAGCCGACCAGTGGGTGGAAATCGCCTTAGAGCCCACGTGCCCCACCTAGTGGCCAAGGGTGGCCTGGAAACTCTGCCTACCCCACCAAAAGAATCCTTAGAAGCCCTTCTTTCTGATCACTTTGGGGTTTGGTGCAAGAGCTTGTGAAAAGCCCATACCCGGCTTCCTTCTGACCTTCAGTTACCTTGTTGCCCTTGGAAAAGGCTTTTTATTTAACTAAAAATAACCAAAATGCTAAAAAAAAAAAAAAGCAAAACTATTGTAAAAGACAAAAAAAGACACTATATATTAATAAAAGGGGCAATCTATCAAGAAGGAACAATCATAAACATTTATGTACCTAACCAGGGCACCTCAAAATATATGAGGCAAACATTGGAAAAATTAAGTGGAGAAATAGATGCCTCTATAATTATATTGGGGGACTCTAATACACCATTATCACCATTAGACAGAACATCTTAACAGAGGGTCAATAAAGAAACAGGTACCTTGAATAATACACTAGAGGATATAGACCTAATAGACATATACAGAACATTACACCCAAATACAGCAGGATATACATTCTTTCTGAGTGTACATGGATCATTCTCCAGGACAGACCACATACTAGACAACAGAACAACTTTCAACGAGTTCAGAAAGACTGAAATTATACAAAGTAATTTCTCTGACCACAATGGAATGAAGCTAGAAATCAGTAAGGGGCAGAGAACCAGATTAGGCACAAATATATGGAGTTTAAATAACACACTCTTAGACAATCGGTGGGTAAAGGAAAATTGCAAAAGAAATCAGTAACTACCTCAAAATGAATGAAAATGACAACACAATGTATCAAAACCTATGGGATACAGCAAAAGCAGTATTGAGAGGGAAATTTATAGCCATAAATGCCTATATTGAAAAAGAAGATAAACCTAAAATCAAAGACCTAACTGCACACCTGGAAGAATTAGAAAAAGAACAACAACCTAATCCAAAAACAAATAGAAAGAAGGAAATAACAAAGATTAGAGCACAGCTAAATGAAATTGAAAATAAGAAAGAACTAGAGGCAAGCATATGTGGCTCAAGTGATTGGGTTCCTGCCTACCACATGGGAGGTCCCAGTTCGGTTCCTGGTGCCTCCTGGAGAAGACAGGCAGGACAGCGAGCTGGCAAGACAGGCAGGCACAGTGAGCTGACGCAACAAGATGATGCAACAAAGGAGACACAAAGAGGAAAGACAATGAGAGACACAACAAAGCAGGAAGCTGATGTGGCTCAAGTGATTGAGTGCCTCTCTCCCACATGGGAGGTCCCAGGTTTGTTTCCTGGTGCCTCCTAAAGAGAAGACAAGCAGACACAGACAGCACAAAGCTAATTGACATGGAGAGCAGAAAAGCACTAGAAAAATTTAACAAAACCAAAAGCTGGTTCTTGAGAAGATTAATAAAATTGACAACCCCTTAGCTAAACTAACAAAGAAAGAAAGAGAGAAGATGCAAATAAAATAAAAAACAAGGAAGGGGATATCACCACTGATCCCACAGAAATAAAGAGTATCATACTAGGATACTTTGAAAAATTGTATGCCAACAAGATGGATAACTTAGATGAAATGGACAAATTTCTAAAAACACACAAGCAGGCTACATTGACGAAAGAAGAACTGATGAACTCAACAGACCAATCACAAGTAACAAGATTGAATTAGTCATCAAAAACCTCCCAACTAAGAACAGCCCAGGACCAGATGGCTTCACAGGTGAATTCTACCAATCAATTCGGAAAGAATTAACACCAATCCTGCTTAAACTCTTCCAAAAAGTAGAAGTGGAAGGAACATTGCCTAACTCATTCTATGATGCCATCATCATCCTAATTCCAAGACCACATGAAGGCACCAGAAGAAAAGAAATATACAGAGTAATCTCTCTAATAAACAACCCATTTTAAAAATGAGAAAGAGGTTTGAATACACACTTCTCCAAAGAAGAAATACAAATAGCTAAAAAGTACATGAAAAGATGCCCAACATCATCACTAGCTATTAGGAAAACGCAAATCAAAACTACAAATAGATATCATCTTACACCCATTAGTCTGGTGCTATTAAAAAAACAGAGAACTAGGGGAAGCGGCTGTGGCTCAATCAGTGGGGGTCCCGTTTGCCATGTGGGAGGCCCCGGGTTCGGTTCCCGGGGCCTCCTGGTGGGGGCGGGCCCGCCCCCGCCCACACGGTGTGGTTGGCTGACCCGGCGAGCGCGGGCAGTGGGGGGGGGAAACAGATGAATAAATGAATAAAATCTTTGGAAAAAAAACAAACAGAGAACTACAAGTGTTGGAGAGGATATAGAGAAAAGGGAACACTTAACCACTGCTAGTGGGAATGGAGAATGGTGCAACCAGTGTGGAGACAGTTTGGCAGTTCCTCAGGAAGCTAACTATATAATTGCAGTATGATCCAGCAATCTCACTGCTGGGTATATACCCAGAAGAATTGAAAGCAGGAACACAAAAAAATATATATGCACTCCAATGTTCATAGTGACATTATTGACTAATGCCAAAAGTTGGAAGCAACCCGAATGTCCACCAACAGCTGAATGGGTAAGGAAACTGTGGTATATATCTGCAATGGAATATTACTCAGCTGTAAGAAGGAATGCAGTAATAACACACGGGATAACATGGATGAATCTCTTATGTTGAGTGGAGTAAGCCAGGCACTGAAAGACAAATATTACATGGCCTCACTGATATTACTTAAGTAAACTGAGCAGACTCACAGAGCTAGAATATGAAAGATAGGTTTACAAGAGAAAAAAGGGGAGTAGAGGGTGGTGAGTCAAAGCCCATAGGGGCAAAATCTATGATAAGGTGGAAGGTTGTGGTTGGGCAGTAGATGGGCATGGGAGTGATGCAGTGATGTGACTGGGTTCGGCAGTACTGGTCTGTGAGGGGGAGTAGGGTGGGGGTGTTGGGTTGGACTATCCATGAAACTGGGGGGAGAATTAGGGGAAGTAACGGGTGAACTCTGGGGATTTGCAGGTCTGTGGTTAAACTACAATGTTGGGAATGTTCTTTCAGAAAACATGGCAAGGGAGGGTTACCGGTGTAGGACGTTGGGGGGGGGATTTACGAGATAGGGTGCACCTAGGGCAGGCTTCTATGGAATATGTAAGTGTTTATTTTGTCATAGTGTGTTATCTCAGTGGGTGACTTAACAAAGGGGATAAAGGATCTGTATTCAGAAAACTACAAAACATTGCTAAAAGAATCCAAAGAAGACCTAAATAAAAGACATTCTATATTCATGGAATGGATCATTAAGATATCAATTCTACCTAAACTGATGTACATATTTAATGCAATTTCAATAAAAATCCCAATAGCCTTTTTTGCAGAAATGGAAAAGCCAATTATTAAATTTATTTGGGTACGAATATTCTCACTGTCCTGATTTTGTGATAATCAGGGTAGGCTAAACATTCACTATATTAGAAACCACGCATGTGTCCCCAGACCTAGTTTTTCTCCCTAGGCCTGGTTTTTGGAATGCTGGTGATAAACTAAGCCTGGTTTATTATATGACCATCCTGTATGGGAAAAGACTATAACTTTGGTCAACCTTAAGAGATATAACAGGGGGATGGATATGGTTCAGGTGGTTGGGCGTCCATCTCCATATAGAGGGACGTGGGTTCAATACCCGGGACCTCCCGGTAAAAATTTTAAAAAATAAAGAAAAATATAGAAGGCATGTGGACCACCAGGCCCCATGCACGGGTGCACCACCGGGCCCCGCACACAGGTGAGCATCCAGGCCCCGTCCACGGGTGCACCGTCATGCTCCGCACATGGGTGATCCGCCAGGTGAGCCATAAGGCCCCGTGTGCAGGTGAGCTGCTATGCCCCACGCTCCACACAGCAAGATGATGATGTAACAGGAGAGTGACACAAAGGAGAGCCAAGATGAGACATGCCGAAAAACCAGGAACTAAGGTGGCGCAGGCAGTAGGACATCTCTCCCCCACATCAGAGGTTCCAAAGATCAAATCCCAGTGAACACAGGAGGAGAAAGATGAGAAGAGAGGGCAGCAAACAGACACACAGTCGCTCATCGAATGGACACAGAAACAGCAAAAACGGGGGTGGCGGGGGAAAAAAATGGATAAAAGTAAATAAATAAATAAATCCTTTTAAAAAAACGTATAGGGGAGGAAGATACGGACTATAGTTAGTAGTAATACTTTGATGATGCTCTTTCATGATTTTTTTTTTTTTTTTTTTTTTAACCGGGAGGTCCCGGGGATCGAACCCGGGTCCCTCCATATGGGAGACAGATGCCCTACCAATTGAGCCATATCCGTCCCCTCATGATTTGTTAACAAATGTTTCACAACAATGCAGGATGTTTGTCAGGGGTTGATGTGTGGGAGCCCTGTGTGATGTTATGCATGATTGTTTTGTAAGTTCACAATGTTTGCTGAACACTTATAGTTTATGTATGTTCATGCAGGAATGATATACTTCAATAAATTGTTTTTTAAAAATTAAAAAATAAAAATAAATAAAAGGGGCCCCAAATAGCAAAAACGTCTTTAAAAAGAAATAGGTTGGAGAACTCTCACTTCCTGACTGTAACGCATATTACTTAGCTACAGTGGTAAAATCAGTGTGGTACTGGCATAAAGATAGACATAAAGACCAACAGAACCAAATTGAGAATTCAGAAATAGACCCTTAAATCTGCAGTTAAGTGATCTTTGGCAAGGCAAATCAAACCTACCCAGCTGGGTGAGAACAGTCTTCAACAAATGATGCTAGAAGAACTGGATATCCATAGTTAAAATAAAGAAAGAAGACCCCTTTCTCAACCTTATTCAAAATTAACTCAAAATGGATCAAGGAGCTAAATATAAAAAACTAGAACCATAAAACTCCTAGAAGAAAATGTAGAGTAACACCTTCAAGACCATGTGGTAGGTAGTGATTTCTTAAACCTTACACCCGAAGCATAAGCAATGAAAGAAAAAATAGATGAATGGGATCACCTCAAAATTAAACACTTTTGTGCTTCAAATGACTTTGTTAAGAAGATGAAAAGGCAGCCTACTCATGGGGAGAAAATTTTCAGAAACCACATATCCAACAATGGTTTGATCTCCATGTTATATAAAGAGATCATAAAACTCAACAATAAAAAAGACAAGCAACCCAATTAAAAACTGGGCCAAAAACTTGAATAGAAATTTTTCCAAAGAAGAAATGCAAGTGACCAAAAAGCACATGAAAAGATGTTCAATATCACTAGCTATTAGGGAAATGTAGATCAAAATAACAATGAGATATCATTTCATGCCTTAAGAATGGTCATTAATGTGCTCGCTTCGGCAGCACATATACTAAAATTGGAATGATACAGAGAAGATTAGCATGGCCCCTGTGCAAGGATGACACACAAATTCATGAAGCGTTCCATATTTAAAATAAAATAAAAAAAGAATGGTCATTATTAAAAAGGCAGCAAACTACAAGTGCTGGAGAGGATGTGGAGAAATAAGAATACTCCTTCACTGTTGGAGGGAATGTAAAATGGTGCAAACTCTCAAGAGGACAGTTTGGTGGTTCCTCAGGATCCTAAATATAGAACTGCCTTATGATCCAGCAATCCCTCTACTAGGAATATATCCAGAAGAACTGAAAACTGACGCAAACAGACATTTGCACACCAATGTTCACAGCCACGTTATTCACAATTGCCAAAGAATGGAAACAACCCAAGTGCCCATCAACCAATGAATGGGTAAACAAAATGTGGTATATACATACAATGGAATACAATTCAGCCATAAGAAAAAATGAATTTCAGATGCATATGACAACATGGATGGACTTGAGGACATTATGTTGAGTGAAATAAACCAGACACAAAAGGACAAATATTGTATGGTCTCACTAACATGAACTAAATATGATGTGTAAACTCATGAAGTTAAACTATTGAGCATAGTTTAGTAGGAGACAGAATGTGCGTTTAGAAGGGGGAGCTGATGCTAATTGTATGTAGAATGTTTAGTAGAGAGGGTTGTAAATGTGGGGAAATGGTTAGAGTTGATGGTAACACATTATAGTGAGTATAATTAACACTGCTCATTTAATTGATTGTTGCTGAAAGGGATAATCTAAGGAGGTTAATGTCGATTGAAAGAAAGCTAGAAGATAATCTAGGGACTGTATAACATAGTGAACATGGTAGTGGATGAGGATTGTGGTTAATAATACAAATACAGGGAAGCGGCTGTGGCTCAATCAGTGGGGCTCCCGTTTACCATGTGGGAGGCCCCGGGAGAAGGCAAAGCCCGCCCGCACGGCGTGGTTGGCTGGCCCAGCGAGCACAAGCAGCAAGGGGGGGATAAATGAATAAATAAATAAAATCTTTAAAAAAATAATAATAATAATAATAATAATAATACAAATACAAGAAGTTCCTCTATTATAAAGTGTTAAGAATATAGAGATATATGGGGAAAATACAACTAATGTAATGTATAGACTATAGTTAACAGTTAATATTGTAATATTTTTACAGCACTGGCAAAGAAGGTACTGTATCAATGTTAAGGGTCAATAATGGAGGGGTATAAAGGGGTATGGGATTTTTCCTTTTGGCGTAATGAAAACGTTCTGAAATGAACGGAGTTGGTGACAACACAACTCTGTGATGAAACTTGAGAGCCACTGAGTGTACACTGTGGATGGATTAAACAAGGCAGGGGACCATATAACACAGTGAACCCCATGGTGAATGATGGACTGAGGTTAACAGTACAAATATGAGAATGTTCTCTCATGAACTATAACAAATAATAGGATGATTTGTGGGAAAAATACACCAAATATAAGCTATGGACTATAGGCAGCAGTAATATTATGAAAATGTTCTTTCATCATTTGTAACAAATGTGTCACAACAATTTAAGGTGTTGGTGGTGGGGCAATCCTGTATGGTATGCATGATTGTTTAGTTAACTCACAACTTCTCAAATAAAAAAATAAAAATTAAAAAATTTTTTAAAATTTAAACTGGACAGACAAGGGGGTTGGGGGATAAAAAAAGGTCCAGTGAAACTAGCCTACTCATTTCCAATGACCCAGAACTCCTCAGCTACAGAGAAAATTCATCTTTTATTAACTGGAATGAGAATTTTGTTTTTAATATTTCCATCATCATCACTATAATGTCAATAATCATCATTAGCATCTATTATGAGTTAGGCGTTGTTCTTTACACACATTGCTCTAATCCATACAACAACCTTACTGGGTAAATATTATTATCCCAATTTTACAGAGAAAGGAACAGGTTCAGAGAGATTTACTCATGTGCCCAAGGTAACATAACTCTTAAGGAAATGAGTTAGGATTCCAAGATCTGTTTGACTCTAAGAGTTCACACTCTTTCCACCATACCATGTTGTACATTTATGAGCTGAAATCATCTTCTTTTAACTCCATTATTCAGTCTATGATCAGGCCAAGTTCTTTTCCTATCTCCTGAGCTCTCACCAGTTCTGTTACTATTAAGAAATGATGTCCATTCGTCCAAATCTAAACAATCTCCAATAGCACTTCCAAAGCATCTGGCATATTCAGTAACAAAGGAAAATTTAATTTGAAAAAAAACACTGGTTTTCCTTAGTCATTCATTTTGGGTATATCTGGATAAAATATCAAATTATTTTATATGCCTATGCCTTTATTTTTCACTGCCTGCTGGTTTCACTAAAATCTTCCATAAACATATTACTTTTCTAGTTCCACTCAGCAATTTCACTTGGGATTTGACTCCTGTCTTTTGCTTTTATAATCATTAAAGGCCTTAGAAAAACTGACTTGGAGAAAAATCACAATATCCTTGCTAAAAAACTTCCTAACTTATAAGTGTTCAGACTTATAATTGCTCAATGTGCTTTTAAGAGAATGAGCTACTAACAATTTAATAGGAAAAAATACTCAAAAGAGAAAATAAAAATGGCCTCTAAAGACTAATCCTAAAAATTAAATTTGAAGAACAGAAAAACTTGATAAATGAGATTTTCTTCTGAGTTTTTATTAGTAGTTTCAAAGATAGTAAATTAAACACAATCATTTCAAAGGTTATGGGTATTTGCAAATGAGGTCAATGCACTTAGTTTTAATGGCAGGAAATATGCTGTGCAGCTTTGAAATGCTTCACATTGATTTATGGTATATCTGAAACTGTCCTTAGAGCCACAGGAAACTGGATTTCACTCTCAGTCCTCACCCTCACTTTTACTTTGTTCTTCTTTTATTTTTCTTTTCCATTTATTCATTTATTTTAATTAAAATTAAAAGCACACTATGCAGGAATAAAAATTCGTGTGCTCAAGTTCTTGATTGCCCCAGTACCTCCATCTAGTGGGCACTGAGATTATAGAGCTTATTTTATCAAATAAATTCCTGATTGCCAAGTTTATTAAGCAAAATAATTATGGGCATAATAAACAGAAGAAAGGTAGCAGGTAATTTCCTGGAGATGGTGCTGTCCCTCAGCAATACTAGGAGAATCATGCTACATCCTTATACTATACCAAATATCGAAAACCACAGTGCTCCAGTAGTTTTAAAGCTTGGATACAGCTTCCCAGTGTTTGTTTCCCCCCCAGTAATGATGTTCTTGTCACTAAGATCTAGAATCTTGAAAAATCCATTGAAAGGTTTAAATATCATATAAGCATGAGTATAGTTATTATTATACAACTCTTCAAAAAATTATAGTCTTAAGAATTGCTCTACCTCTTAGATCACAAACATATTGCTGAAATGAGCCTTAAAGATTTAGTAGTCTAAATTTGCTTATTTTACTAATGAGGAAACTGAGACCCAGAGACAGTAAGCCTTCTTTTTAATTATAAAACTGGAGAGTAGCAGACTAGAATGCAGAACTAGGTCTGTTTTTCAGTTTGACACTCTCACGGTAAAAATAAATACACTCTCCTAAGAAGAGAATGCTTTCTTTGAGCAAAGTATTTTATTTTTCTTTAATTCACCCAAATATAGTACTAATTAATGATGGGGAGAAAATGGCTGTATTACAGATCATGGTGTTAATGATAATTCACTAATTTAATATAAGTCAATTAAGTGCCTATTTTATGCCAGGCATTATAAAGATGCCTATAAGAAAATGATACACTCTTTGATTTATTCAGGGAGAAAAGCTTTAAGGTTGTTTACTATTTGCCAAACTGGCTGAACTTCTTTTATTCTTAACAGATTTACATGTCTTTCAAGATTAGAAAGTTATCTCCATTGTTGGTTACCAGTGCCTAATCCAAGCCATAGAAGGGCTAAATGAGACTGAGTCAATCCAGTCAATGAATGTGCCCTCCAGACAGTTTTGTGTTGTTGCTATTGTTGTTTGGTATTTTTATATCTTAAACAGGGAAGGGTGGCATTAACATGTTATAAAAGTGAAATCTGCTATATCTTTTTGATATAACATAGAGTCCCAAGTAAACAATCCTGTAACTAGACTCTGGTCTAAGAAGCTGGCAGTAGTACCTTACTTTACATACTTGAGCAGCCTGGCATATAAATCATTGTAAAGTTCTTTGAAAATTTCCAAGTGCTGAACAGATGCTAACTTGCATTATTCATGATTCAAAAGTGTGTGTCTTACTGCACAAATGCTATCAGGAAAATATTCCAGCTTACAACACAAATCAGTTGTACTTTCAGTTCCTCTGCGTAAGCTTCTAAAGACACGAGGTCAAACGTGGTAAACCAGAGAGCCTTGGGGTCTATTTAAGGGAGAAAGTGGCTTATTACTGAAAAATCCTAAATAAAATCCGAGTCTGTCAGGCTCTTTTGTGTCCAAGTACTTTACTTCAAAATGAAATGAACCAAGGACATATTTTCAATTCAAGGAAGATAAAATTGAATGCACATACAATGATCCCATCCTAATATGGCTAAGGTGACTTATTTCAGAATTATTAGTTTAAAAGAAGTCAACAGCAAATTGGCTTGGAAGTAGAGGGAATACTTGCAACATATAATAGATTAATGGTTAATATATAAAGCATTTTTATAAAGCAATCAGAAGATGAACAAAACTCCAGGAGAAAATGAACTGAGTATACAGCCAACACAAAAAATGCAAGTGATCAATAAAAGATATAGAAAAGATGTTTAAACTCCCTAATAATCATCAAAATGCCCATTAAAGCATCTATCAGATTGGAAAAGAATTCAAAAGCTTGATAGACTATTGGTAAAGGTATAGGGAAATATACACCATTATGCAATATTGCTCATCACTAGATGGCATTTTGACAATGTATTTCAAAAGTTAAAATAAGACTATCCTTTAATAATTCCATGCCCAGGGATTTATGCTAAGGAAAGAATTAGAAAAGTGTGAAAATAATTGTGTACAAGAATATTCATCAAAACATCTTTTATAATAGTGCAAAATTGGAAATAACCTAAACTTCCATTCTAGAGGTCTAATTAAATTATAGTATATCTTTATAAAAAATGTTATTCTGGGGAGCAATGTAGCTCAAGCAGTTGAGCGCCAGCTTCCCACATACAAGGTCCCGGGTTTGATCCCCAGTACCTCCTAAAAACAAAACAAACAAACAACAAAACCAACTCATGGGAGCCAATGTAGCTCAGTGGTTGAGCACTGGCTTCCCAGGTACAAGGTCCTGGGTTCAATCCCAGTTCTAGTACCTCAAAAAAAAAAAAATGTTTGCTGAATTAAAACTGATGCTATACAAAACCTTGGAAATAATGAAAACATCCAATAATAAAATGAATTACAATATGATCATGTAATAGAAAACTAGGCAGCCAGTAAAAAGAATCCAGTAAATGTATATGTGTTGATATGAAATGATTTTCAACTTAAATTTTAAAGTAAAAAAGCAAAGCAAAGGAAAAAAAAAAAAAAAAAAAATATATATATATATATAAAATATTCCTATGTGTAACACAAAAAGTAAAATCATATGTCTATATTACATTGAATAGAGTATTTTTAGAAGGATTCATTTTAAAAAAAAACTTTTAACAGTGGTTGCTCCTGGGGTTGAAGGAAGTCCTACTATTTTTTTTTTCTTTTATTAAAGTATGAGACATATAGAGAAAAGTATATTAAGCATTAATGCAGCTCAATGAGTTGTCACAAAGAAAACACCCATATAGCCACCATCAAGGTCATCAAGGTCAAGAAATTAGGTATTGCCAGCACTCCAGAAGGTACTTTCATGTCCCCATCTAATCATTTCCCTTCCGGTTTCCCCTATGTAATGGTTTCCTATAGCTACGACACTGAATTCTATTTGTGGTTTGCTATGAGTTTTCATCATGAATTAATGTTAAATTTTATCAGATGCTTTCCTTTATCTATCAAGATGACCATATGTTTTATTCTGTTAATATAGTATATTACATTGATTGATTTTCAAAGGTTAAACCAATCGTGAATTCTTGGAATAAGCCCAACTTGGCCATAAGATACTGTCCTATTATATTACTGGATTCAATTTGCTATTATTTGGTTTAGAATTTTTTGCATCTAGAGAGATTGACCTGTCATTTTCTTTACTTGTAAAGTCCTTGTCAGGTTTGATATCAAGGATATCCTGGCCTCATATTAGAAGTTAAGAAGTATTCTCTCTTTTCTTAAACTTTGGAAGAATTTCTGTATGCTATTTATGATTAACATTTCTATTTTTTTTTTTTTTTTTTTTTTTTTAACACTGTGCAACCCACTTCAGTGCCGAGGCCTATGCACAAGGCCAGGCAATGGTTCGGGGCTACGGTTTGCTCTAGCATGGGACACTATGAGAGGTCCAGGGGGATGGGCCCGCCATAAATCCAAACCCATGCATACATTTCTATTTTTATGTTAATCTAGTCTCTTAACTAAATTGTTAACTCCTTAAAACTAAGGATTATATTCCTAGGGTTTTCTGTATCCTAAGCATCCAACTCTTTGCTTTGATTATAACAGAATTATTTTTTTTTTTAAATCATGGTTTATTATCTTGACAATGAGTATAAAATCTGTCAACCAACAAAATCATTCAATTCACATTAAACATATACATGAAAAATTAAAATTCACTTCCATCCTTTTTTAAGATATCAGAAAGATCCATGGAATATTAGGACAGAACATCATCTCTAGTTGTTCTGTATGTCTATGATACTGATTGATAATGCTACTAACTGAATTAGTGAGTTAGAAAGAGCATCAATTTTGGATCAAACAGATCTGAACTGCAATCCAGACAACTCTACTCACAAATTGTTTGCCCTTAGGCAATTATATAAATTCTCTGAGCCTCAGTATTTTCCACTGAAAAACTGAAAAAATAATAAAATTTGCTTTTCAAAGCTAACATGAGGATTAGAGATGGTGTGTATAAAATATGCTTAAAAATAGTTATGAGGAAAAAGGCATATTTTACTCTCATATAAATTCAAAATAAAACTTTAAGGCCAAAAATTTCAGTACTAACCTCCAAATCTTTGTGTTTCCAAAACTGCAACACATGCCTTAAGCAGCCTCCATTATTAGCCCTTTCTCTTTGAGTCACTTTCCTCTCTATACAATATAGTTTGTCTCCTTACTGTTCTCATGACCACAAATACACTTAGAAAACATCATATACTTACAAAACCTTCCTGATTACTGATTTACTTTTTCTACCTTACCTATTTTCTTGCTAGACCTTTTCCTTAAATTTTTCCAAAATCTCCTAAACTACAAAGGTGGTCAGAAAACTGGAGGTTCTGGGCCAATTCAACCTATTCTTTATCCATGTGAATTTAAAGGAATATCTACTCCTGTTCTCATTTTAGAAACAGAAACTGAGGCATAGGGAGTTTATCACAAGTTCAAGAGCAAATTGATCATAAAGCGGGACAAGGTCTAGGGAGCATTTCGTTATTCTAGTTACTCTATCAATATTCAGTCTGTGAGTCAGCATAGGGAAACTCTTGACTATCTTTAGCTATCATCACTAAAATGGAGCAAAAAATGCATGAAATAAATCCCTAAAAATTCAGGAATATACAAAAACAGGAGGTGAGTGTAACCGCTAACTAACGTAGTTTCTTGTGACAACTGAGTAATTTGTAACATTGATATAAAAATAATTAAATGAAACAAGAGATTAAAGAAAGAAATCAGTAAAAGTTCAATATAATTAAGAAATTAATTTTATAAAGGTATGTATCCAAAGCTTCTGCCTACTTTGAGTGGTTAGATTCAGTCATCTGCAAAGTTCACGTATGCAGAAGAATTTTCTCCCAATTAAGTCCGATAACTGAGATCAGTCATCAAATATTCTCTGCTCATTTCCTCAATTAACATATTAAAATTACAAATGAAAAAAAAAAAAATTACAAATGAAGTCAATTGTGTCTCTAATTAATGGGCTTGAGAAATGAGAGGATATGTGAACAGAAGATATATATTTTTTTGGCCTAGAATCATAAATCATTTCTTTATGTAAGGGTGAGGTGTAACTACCAATTAATAGTGCCCTAGTATTGGTCTCAGTCTAAACAGAACTTTCGATTTCATTTGCTGCAAAATAAATACTACAATGTTTGCTGTGACATGAAAAAAAATATATATATCAAATAGATGACAAGCATCTCTGAATTTGATAGGGAGATAATTTATCCTTGTGTTTTCACCTTTTAGTTTTTATTTTCATTGCATACAATAAATGTATTTAGGTAAGAGCTATGTACAATGTGATGTTCTAAATACCCACCTGCCTAGGAAAGGAAATGGAAAAAAAAAAAAAAAAAAAAAAAAAGAGGTGACCTAAACAACCTCTTCAAAGCAAGTTTTCTAATCTGTAATCAAATAGCTTAGTCACATCATCCAAGTGAATCCAAATTACTAAAAATCATTAAATAAATGATTCAGTCTCTAATCCTACTCCTAAAAAAGAATACAAACACTGTTCCACATAACTGAGAGAAACTATGCTCTTTTTTTATCGGTAAAGCTATATGAATGGTTTTATATTTACATATAAACAATATTAACTTAATATTTCAAACATATTTATACACAGGCCACCCAGTGCTAACACTAAACCTTCCTGGTTTTTGTACCAGTAAGCACATGGCTTTGGTTCATGTTTAACACTTAATTAAGAGATTCTTTTCAAAGCTTGCATTCTGGATTTATTATCTTCTTAAAGGCGGAGCTGCTGCAGTTCACTAACAATCAACATCTGGCAGGAATGCTTTAAGCTACTATTTTCCTTAATCATTATATGGATAAAGTTTTTGTTATTCTAAGCAAACTGAAACAACTTTCTTGCATGGATTTCTAAACATAGTAATTAGTGACAGTGCAAGTTGTTTCTGATTTTTCATATACCACATAGCAAAATGCTTTTAAAACATACAGGTCAGTTTAAACTTTATATAATTGTGAGATGTTTTCCATTGCATAATGTAGATCATGCCTGTACTTTTGAAGCACAAAGTCTCATTCTGAAGGACAAGAAATATTTAAATGCAGCTATATGCAAAGGAAAATACAGCCTTAAACCTTCTCAAGGAACCAGCCCTTATAAACTCAGGAAAGGAAAAACTTGGACATATTTGGCACAGGACTACAAACATCCCACTTACTCTGCTTCTGAACCTCAAAGGTCCCCTGCATAGTATGGATTGCAAACTTCAAAAACACTCTTCTGAAAAGAGTATCAACCCCTGGCTATACAACTAATTTACCTCAGAAATTAAGTTACCTAAATCTAAATCTCTTTGGGGACTTAAGCAACTAGAAAACAACCCTGTAGCCAAGTTTTTAAAAGGAATTTCATGAGGATGCATAAGAATTTCTAAGCCTCGGCTAACATATATTTATAAGTCTGGCTCAGAGAACTGGTATAGTACATTTATGGGTTCACTCTGCCTGAAATGACCTTGGGCACCTCCCAGTACTTTGTTTCAAGACACAGTCTTCCCTTCCTTTAAAATTTTCTTAGAACCCACCACTTACTTGAAATCTTCCCTGTTTAACTTCACCAAGGGCTCATTCTGTCAACTGTATTCCCCAGTTACATACAAAATACCTCACAGTTTGCATGAGATAGATGCTTAATTAATAAGCCTTTTGTTAGTATTCCACTAGGCATATTTAAGTTCCATATGGGTATTAGCCTTTTTTTTTTCTTTTGTTTCCGTCTTCCCCTCCTCTCTCCTCCCCTCCCCTCTCTTCTCCTCCCTTCCTTCCTTTCTTCTGTTTCCCCTGCCACTATTGGGTACAGTATGGTACTCCCAGCTGAAAGAAATCAGTCAGTGTAAATCACATCTTGCCATCCCCTGCTTGCAGCTCTCCAAATGCTTTCTATTACACTCAGAATAAAATCCAAAGAAGACTCTACACAGTGTGGCTGCTGACCATGCCCTCAGCTCACTTGATTATACTCTGCCTCTTACCCACTGCACTCCAGCCACACCAGCCTCTGCTATTCCTGGGCCAAGATGCTTTCATCTTAGGGCTTTTGCACTTGCTCTTCCTTCTGCCTGTGATGCCCTGACTATTTAAGCAGCTGACTCCTTCAGGTCTCTGTTCAAATGCTCCCTCCTTAGAGAGGACTTCTATCCAAAATAGCTTCCTGTGCCAAAGATATTCACACACAGAATGCTCCCTTACCCCAACCCCCTCCATGCTGATCATTTCAACATTCATCAACCAAGGAGATAGGGGGTTCTTCTTTTTAGACTTCAGTATTAAGGATGCAGCTCAGCCCAATACTCCTCTATTATATCCCCCCAGATACTCCGAAGTGGGTCAACTGAATATAATTTTCTCAGTCCATCATCTCATGAATTCAAAATCTACACCCCTGCAGAGGGAGCAATTTATGAATAGAAGCCAGCCTAACACACCTTACCATCCAACACTAGCTTTTAGAGTTGCTCCTGTTTTCCAAGCCAGCCAGCTATCTCTAATCTAAGATTCTTAAGGGCATTTAGTCCTTTCTTCTTGGACTCCAAGAATAACTTCAAGAACAAACAGAAACTGGACACAAGTCTAGAGCAACCTGAATCCTGAGCTAACAAAGTACAGGCATACCCTACAGAATACTTCACCAACTAACAGTTTCCTGGTGGAATACCTCTTGGTTTTTTATACTCAAACTTCATAGAATGTGGATATCCCTCAAGACTACACTTTTTTGCAGGTGTTTGTTTATACAGGAAAAAATATATTTATATCCAAAAACCTCAATACAAAATGTTTAACAAAATATTGTGCAGAATAGTGGGATACCAGGTGTCAACAGAGAGGACATTCAGCATATTACTACATGTAAAGTAAATTGCTTGGGAAACGGATGTGGCTCAAGAGGTTCGGTGTCCGTCTACCATATGGAGGGACTGGGGTTCGATCCCTGGGACCTCCCGGAAGAGGAAAGGAAAGGAAAAAAAGAAAGAAAAAAACAAATGTATGTGTGAAGAAAAAAAAAAAAAAAAAAGTAAATTGCTTGTTAACAATCATTTAATTGTTTCACGTTCAAGAAACTAATTTTCTACAATTTTACAAAAACACAGTAAAAATTCCAATACATAAACAACATGGAAGCAGGATATTAGAGGTTTTGAATTGATGTCTAATGCATTATAATTTTTCCTACTTAAAATAATAATAGGCTTCTGCTTAATGTTTTTGCACAGAACATCTGATTTTTGGAATAGACTACTGCTAAGTGGAAGATGCCTGCATTTTCTTGGATCCTTTTAGCCAAAACCCATCAACAAGCCTCTCCCTAGACCTTTCCAATTTGGTCATGTTCCAGCAGCTCATCTGGTCTCAATTGCTAGCCTTAACTCATTGAATCCTTTGTTGCCTCTTCATCTTGAGTCCACAGTTTCCCCAACTGCAGTCACTGGGGTTGTTCACTGCCCCTCTTTCCTTTCATTCTGTTCACCCTTTCTCTCTATCCTTTTCTTTATTTTCAGTCATTTTTTACTTCATCGAAGAGATGTGCACATAATCTAAAAGGTCAAACAGAGCTAAAAGGCTAACAACAACTAACGAAAGCAGCCTCTAGACCTCACCCCTTATTCCCACTCCCAGTGCAGGGTCCCCCAGAGGCAAATGCTTTCAACACTTAGCTCTTGCCTCAAACTACCAAATAATCTAAGTAAAATGCTATCTCCTGGTTATTCCATTTTAAACTTCATCTATTATCTTCCTATTATAGTAAATGAGAATTTCAGCTCTCTTATACTACCTTCCCTCTCCCTGCTCCATTCTCTCAAGTTATGTCAAAATTTTTTATTAAATCTATATTCTGAGGGAAGCAGCTGTGGCTCAATCAGTAGGGCTCCCGTTTACCATATGGGAGGCCCCGGATTCGGTTCCCGGGGCCTCCTGGTGAAGGCAAGCCCGCCCGCACGGCATGGTTAGCTGACCCAGCGAGCACAAGCAGCAAGGGGGGGATAAATGAATAAATAAATAAAATCTTCGGGGTCGGATGTGGCTCAACTGGTTGGGCGTCCGTCTCCCATATGGAGGGACCCAGGTTCGATCCCTGGGACCTCCCGGTAAAAAATAAATAAATAAATAAATCTATATTCTGTATATTAATTAGGAAGCCTATTTTTTTACTTTTGAGTCAAATAATGCAAAATGATTCCTTTTCTTTCTTGTACCATTTTCCCCTATATTTAATAATTATCTCATTCCTCCATTTGCTTAGTTTTATTTGGATATCTAAGTCTTCCCACACTCGACAAGTACTCTAACATCCCTCTCAATCCATTTTTCCACCTGGTGAAATATGTCTAGTTCATCTGTTCCTTATTTTCCTGATAGATTTATCAATTCCATTTTTTCCTTCCCTATTCTAGTTTTAATCTGTGCTGATTATTTTCTAAGTGGAAAAATGGATGTTATGCTGCAATTTTTGTTCACTAATATCCTATAAATATCCCTACTACTCTCTCCTGTGCTGGTTTTCTCATTTTCTTGTGCCCATGTCATCATTTTTCTTGGATTACTTTCTAGTTTTAGTTGATGTAATTCACTAAGATGCACAGGAGGTAGACTGTTTTAGACTTTGCATGTTTCAAAATGCCTTTATTCTCTCCTCATACTTGATCAGTTCATTTAAACAGATACTTTAGGCTAAAAATTAATTCCTATTTTGAAGGCATTAGTCTATTACCTTCTAGTTTCCAATGCTCTTTTTGAAAAATTGACTTTCATTCCTGATCCGTTGTTTGTGATATCTTTCTCTTTCCCTTTCTCTCACACTCTCAATCAGCTTTTAGTATCTTTTCTATAGCACTGTAGTTTGAAATTCACAGATGATTTGCTTTGGTTTGGGTCTTTTTTCATTTATTATGAACAATCTGAGAATTCATGTTTTCAATTTGAAGAAATATTCTTTAAAAAAAAAAACTTTTTTAATCACTCTTTCCTGTTTCTACTTTCTAGTTAGATATTGAATCTCTGGGATTAATCCATAAATTTTCCTATCTTTCTCTTATTATCCATCTCTTTTTTTTTTCCCTTACTTTATCAGAAAGTTCTTCCAACTTTTTTTGTTTTTATTTTATTTCTTTTCACTTCATTTTATTTTATTTTATTTTAGGAGGTACCAAGGATTGAATCCAGGACTTTGTACATGGGAAGCAGGCGCTCAACCACTAGAGCTACATCTGCTCCTCCCAATCCTTTAAATGAATTTTTGTTTTAGCTATATTTTTAATATCCAAAAGCTCTTGCTTATTGTTTGCTCCTTTTTAAAATAAAATAATATTCTGTTCTTTTTTCAAGGATGTAATACTTTCTTTTATCTTTCTGAGGCCATTATGACTTCTTTGAAGTAGTCTACTACTCTAGGCATTGCTTCTGTTTCCTCTGAGTTCCTTTTTTCTCTTTATTTATGTGATTGTTTTTGTGTTTGCTTGCTTGGTCTCTCTGCTTTATACTGGAGGCTTTCCTCCAAAATCTGATTATTCTTAGATGTCCTATCATCTTTAAGAGTAAGACAATAAAATGTTAATTAGAAGCTTTGTAAGTGGATTTCTAATAGAGTCATAGAATAGCTGATCAGTTTTGGGTGGAGAGACTTACCATGCAACTGAATGGGGGTCTTTTCTCAATTCAATTTCTTCTAAGAAGGATCCTCCAACACTCCTGGAGGAACATGGAGTGGTGAGGCTGCCAGATGTGGTAGAGGAAGGGAGCTGGGATGTTTACTGCTCAGATCGAGAATATCCTTTAAGTCACAGTTCTCAATTCTTTTTGTCATCCTGCCTTTTTTTCAGTGCTCAGGATCCCTAAATACAGAAGATCTCCAGTTGTTTCTACAGAGACTCCTGCAAAGGTATGGGAAAATGGTTCCCTAATTCTGCCAAGTAATATTTGGCTGAGGATCTAAATGCATTTCACACTTTAAAATAAATTCCTGCCCACTATATCATCCTGCCTTCTCGGGTGCCTCTAAATCCTGAGTCTTTCCAAAGAGCTGTGGGATGAGTCAGCTTGCTTCCCATCTGCATCCCTTTCTACAGGCATTTGATTCTGACCTTTATCCACTCTGCTAAGTCATATACCATTCTTCCATCCACTTCCCATCTTTGTAACTTGTGGTTTGGAATTATTTATGTCTCCTTGATTCATCAGAGATGGGACTTGTGCTTCCTGTTCTTGCTTTCCCTGTTGTTTGGGAAAAGAAGATTCCCAAAGTGAGAGGTGGAGAAAAAGTCTTCCCTTTTTTATAGGTCTTTTATCACACCACATACTCTTCTATCATTCCCATTATGCCTCATAATTTCTGGCTTCCAGACTTTTTGGGTGACTAGCCATCTTGTTTTCCTGGTTTCAGACTTGTAACATTCATTTATGAATGAATTAACAAGTTCTATATCCAGTTATATCCCATTTGCAGTAACTGTTGTCTGCAACTGAATGGGAGTATACCTAATGTACATATAAATGGGAGGAGATTTTTCATAAATTGGTAAGGAATTACTCACCACTCACTTGTGGGACTTAGTTTCCTGATTAAATGGGCTGGTTATTCCCTGTTTGCCCTCCTGCACCTCCATTCTCATACTTCTCTGAACCCCTAGAGAGACTGGCCTCTTTGGACAGCTCCCCTTTCCAATCCTCACTCACTATCATCCTTACCTCCCTCACCCCACCCACTTCATTCTTTCCCTGCCTTGTTGCATTTCTGGTGATGTTACAGGTTTTAGTTTCCCAGCTGCTAAAACAAATACCATACGATGGGTTGGCTTAACAATAGGAATTGATTAGCTAATCGGTTCAGAGGATAAAAGGCTTGCCTCCACCTGAGGTCAGTATCTTCTGGCTGGCTGTCAATCTTTAGGGTTCCTTGGCTTTCCCATCACATGGCAATGCACATGGTGGCAGCATCTTCTTCTTTCTCTTATGGTTTCCATTGGCTTCCAGCTTCTGGCTGCTACCCATGGTTTCTCTCTCTGTGGCCTTCTCTATAAGGCCTCCAATAATAGGACTAAGACCATCCTGATTCAGTTGGACCACACCTTAACTGAATTAACCCCTCATCAAAAGGTCCTATTTACAATGGGTTCACATCCTCAGTAATGGATTAAGATTAAGAGCATGTTTTTCTGGGGTATGTAACTCCAAACCACCACAGTCTGGACCCCAAAAAGACATGTTCTTCCTACATGCAAAATACATTCATTCCATCACACTTCCTACAAACAAAATACATTCATTCCATCACAACTTCCTAAAAGCCTTAAGCCATTCAGAAAAATGTTAAGTCCAAAGACTCATCAAAATCATTTATGACTGGGAAGCAGCTATGGCTCAATCAGTAGGGCTCCCGTTTACCATATGGGAGGCCCCGGGTTCGGTTCCCGGGGCCTCCTGGTGAAGGCAAGCCCGCCCGCACAGCGTGGTTAGCTGACCCAGCGAGCACAAGCAGCAAGGGGGGGATAAATGAATAAATAAATAAAATCTTTAAAAAAAAAAAAAAATCATTTATGACTGCTGTCTTTTGAGCAAAATTCCTCTGTCTGATGGACCTGTGAAACTTAGAAAATAGTTTTCTCCATATACAATGGTAAGACAGGTATAGGGTAAACATTTCCATTCCAGAAGGGAGAAGTTGGAAGGAAAACAGGGGTCATGGGTCCCAAACAAGTCCAAAACCCAGCAGAGTAAACTCCGTTAGATTTCAAGATAAGAGAGTGATCTATGGATCAATATTTTGTCCTCTGGACCTAATGGAATGGCAGCACATCTCTTCCAAGTGCTTGCACAGTGGCCATGCTCTCCCCCAAACACTAGGGTGAAGGACCCACCTCTTTGAGACCTGGGATGGTGGCACTCTCCCTGAACAACAGGATGCAAGGCCCACTCCCTCCAAGCACCAGGGCAGATGGCCTGACCCCTCCATATGCTGGGGCAAACCTCCCCTTTCCACATACATGGGTGGGCCCACTCTTGACCCAAGGAGATCTTTTCAGTCCAGACCTTTGCTTCCATGATTCTGCCCTTAAAGACATTTTTCCTTCAATTCATCCCTTCTCTGTCCCTTTCAGTACAGGCTGACAGTGGTTCTGCTCATACAAATTTTGGAAAAAACCTTGTTGGCTTTACGTGCAGTTCAAGCTGGTCCAAATCATTAACCAATAGAACTTTCCACATATCCTTCTTGGATAACTGTATTTCCAATCCTGACTTCCACTGAAATGGCTGACTGGATCCATATTCAGCCACACCCTCTTGAGCAAAGGGTTGTTCAGTTAAACCCTCATGTGGAGTTCTGTCCTCTGGGGAGTCACTTCCCAAAAGTTCAGGGAGGTCCCTGATAGAACCACTTCTGTCCCTAGTCTCAGAGCATGTTATCTCAATAGGCTGAGAATTTTCAAAATCATCAATTTCTTTTTCCTTTGTGCTTAAGAGTTTCATTTTCAGCTTATCCCTTTTTTCTTGCACTTTACTATAAGCTGCAAGGAGAAAACAGGATGCATCTTCCACACCTAGTTTGCAAATCTTCTCAGCTAAATATGTAAGCTCATTTTAACTTCAGCTTTCAAGTTGTGCCTTCCATCCAACATCAAAACACAACTTTGCCAAGTTCTCTGTCATTTATAACAAGGATTGCCTTTCTTCTGGTTTCCAATAACATCCAATTTCCTTCTAAGGCCTCATCAGAATTACCTTTAATGTCCACATTTCTACTGACAGTCTCTTCAAAGTTATCTAGGCTTTTTCTATCAAGCACCTCACAAGTCTTCCAGGCTCTACCCATTACCCAATTCCAAAGCCATTTCTACATTTTAAGGTATTTGTCACAGCAGCAGCCCACTTTCTGGTACCAAAAACTGTTTGTTTCCTGGCTGTTAAAACAAATGCAATGCAATGGGTTGGCTTAGCAACAGGAATTTATTAGCTAGTTGTCTGAGAGACTAGAAGGCTTGCTTCCTCGCAGGGTCAGTATCTTCTGGCTGGCCAGCAATCTTTGAGGTTCCTCGGCTTTCCTATCATGTGGCAATGCACATGGTGGCATCTTCTCCTTTCTCTTCTAGGTTCCATTGACGTGCAGCTCCTGGCTGCTCCCCATCGCTTCTTTCTCTGTGGCCTTCTCAATAAGGCCTCCAGCAATAGGATTAAGACCCATCTGATTCAGTTGAGCTATACATTAACTGAAGTAACCTCATCAAATGTCCTATTTACAATGGGCTCACTCCCACAGTAGTGGATTAAAATTAAGAATATGTTTTTACTAAGGTATATAACCCCAAGCCACCACATTACACTTTAACCATAACTCCTGAAATATAATGGCTCTGGCTTCACTACTCCTACATGGTTCCCTCAGCCTTGTCCATGCCTCTGAAATAGTCCCTTTATTCAACTCTCATCTGTTATATGTGTCATTTGTTTCCTACCAGGATACTAACTGATAAATCAGCAGAAAGAGGATTTTGAACTAGTTCATCTGTAAAGTCTTTTGAGTTCTTATGTTCTGTAATTTTTACAAGAGTCACATATATTATTACCTTAATTAAACGCACTGAGCAAATTAGGGGTTCCCTTTTAGTCTAGGATTCGGTCTCACTACAGTAGACTCCAAATAGTCATGCTCTGTGCTTAGAAAATAAAAGCATTATCAGCACAATTTAGATACCAGGAAAGCCAGAATACACATATTGTTCCTTTAAGCCCTAGACATTGAAGTAAGATAGTTCTGATAGTCACTATTTTTTACTTTGAAAACACATAAAGATGGCCAGAATTAATTCCAAAGATTCTACTGCTTTTTTATTTTCTTTACCTTCCTTTCTTTTTTCCCTTTAGGTATTTCATATCATCAAAAGGGACAGAAAATTGTAAAAAAAATTGTTTTCCCAATTTTCCCACTAAAAAAGAAATGAATTCCTTGACTTCACACCCCTGTCCAGCACCAGATTCTCCTTTTCTCTGCATAGCCAGACTTTTTGTATCTAATGACCTTTTCTACTTTTTTCTTTTTTTTTTACCTCTCACAGACCTTCCCATTTGTCTTAAACCGCTCTTACGAAAGTTTTGTTCAACTTCCTTGTTGCTAAATCCCATGGGTACTTCTCTAGCCTCATCTTACTTAACTTCTCAGCAGTATTTGACACTACTACCACTGCTTTCATGAAACATTCTCTTCCTGATCTTTGCTTTTGCTTTGCCTTTCTGGGTTTTCTGCTACCTATATAACTATTCAGTCTTTTCAGAAGACATCTCTTCCTCGGTCCAGTTCTCAAAAGTTCATATTTGTCAGGCATCTAGCCAAGTCTTTCTTATCTTTCTACCTATACTCCATCCTTGGATGCCCTTATCCACTCCTATGGTTAAAAACAGTTATATACTAATGATTCTTAAATCAACCATCTCAAATCCAGATCTCCCTCCTGAACTTCAGAGATTATTTTTAGTAACTAAATACTAGATAACCCCACTAATATGTCCACAGATTTCTCACACTCAGCTTTCCCTCAAATCTATTTTCCCATCTATATTCCTCATTCCAACAAGTCACGCCAAGCCAGAGACCTGGCTATAACCCTTGTTTCTTCACTGTCTCCCTTCCCCACACCCAGTCAATGAACAATGCCATTGATTCTGGCTGGGATGTACTTTAAATCTATCATCCAGTTTTCTCCATCCTCACTGCACACTTCCCAGGACCAAGTCATCTCCCTAATGCTAATATTGTTACACTTAACGCCAGACTTCATAAAACCAAGTACTCTTTCTAAAATGCAGATATGATCATGTCACCCACTTCCTAAAACCCTGCAATGGTTTTCCACTGCTATCAGGACAAAGCCAAAGTTCTTTAACATGTTTTAAAAGACCCAGCATCTGGTCTCCTACTCCATCATCCAAATTACTCCATAATGAAAGCCTCTTAGTTCTTCCAACAAACCATGATCACTCTTACCTATTTTCACACAATGTTCCTTCTACTTGATACATGTTTATCAGATGTTTTTAGTGTTATCATGCTATCAGTGTTACTTGACTAACATCTATAAATCCTTCAAACCTTAGTGTCTCAGATTAGATGTTTTAGTTTCCTGGGCTGCTGAAAGCAGATACCATAAAATGGGTTAGCTTTAAACAGTGGGAATTTATGAGCTTACAGTTGAGGCTGTGAAAATGTCCAACTCAAGGCATCATCAAGGCAATGCTTTTTTCCTGAAGAAATGCTGCCAGCGATCCTTAGGTCTTCTGCCACATGGCAAGGCACATGGCAACATCTGCTGGTCTCTTTCTTCTCTTCCGGGTTTCGTTACTTCAGCTCCTTGCTTCTGTGGCTTTTTCTCTCTCTATGTCTGAATTCATCCCATTTATAAAAGACTCCAATAAGAGGATTAAGACCCATCCTGAAGTAGCCTCATCAAAAGATCCTACTTCCAATAGGTACCTACTCACAAAAATGGATTAACTTTAAGAACATGCATTTCCAGGGTACATATAGTTCCAAACCATACATGTCCTATGTTCTTTAAATCTGGGTTATATCTTATATTAGTCAGGGGTCTCCAGGGAAACAGAACCAACAGGAAAAAACAGATTATATATATATAAAATAAAATTATTATCAGAATTGGCTCATGCAACTGTGGGGTTGGGCAAGTCCAAATAGTGTAGGGCAGGCTGCAAGCTGGGGGCTCCAATGAAGGTTTTCAATTCATTCCCCAGGAGAAGCTGGCTGGCTGAAGTAAAGATGGAAATTTTTTTTTTCTGACAACTGAAATCATCAGTTCTCACTTTAAGACGGTCAACGGATTGGACGAGACTTCTCTCATAGTTGAAGGCAATCTCCTTTGTTGATTGTATGTTATCAGCCATAAATACAATCAACTTACTAATGATTTAAATCCACAAAATATCCTCACAGTAACCATCAGTCCAGTGCTTGCTTAACCAAACAACTGAACACTATAAACTAGCCAAGTTGACATATGAACTTAACCATCACAGATCTGTTCCCACAGCACACTACATACCCCTTATCACACTCTATTATAGTTGCCTATTTACTTGTTTCCATTCCCCTTTTAGATTATAAAGTAAAGATTAAAACTGTATTTATTATATCTCCAAAGCCTAGAACATTGCCCAACACAAAGTAGCCACTAAATAAATAATGGTTGAATAGCTGAGTGATGAACGAATGAATGAACCAACAAACAAATGAACCATCAGATTTAAAGTAATACCAGGGGGAGGACATTTTCATATAGACTTCCTTTCCCTTGCTTTCTCTCCTCTCAAAAAACTAAAATAGTAAGTAAACTACCATTCCCTCAAATAAGCCATTGCTTACAAAGGGGTAACTAATGTTACTTAAACCTAAAGAGAATAAGTCTATCTGAACCTTTGCTTTCTTCTTCATTTCTCCCATTTACATGTAAAATTTCCAAACTAAATGTTTAAACAGGCTTAATAGAGACTAAGCATGATGTTCAGTCTGTATTCCCAAATCATCTGTAAACTTGATAGTATATATACATGGGGTAAAAAGAACCATTGACAAGGTTTTATTTGAACCAGAACTCTAAAGCATTAATTAAAGTTGAGCACACCTGCTTTGAACTTCAAAGTCAGAGATTTATGTGAACTTGTAAAGTCAAGGCTTTCTGACCTCTTGTAGGATTTATGTTTCCTTTAAATAAGCATTTCCTTTTTGTAATGCAATATATTTTTATAGTTTATTTCAGTGACTAACTTGCTGGCATAAATATGCTGTGCAGTTCCTTTATTGCCTAGTCTTTACCCTTCTTATTCACTGCATATTTAATTTAAGGTTTTGAGTGAAAATAAGCAGACCTAACTATGAGATCTAAAATTTCTTGATGTAAATTTAACTAATTAATGGCATGATTAGAAAAAAAATATCCATGCATTCAGACTCTATGTTTAATCCAAGAGCATTTAAATACATTTACTAACAAACCTGTTCACTGTTTGGACGGTATCAGATACCTTATAGTGATTTAATGAAAGCAGGATTTGCTAATTACAAATGCTTACCCATTTGTGCAGTCCTTTCAGGTAAGTCAGTTTTTCAATAAAAGAAAAACATTCTGACTTTGAGAAATGGATACTAATGCCTTTAGAAGCAAGGGAGAGAGAGACAGACACAGACATAGAAAAAAGAAAGCCACCATATTGATCCTGCCCTGTGAGAGAAAGAACACCAGTTTCATCCACAGTTGAGCTGCAAGGAGAGAAATCCCCCCTCCCCCCAGAGACTCACAGAGTGGAGACCCACGGAGAGATGAACCATATGCCTGATAGCTTGCAGCTGAACTCAGGAAGAAAGCAGAGGGGAAGGCAGAGACCTTGGCAGAAATCAGCAATCATCTTGCTTCACCACATGGCAGCTGAGAAAGCACATCTGATGGTGCCTCAATTTGGACATTTCACGGCCTCAGAACTGTAAGGTTTTACCCCAAATAAATCCCCTTTATAAATGCCAACCCATTTCTGGTACTTTGCATGGCAGCCCTTTGGCAAACTAAAACAACATCTTAATTTAGTCTTCCAATCCATAAATAAGGAATGTTCTTCCATATATTGTCCTTTACTGCTCACAACCATGGGTCAGTCATGCTTCTCCAAGCACTCTTACAGAAAGCCTAATGATTTTGGCCTCCAGCTCTGACAAGTTTTTTAAGAAGTTCGACATAGAAAAATCATATCCCAAGAAACCATCACTTTGATTCAATCACAGCTGAAGAAAGGGAATATTCAGGGGACAGTATCTTCCATCAGTGATGCATTAGACATTGAGAATACCCCAGTGAGCATTGCTGTGACAGGGGAAACGGGCAGGAAAATCCAGTTTTATCAATGTCTTAAGAAAAGCTGGACATGAAGGAAAAGGTGTGGCCCCCATCAGGGTGGTAGAGACAACTTGCAAGAGAGAGTCACCCCAACACCTGATGTTTTCTAATGTGACTTTTATGGGACCTTCCTGGCATTGGGACCACTAACTTCCAAGCAAAAAGATATCTGAAGAAAATGAAATTTGGCAAGTATGACTTCTTTATCATCATTTCTGCTACACACTTCAAAGAAAATAATGCACAGTTGGCCATTGCAATAGAAAAACTGAGGAAAAAATTCTACTTTGTTTGCACCTTGATTTACAAAATGGAAAAAAAAAGTGTAAACTCAGCAGCTTCAATAAGAAGAGAATCCCGCAAAATATTTGAGACAACTGTGAGGAAAACCTGCAGAAAGCCAATGTGAGGGAGCCTCAAGCCTTCTTAGTCTTCAGCATTGATGTGTCTGACTATGATTTTCCAAAGCTGGAGACCACCCTTCTAGAGGAGCTCCCAGCACTACTCTTCATGCTCTCCCTGCCCAATGTTACTTAGGCCGCTATTGGCAGGAAGAAGAAGTCCCTAAAGCAGAAAGTCTGGCTGGAGGCTCTAAAGGCTGGAGCCTCAGCCACTATCCCATTCATGGGCTTCATTAATGACAATGATATGGAAATGCTGGGAGAGACCTTAACCCTCTATAGGTCTTTCTTTGGGCTGGATAATGTGTCCCTAGATATCATGGCAAAGGATTTAGACATATCAGTGGAACAGCTCAAGGCATGCATTAAGTCTCCCCATTTGCTGTCTGAAGAATGAAGGTGAGTCCTTAGGGGAAAAACTGTTGAAATGTATTGAGAAAGTTTGCTCAGTCACTGAGGGACCCATTGCCACTGGTTTTTACTTTAAAAAGAACTTCTATTTGCAATATCACTTCCTTGATATGGTAGCAAGTGATGCTAAAGGTCTCCTTAAAAAAGAAGAGTTTTTCACATCAAAGGTGGACTCCATGCAGGTCTAACAACTCTAAAAAATGGGGAAAATGAGGCAACCATATCTCAACATTTCCTCAGTATTGACATGGCCTTGGAAGCTGGACTGATGGAAAAGAATTCCTCTAAACATTACTGGATCAGAGTCCACTTCAGTGACTTTCACTTGACAAAATGGGCCATCAGTAATAAAAACTCACTTAGACCAGATCTCCCAGAGAAATAAGAAGAAGGGAATCTAAAATTCTATCCTGAGAAGTGAGAGCTTCTCAGAGTGACACAGCTACATTGTGCCCAGAACTGGTCTTATTGCTATTATAATAATGAAAAAATTGCTGTGCTCAATACCTGGCATCCAGTAGGTACTCAATAAATGTTTGATGTGTGCAAAAAAAAAAAAAATTTAAAGAAAGAAAATAAACAAGGATACTATAAGGCTCACAACACACAAAGTCGGTTACCTTGGATAGGTTCATTCCCAGCGCTGTGAGTGTTACCAAACCAGCACAACAGACCAAAGCACTGGAGCTGGAGAGGCCAGAACTTGGTGGTATGTTTCCGTCTACCAGGCAATTCATTCCAGTCAGGTTACTAAGACCAAAGTGTTCCTAAGAAGAAAGGCGAAAAAAGCACTAGTAACTTCAGTGTCGGATTCAGGGAGTAGTAGAAATGTTCTTTCATTCCCATATCAATAGATTTATTATACTATTTATAGAAACTATTTGTACAATTCAATTTAGTTGAGACTATACAAGACATTTTATTTAATGGCTCTTGGCCATAGGATAAGGTAACCTAAGAATACCTTTTACTTCTTCAACAAAAAGCTACTGACCTATTTCCTAAACTTGCTTTGAAAGTTCTTTTGCTTAAATATCAATTGATTTGAGCAAATATGGAAGAAAATGTAAAAGAATTATAATTCAGTTTCTCAAGTAGCCAGATAAGAAATATACAATTATTAGCAATGCAGTTTATTTTTTTAAAACAATGTATTGAAGTATATCATTCATACATGAACATACATAAACTATAAGTGTTCAGTAAACATCGTGATCTTACAAAACAAACATGCATAACATCATATAGGGCTCCCACACATCACCCGCCCCACAAACATCATGCATTGTTGTGAAACATTTGTTAAAAAATCATGAAAGAGCATCGTCAAAGTATTACTAACTATAGTCCAAATCTTCCTCCCCTATACATTTTTTTAAGGATTTATTTATTTATTTACTTTTATCCATTTTTACACTCCCCCCCCCCTTTTTGCTGTTTCTGTGTCCATTCGCTGGGCAACTCTCTGTGTCTGTTTGTTGCCCTCTCTTCTCATCCTTCTCCTCCTGTCTTCACTGGGATTCTATCCTCGGAACCTCCGATGTGGGAGAGAGGCATCCTACTACTGCCTGCGCCACCTTAGTTCCTGGTTTTTCAGTGCGTCTCATCTTGGCTCTTCCTTGTGTCACTCTCCTGTAACGTCATCATCTTGCTGCGTGGCTTGTGGGGCCTGGCGGTGCACCCGCACATGGGACCTGGTGGCTCACCCACTTGCAGGGCCTGGCGGCGCACCCACACACAGGGCCTGATGGCTCCCCACGGACAGGGCCTGATGACTCACCCGCTTGCGGGGCCTAGAGGCTCAACCGAGGACAGGGCCTGACGGAGCACCCGCGCATGGGGCCTGGTGGCCCAGATGCCTTCTATATTTTTCCTTTTTTTATTTTTACCAGGAGGTCCCAGGGGTCGAACCCAGGTCCCTCCATATGGGGGACAGACGCCCAACCACCCGAGCCACATTCGTCCCCCTGCTATATCTCTTAAGGTTCACCAAAGATACCCAAAGTTACAGTCTTTTCCCATACCGGATGGTCATATAATAAATTAGTCTTAGTTTATTACCAGTATTCTGAAAACCAGACCTAGGAAGAAAAACTAGGTCTGGGGACACATGCATGGTTTCTAATACAGTGAATATTTAGCCTACCCTGATTATCACAAACTCAGGACAGCTAGAATATTCACAAGCAATGCAGTTTAAATCTCTATGTAGCACAACTCCAATACTCTGTTATTATAAAAGCCTAACCCTAACAGTGGCTTATTTCCATGGACTGTCTTCCCTCAGAAGATTCTCTGAAGAAATCTAGGCACCAAGAAATTAAGAGACTTTCTCAAGATCACACTTCAAATAAATAGGGAGCTGGGAGTAGAGCCCTGGTCTCTGATTCCTGGTTAAAAACTTCTCTACTGCAGTTAAAGCCTGGGCCAGCATACTGTCCAGATGATTTAATGTAAGTCAGCTATATAAGGAAATCCAGATTTTTACTAGAGTTTATAGATAAAAGTTAGGCATTTGGTAACTTTCAAGACTGCCAAATTAGAATGTGCCACAAATGAGAATGCAGATTCTAAATGAAGCTGGGAAACTCTATTTCTTCAAAGAGGAAAGCCCAAAGAATCAGACTCTGATTTAAGATGGAAAATGCTACTTTACATAAGATATCATATTATAACCTTTATGGTTTAGGATTAAAAATAAATCCAAGGCCACCTCCTCCTCAAGAAAAAGAATCATGTTTACAAATTACTCAAAAGATTCAAGACCAAAGTATGAAATACTATTATATTACATAAGTATATTTTTCATCATACATATTATTATTCTAGGGAGAAGTTTCAATAAGCTAGCTAAAATAACAAAAGTAACAACAAAACTCTGCAAATGAGAGATTTGTTTTGTTTTGTTTTGTTTTGTTTTGTTTTGTTTTGTTTTGTTTGTCGTTTCCTCCTAGCCGGCAAAACTCTTGTAGCTCAAAAGAAGAGATTGAGTTGTATGTTCTTTTCTTGACTTCAAGTCATTTAAAAATTTTCTTTCCAGAAATACAAATTATAAACTGAAACACTGCTGCTGCCAATGCCTTTTCATTCAGAACATTGAGCAGCTTGTTTTTGTGAGGGAAAAAAAAAAAAAAAAAGCTTGGATACTATATATTTAACTATAAACTGATCCACAGGGTATCTTGAATGTGAATCATACTTACAAACTCATCGTGCAATTTTATGTTAAAATGTACAATCAATTCAAAAACATAAATGGGTTTTGCCAAATCCTGTAATAGCTCTATCCCAAAAGGATAACATGTTCAATTTAATATAAACAGATTAATCTCTGGAATTTTCTACTATTTGAATTTGAAGGTTTCCAAATAGGCTAATATTTAAATTTCTTTTAGTCCCAAGGTTCATTGCACAAACCTGCTTTTGCTTATAAGTCAAAAGGAGATGACTTTAAGAGCTACAATGCTCAAAAATAACAAAGTAACATGCATTATTTAGATCACTTTACCCATATTTTATAAAGAGGCATGTTGTTTTAAGGATGATCAATTGTATTTGCCAGGCAAATGTTTCCAAATACTGTAATTTCCACTAATGCATATGACAAGCCAGATTATTTGAAGATTTAAAACCTGCCAATAATTTTTCCCATAAGTTACTACCATGTGTGTGAAAAGAAAAAAAAAATCACAAAAGAAAGAAAGAAATGAATATGGGAACTCTAAACCAGAAGTACATGGTTAGAGAACAGAACCACTCATCAGAAATGGACTTAGTGATTTCTGTATATACCACTGAGTCCTAGGCTACTTACAACAAAATTTCAGATAGGGCCACCAGCCAGTGGGAAGCATAGCTCACTAAAATATGGGGTTTTTGTTTTGTTGGCTCACAAAGTCAAAAGTCACCTCTTACTACCCTTTACTTATAATTCCACAAGAGCTACCACATCTAAAGGAATTAATGAAATATAAAAGTGGCTTTAAAAGCAGCAAATAATTTTCTTTCTGTCCTTCATACTTTGTGAATTATGAAAGAAAGTGGAAATATTTCATTTTCGTGTTCTGATATATGGTATTAGAAAAGTTTAAGGTCGTTATTCAATGTTTCTAGAAAAATACTTATACTAATAAATTTCACTATCATTTTTAAAATAAAATTCCAACTAAAGTAGTCATAGTAATAATAATAGTTACCATTTATTGAATGCTTACCATGTATCAGGAACTGTGTAATCCTTGCAACAATTCTTTTGGGGAGTAGCTCTACCACCATTTTACAAAGAACAAATATGAGACTGAAGAGGTTAAATTAACACATCCGGGCAGAGCCCAAATTCAAACCTGGGACTCTCTGAAATTAAATCCTATCACAGTGTAGTCTTATATATCCCAGAACAATATGTAAATAATAAAAGCCAAATATATCCTTTGAATGAAAATGTAAGCAAAGATTAAAAAAACAAATAGACGTTTGTCAGATGCACCTGACTTATGAACCACCAGCTAAATAAAAGATCACTACCACCCCTTAGGAACACCACCCAGAAACACTCAGACCTTCTTCATCCCCTAAGACATATAAATTAGCAAAATAGGCCAGAAATATCAATTAGTATTGAAAGAAGGAAACATATGTTATGGTAAATAGAATAAATTTGACATAAAACACACTGTAATTTCAGCACTGGTAGATGCCTTATAAACCGATTTACCTGAATTCCTTTAAATCCACATAGGAAATAGTTGTGCCAGAGATGCTTGGTTTTGTCAATGTGAATGTTATTAGCACTAGTACTGAAGTCTCTGCAAAAACAAAAGACATCATTTATTTAAGTCTGTAGGTCCTGTCCTGCAAAATCAGTGGCTGACTGCTGCCATCTTGTGCTAAGATTATGATACTGACATCTTCTTTTCCATTGACTTTCAATGATATACGTTAACAGTCTACCCCAAACAAAGAACATTTTCAGGTGTTAAAAGTTATGATAAAAAGTTGTAGTGACCTTAATGACAAAACTACCTCCAACTGACCCTTTTTATTTCCTGAAACAAGGAGGAACCAATATATTTTAACATAATCTACGACCATTTTTCTTTCATGTTGGTCCGTGTTAAGCTCGTATAAATGAAAAGAATGCTTATCTTCTGGGCCTGCTGTTTGGCATACTCCTCACTACAACAGGAGTACACAAAGTCATCTTTCCCCGTACTCTCTGCCACCCATCCAATTTTACCATCTTCATTGTTTAAGACAAAAGAAGGAACTAAATAATTATTCTAATGGATTATAATCAATGGACACTATACTGATAAAAATTAATGAATAAATAGCTAAATGGAGGAAAAGGAAAAGCACTTCCTTATGGTAGAATGCCAGCTAAAAGATGGAGAAGAAATGATGGAAATTGAAAATCACTATTTAGTAAACTCCACAATAATAACTGTTTCAAGAAAGAATCATCAGTGGATGTTAAAATGACTGGTATAAGTTTGATGAGAAATACAATATTCACATATTCAAAGGATTTCACCACAAGATACTTATTACTTGTTAATGGAAAAATTAGTAATGTTATGGTAGAAAAATTTGGTATATACCACCTAACCAAAGGGCCAAAGTTAACATCATCAATAAAGGGATATCACATGCCTCCTGATATGAGGCACTGAGGACACATCACTTCTGCACAATTGTTAAAAGGGGATAACCTGAATTTAATCATGATAGAACATTAGATAAACCCAAATTAAGGAATATTCTACAAAAGAACAGACAAGTAATCTTCAAAAGTTCTGTAGTCATGAAAAACAAAGAAATACTGAAGAGCTGTGCCAGATTAAAGGAGACGTAACAACTAAATACAATCTAGATTGGATTCTGGATCAGAAAAATTATATTAATGGAGCAACTAGCAAAATTTGAATAAGTACCATAGCAATGTAAATTTCCGGATTTTAATCACTGTTCTGTGGTCAGGCCCGACAAGGGTTGAGTCTCCAACAGTGGGGACTCAACCAGAGTCGCCTCACTGATGTAGTCCAATAAAAAGCCCTACAGTAATCTTAACAGGTAATCTAATCAAAGGCTCCTCAGCTAAATTTAATGCCATCAAAGGATATCACACTCAGAGGAACAGATTATTTTATAAACATCATCTTTCTCTTTTGGGGATTCATAAAATAATTTCAAACTGCCACATGGTCATTTCTATAGTCAGCATTGGATGACTATATCAGTTCACAAGCTCTTTAACTATCAGCCATAGAACTTAAAATACATTGCTCACAATCAACAAGGGGTCACCATATTTGGAAAATAGATATAACTATTAGCAAAACTGACTGAGTCCTATTCCAGCTTTAAGCACAGATCTTGAAAATTATTACAAAGAAAATAAAAGCAAGACAAGGGGTGAGTGGGGGCGGGGGGTAGGGTGGTATATTTGAAAAAGTAGAATGGGAAATTTGCACACATGTAGTTAACTTGATGAGAAATATGAAGGAATAAACTGAAAAGTGCCAGCTCCTACAGAACTAGAAGGACTACTCAAGTATGTCATTGAAAAAAAACACCCTTTGATTTGTTCTTTTCTCTTTCCAGCATCCCTATCTTGCCCATCTGCCTAGCCTTCCTGGGGTTCAAAATCAGGCAGTCACTTTCCTGTCAACCCTCAATCCTGCATGACATCACCCATCTGCTTTTTCTACTACTGCTCCTATATTACAGAATGTTATGAAAAAAAGTCCTGAAAATGAGCAGACTTGACTTACTACATTGTTACTTTCTACTTACACATTTTGTTCATTCATTCACTTGTTTTCCAACAAATAGCTGCCCAATTTCTACTCTGTGTATGTGTCAGGCACTGGGCTAAATCATTTACAATAAAATGCTTTCAAAAAATACAAATTAGAGATAAATATGACAAAATATTTGTAAGACATTGTGACAGTTTGAAGTTCTTTTATGAGTCCCCAAAAGAAAAAGATTTTGTTCTTTAATCCATTCCTGTGGGTGTGAGACCCTTTTGATTGGAGATCAGTGAGGCATGACTCAGGTTGAGTCTCCACCCTTTTGCTGGGTCTTATATAAACAGAGACAAAGAAAAAGGGAGCGCTGCCATTTTTGATCCTGCCATATGAGAGAGGACTCAAGGATTGCTGCAGCCAAAGCTTAAGCACAAAGTCCCTGTGGTAGTTTGAGATTATTTATGAATCCCCAAAAGAGAGATTACGTTTGTAAATAAATCTATTCCTCTGGGTGTGAGACCCTTTGATTGTATTGGATTCAGCTGAGATGTCTTTGATTAAATTAAGATTAGGGCTTTGATCTGACCACATCAGTAGGGCATGATTCTGGTTGAGTCCCCGCCCTCTTGGTGGGCTGATACAAACAGATATTCACTCAAGAAGACACACAGGAAGAGAGAGACATGGAAGAGAAGAGAACTTGGTCATTTCGGTCTGCCATGTAACAGAAAGGAGAAGGCTCAAATAGCTAAAGTCCCAGGAAGAGAGATGAGCCATTTGCCTGAAAGTTTACAGATGAAGAGAACAGAGCAGCTCAGAGGTGATAAGGCCTTAAAGGAAATGAGCCTTATGCCAGACTGATATAGGAAGTCCTAAGAGACAAGCCCTATGCCAGCCTACAGCTGAGATCAGAAGAAGCTGGGCCCACAGAGCCTTAAAAGGAAGAAGGAAGGAGAGACCAAGCAGAGATTGCCTGCCATCTTGCTTCAACACGTGGCAACTGACTTTGGTGAGAAAGCAACCTTGAGTTGGACTCTTTAGGGCTTATAACTGTAAGCTTTTACCCCAAATAAATACCCTTTATAAAAGCCAACAGATTTCTGGTACTTTGCATCAGCACCCCTTTGGCTGACAAATACAGTCCCCAAGAAGCAGGGCCCACAAAGCAGCTCAAAGTTGAGGAGATGAACCCAGCCATATGCCTGACACCTCACAGCTAAACTCAGAAAGTGGAGCAGCCAAGACTGATAGAGGAGGTCCAGGAAGAGAGAAGCCCTATGCCCAGTTGCCCAGAGATGAGTTCCAAGAAATGGTAGATTCTGAAGGCGAAGGTAGGGACCTCAGCAGAGATCAGTGGCAATCTTTCTTCACCATGTGGCAGGACCCAAGGATATCCCAGTAGATACCTTTGGTGAGAAAGCATCTATGTTAATGCCTTGATTTGGACATTTCATGGCCTCAGAACTGTAAGCTTTTACCCTAAGTAAAATTCCCATTATAAAAGCTAACCCATTTTTGGTACTTTGTATTGGCAGCCCTGTGGCAGACTAAGATAGAAATATACACAGAAAACTATAAAACACTGCTAAGAAAAATTGAAAAAAAACCTAAATAAATGGAGAGATATATCATGTTCATGGATCAGAGGATTCAATACTGTTAAGATGCTAATTCTCCCCAAACTGATATATATACACTCAATACAATCCCAATCAAAATCCTACTATGCTTTTTCATATAACTTGACTAGCTGATCCTAAAATTTATAAGAAAATGCAAAGGGCATAGAATAGCCAAAAGAATCTTGAAAGAGATGAATAAAGCTAGAGGGCCTAACTTACCTGATTTCAGGACTTATTATAAAGCTACCATTATCAAGATGGTGTGGTATTGGCACAAAGTTAGACAAATAGATCAATGGAACAGAATAAATCCAGAAATAGAAAAACACATATATTGTCAATTGACTTTCAACAAAGGTTCAAGATAATTCAGTAGGAATTCAACAAATGGTGTGGATTGGAGAGCCATACACAAAAAAAGTAAACCTAAACCTGTACTTCATATCACATACAAAAATTAACTCAAAATGGATCATAGACCTAAATATAAAACCCAAAACTGTAAAACTTCTAGAATAAAATTCTAGTAACCTGGAATTTGGCAAAGATTTCTTAAATATAATACAAACAGCACAAGCTGAGAAAGAAAAAATTCAATAAGATGGACTTCATCAAAACTAAAAACTTTACCCCTTCAAAAGACACTGTAAAGAAAATGAAAAGCCAAGCCACAGACAGGAAGAAAATATTTTCAAAGGACTTGTATCTAGAATATATATGGAACTCTCACAGTCAAATAATAGAAGACAAACAATCCAATTTAAAAATGGGCAAAAATTTTGAACAGACCCTTCAACAAAAAAATATCTAAATGGAAAATAAGTACATGGAAAGATGTTCAGCATCATTAGTTGTGAGAGAAATGAAAATTAAAAACTATAACAAGATACTACTCACATTTATGTAGGGGGATTGTTAAAATTAAAACACAACCATATCAGATGTCAGCAAGGACGTGGTACGACTGGAATTCTCACACACTGATGATGAGAATGTAAAATGGCATAATCACTTTAAAAAACAGGCAGTTTCTTGAAAAGGTAGACATAGATCTATCATATGACCCAAACATTCCACTCTTAGGTGGAATGTTTCTCATATGCTAAGAGAAATGAAGCTATGTCCACATATAAATTTATAAACAAATGTTCATAGCAGTATTATTCATAATAGCCAAAAACTGGAAAGAACTAAAATGTTCATCAACAGGTAAATAGATTTCTTTAAAATTGTGGTATATCCATGCAAAGTAATACTCCACATCATGTGGACAATTCTGGGAGACAAACTGCAGATTTCCTAGAAGTCCTGGTGGAATCAAGCCCCTTGCCTACTGCAGGGTCCTTGGTAATTCACCACTGCTTCCCTGGGTCATTCTCCATGTTCCTTCTCTGCTGTGTCCCGGGATCTTCATCCAAGTCTGTCTCAGACTCTGCTTGGTGGAAAATGAAACTAAAAGCATATCCACTTAACTACTGGTAATAATTAAATGAATATAACAAAATATTGTATAACCACTTTAATACTTACAAACAACCATGTTTGAGATAACAAAAAGTTTACTTTAAAGGGTCCAAAATATATGCGAGATATATTCTCAACCATGCAAAATGAAAATATCTTATAGATATTTTATATAGGAAAAAATGATCTTATACCATAAGGTCCACATGAAAGGATTTTCTATATCTTGTACAACCTGGTATAAAGTCTGATAAAAAAAAAAATGCATAAAATATTTGCTTAATGAATAAACATTATTGCAGGCAAATCATCCAATGAACAGTAAGTCAAAAATATAACAATATGCCAACATTATGCCATAATCTCTTTTGTAATTAGCAAATCTAATACATTATACCACTTTATAAGCAAGTGAGGCTTATTCCTGGTATGCATTCAACATTAGAAAATCCATCAATGTAATTCAATATATTTTTAAAAAACTGATTTTCAATACTGAAAAGACATCCAATAAAACACAATACCCATTAATGAATTTTTCTCTAAAAATTTTAGCAAACTAAGAATTTTTAAAACTTTACCTGACAAAGCATATGTATCAGAAACTTACATCTACTAAGCACCAGACACTATGCTGAACACTGATGCTAGAACATTGGAAGTGAGGCAACAATACCTGAAGTCACAGAGCTTACAATCCATCTGGGGATTCAGATAAGCAACAGATAATCACACTACAGCATGGTAAGATACCATACCAAGAGGATTATAGGGTGGCATAGTAACATAGGAAAGGAATCGGAACTGACTTTCTTGAAAATAGTTACTTCAATAAATACCTTGTAGGCAAGAACAGAGTTACTTTCATCTTTGTATCTCTTAGTACTAAAGCAATGTCTAGCACATGATAAGTTTTCAGTAAATGAACAAAATAACAAACATCAAACAGTGACCTTAGATTCTTTTAGAAGTCAGCTACAAATTTCAATAAATTAAATGATTATGTATGAATTTGATGTCTACTAAAGAGTTCATTTTGGATATAAACACAATGACACACACACACTGCACAAATACACACACAGTAGCAATCTGAAATACTCACAGGTATAAGGGGTTCATATTGGCCAGTTGGATAGTTTTTGTTTTCACAGGTTCTACAGCTATCAGCATATCTTGTTCTACAGCCATTGGAAGAACAGAATAGCCACAGTAATCAATATGTTCTCCTAGAAAGAAAAAATATATATGCTTTTATCATTATTAGTATATTAAACAAAAAAAAAACTAAAATAAGTCAACATTCAGGAAAAACTTGATGACAAGCCAGGTTTTAATGGAAAATAAAAATACTATACGGGGGGAAGAGGCTGTGGCTCAATCAGTAGGGCTCCCGTTTACCATATGGGAGGCCCAGGGATCGGTTCCCGGGGCCTCCTGGTGAAGGCAAGCCCGCCCGCACGGCGTGGTTAGCTGACCCAGCGAGCACAAGCAGCAAGGGGGGGATAAATGAATAAATAAATAAAATCTTAAAAAAAAAAAAAAAAAAAAATACTATGGGCATAGAGTGATTCAGTTTTCTTTTTTCTCACACATCTCATGCAGTAACTTCTACTTGCTTTAAGTATATTATTATTTTTTATTTTTATTGTGGGTAAAAATCAAAATTTTCACAATACATAACAATATTTGTAAAATGATATATAAATATATATGCATATATGTGCATTTGCTTACAAAAATGTTACATATATATATATAAATATATTTTAAGAGGTACTTAGATTACCTAAAATATTACACAGAACGCACTGGGATTCCCATGTTGCCCACCTTCCACACCTCCCACCACATCCCACACAAACATCTCCCATAAGTGTGGCCCACCACCCTCAATGGACTTACACATCCTGGGGCCTTGCCACTAACCATAGACCACAGTTCACATCGTAGACCACACTCTCTCCCACACAGTTCTGAGTGGTGTGTGCTGATTTAAAATGGCCTATATCCGCTGCCACAACGGTACTCAGGAAAACCTCCAAATCCCAAAGAAGCCCCTGTATTTCAACTGCTCGTCCCCTCCCTGCCCCAAAAGTGTCAAGTGGCCACTGGCTCCACCTCATTGTTATAATTTCTTCCATTGCTAGAATCACCATATGTGTACAACAGAATACCATCAAGTCCACTCTGCATAGTTCTTCCCCCGATCCTGAGGGGACTGGGATGGTAATGTCCACTCCACCTCTAAGTGAGAGAGGGCTTATATCCCATGGATATGGTGGGTGGGATGATCCTGCCTGCAGATGCAGGCCCTCTCCATTCCCTGGGATGGCCATTGCCCATCGTTGTCTCCTTACCAGGTGACTTGGATAAGTCCATTGAGCTGTAGGGTAGGAGTTGCAGCTCCACCGAGATTCCACACATACCTGGCACATAGGTAGGCCAGAGGCTCCTTTAAGTATATTATTTGTTAGTTTCTATAAATTTTTGGTCTTCTTTAAATTTTCGCACAAGTTTTTTCCCCACTTTCTAATTCATCATGCTCATTTACAAATATTTATGTCACTAGTTGCATGACCATCAAGAAAATTATCTCTCTGTTGCTCTTCTGCATTCACTTTTTAAATATAAACAACTGAAGCACTTAGCATATATTTCCTTACATTAATTTATTTCAATTCTGCTCTCTTTTTTACTAGGCAATAAGCTCACTAAGGGTAAAGATTTTGCTTTATTTTTGTAGCCTCCCAGCCCAAACCAAATGCCTAGCAAATCAAACTGGCACTAAGTTGTGAAGTATGTGCTAGTCATAGCTAAAAAAAGAATATTTAATCTGCACTGTTTTATATAAAATCAGCAAATAAAGAAAACAAAATATTCTTTTCTTTTTTCATTCTAATTCCTCTATGAATCACCAACAAATTTTTTTCTATTATACCATAAAGTTTTCCCCAGATTACCATTAAAATTTAAGAATGTTAATCTTAAAATATAAATACAAACTAACAATTCAAGAAAAATTGGCTAAGCAAGTTTATCTACATTTTCCCAGGAGTGATTTTTTTTTATATTAGATTGTTCCTGTTGCAGACATTGATCAACTAAGACACACAAAATACATGGACGACACTTCAGCTGTATAATTATATTTTTAAATAAATATGGCTCTCATATTTTTTAAGCTAACCAGTCTTTTATTTCTATTCTGATGTGTCCTTCAAAATATTTTTTTTTATGGATAGACAATGACAGATGGAGAAGTGGTTTTCAAAGTTGACTTTCTCCCCCAACTTCATTCAAAAAGACAATAATACATAACAGTTTATTTGGATATATTCGGATGGGAGTATGTTGTGCTTCTTGATATGGGTATCTATGTTCTTCAATAGGGCTGGAAAACTTTATACCATTATTTCTTCAAATATTCCTTCTGCCCCTTTTCCCTTCTCTTCTCCTTCTGGGACACCCATGACAGGTATGTTTGCACATCTCTTTCTATCGTTTAGTTCCATGAGACTTGTTCAATTTTTCCCATTCTTTTCTTCATCTGTTCTTTTGTATGTTCACTTTCAGAGGGCATTTCTTCAAGCTCACCAATACTTTCTTCTGCCTCCTCATCTGCTATTATATGATTCCAGTGTATTTTTTATTTCATTTATTGTGCCTTTCATGCCCATAAGATCTGCTAATTTTCTATGTATGCTTTCAAATTCCTCTTTGTGCTCATCCAATGTCTTTCTAATATTTTTTATCTCTTTAGCCATATCATTGAATTTATTAAGGAAATTTGTTTGAACATCTATGATTAGTTGTCTCAACTCCTTTATGTCAGCTAGAGGCTTATCTTGTTCCTTTAACTGGGCGGTATCTTCCTGTTTCTTGGTGTGGATTGGCATTTTTTGTTGGTCTCTTGGCATCTGGCTTACTAGAGTATTTATGTGGGTGCAGTTTCTCTCTTTAGTTTAGGGCTTTCTTGCCATTTCTCCCTTGCTGGTTGTGTAGTAGAAGTCAAGGATGTAGTTGGTACTATAAGCTGTGGAGGCTAAAGCTACCCTATTGCCCCAGGGACCAATGAAGCTTCTCCCAACTTTCTCCTTTGCCAGAGGTCAGGACAGAGCCACAGCCATGTGTAATAATCCAAGTCGTGCAGGACTAGACTGTAGTTGCCCAGAGACTGATGAAGCATCACACCCCTTTCTCCCCTACGTGGGGTAGGGATGGAGCTGCAGGTGTGGGCAGCAATTGATGCAGTGCAGGTCCAAAAGGACTGCAGTTGCCCCGGTAGACTTCCAGCTATTCAGTCTGTGCCAGCTGAATGCACCTTCAGTTACCCAGAGAGGTTATACTTAGCCAGGCGAATTTATTAATCAGAGCTGACATCGGTGGCCAACCATCTCTTCCTCCCATTTTTGGATAAGGGAGCTTCCAATTCCAGCCACAGAATAGCTCCTGAGGCAGGCTTGCACCGCCAAAGTAGGATGATTACTGGCCTCGACGGCATGGCCTATATTTTCCCAGAGAGGCTGGCACAGGTCCCCCCAGCTTCCTCCCTGCCAGAGATGGGGCTGGGGCTTATGCTAGAGCTGCAGGCTGATCTGGATGGAAAGAAGTCAGTCCCTACCAGCACTGTGATTTTCAGTCTGTCCCGCTTCTCCTCTTGCTGGGGGTGGCTACCGGCCTCTTTCTGACTTGGACAGGTTCAAACTTTAGCTGATCTTAGGATTATACTTTAGCCCACCGAATTTACTAATCAGTAGCTGAAGGTGGTGCACAACCATCTCTTCCTCCCCCATTTTTGAGAAGTAGAGCTTCCAATTCCAGCTGCGGAATAGGTCCTGAGGCAGCTTATGCTGCCAGTGGAGTATGGGCACCAGCCTCCGTGGCATGGAGTGCTCTACTTACGAATCTTCTCTGCAGATGGGCAGTCTCCTCCTTCCATTCTTTCAAGGATGTTGCAGGATGCTCTTCTGGTTTCCTGGATAGACCAACTCTGAGATATATAGTAATCAGAATGTCAAATGCCGAAGACAGAGAGAGAATTCTGGGAGCAAGAGAAAAGCAATCCATCACATGTAAGGGATACCCAATAAGATTAAGTGCCGATTTCTTATCAGAAACCATGGAGGCAAGAAGACAATGGTATGATATATTTAAGATACTGCAAAAGAAAAACTTCCAGCCAAGAATCTTATATCCAGCAAGACTGTCTTTCAAAAATGAGGGCAAGGTTAGAATATTCATAGATAAACAGAAATTGATTTTGTAAAGAAGAGACCGGCTTTGCAGGAAATACTAATGGGTGTGTTACAGCCTGAAAAGAAGAGACAGGAGAGAGAGGCCTGGAAGGGAGTCTAGGAATGAAGATTATATAAATATCAATAAAAATAACTAAAAGTGTCCAAAAGAGTGGTAAAAATAAAATATGACAGATAAAACCCAAATATTCAGGAATAAACTTAACCAACTATGTAAAGAACTTGTATTCAGAAAACTACAACTCATTGTTAAAAGAAATCAAAAAAGACCTCACGGATTGGAAGACTAAATATCATTAGATGTCAATTCTACCCAAATTGATATACAGATTCAATGCAATCCTGATAAAAATTCCATCAGCGTTTTTTAAGTAAATAGGAAACATGATTATCAAACTTATTTGTAAGGGTAAGGGGTCCTGAATAGGCAGAAACATCTTAAAAAGGAAAAGCAAAGTTGGAGGACTCTCATTTCCAGACTTTAAATTGTATTACCTAGCTACAGTAAGCATGGTACTGGCATAAAGACAGACACATAGACCAATGGAACCAAACTGATGGTTCAGAAACAGACTCTCACATCATCTATGGTCAAGTAATTTTTGACTAGCCTGTCAAACCCACCCAGCTCAAGCAGAACAGTCCAATCAACAAATGGTGCTGAGAGAACTGGATATCCATAGCCAAAAGAAGGAAAGAGGATCCCTATCTCACACCTTATACAAAAATTAACTCAAAATGGATCAAAACCTAAATATAAAAGCAAGAACCATAAAGTTTCTGGAAGAAAATGTAGGAAAATATCTTCAAGATAGGTGGTATCTTCTTCTAGGTGGTAGATTCTTAATGGAGATAAGAGGAGGACTGAGATGGACTACTGATGTTGAATGTATGTAGAAGTTTTAATTAACTTTACTGTAAAAGTGTGGAAATGTATGGAGTGGATGGTAACACATTATAGTGAGTAACGGCTGGTTTATAAATGGGAATGTAGCTGAAAAGGGTAGTCTAGGGATGTAAATACCAATTGAATGAAAGCTAGAGAATAATCTAAGGACTGACTGACAAAGTAAACCCAGAGGAAGATGAGAATTGTGGTTGATGGTACAGATGCAAGAGTATCCTTTGTGAGCTAGAGCAGTTGTACATCACTATTGCAGGGAGGTGGGAATGTGGAGAAGCATGGGAAAAATACAACTGGAGTTACCTATGGACCGTGGTTAACAGTAATAATGTATTATTCATGCATCTATGCCAAAGATGTACATGTTGATAATGGGGGAGTATGGAAAAAGTGTGCCAAATGTATGCTATGGACCTGGTAATAGTCTTGATGATATTATCTCATAATCTGTAACAAATGTTCTACCATGGTGTGTTGATAGAGGGGTGTTGTATGGGAATTCTGCACGTATACATGATTGATTTGCAAGTTTACAACTTTTTTTATAAAAATGTACGTAAAAAATAATAGGTTGGGATGGGGAAAAAATACACCAAATGTAAGATAAGGACTATGGTTAGTAGTAAGATTTTGACAATATTCTTTCATAATTTGCAACAAATGTCCCACAACGATGCAAGGTGTTGGTGGTGGGTTGATGTATGGGACCTCTGTATGATGTTAGGCATGTTTGCTTTGTAAGTTCACAACTTTTACTATATGTTTATTGTTTATGTATGCTCATATATAAATTATATTAAAAAATAACAGTGTGGGTTGTGGGAAAAATACTTGATTAGTAATATGTTGAGGATGCTCTTTAATCATTATTTTAAAATGTTTCACAACAATGTAAGTTATTGGTGGTAGGGTGAAATATGAGAGTACTATATGATGTTATGTATGTTTGTTTTTTAAGTTCACAACTATTAAACACTTACTATTTATGTATGTTTATCTATGACTGATACACTTCAATAAATTTTTTAAATATTCAGAACAGTCATTCTCAGGCAGAAAATACATATTTTAAAAAATGATTTTCCAAGGAGGAGCACTCAGATTCTGTTGGGAAGGCTACAGCATGGATAAGACATCTTTCTGAAAATGTACAATTATTCCTTTTGTCAAAATTGATAGAAACACCATAGGTGAGGGCCAGAGAAGAAGCAGGAACTGCTGGCTGAGGGAGACCCTGGGATCTACCAAAGGAAGATTTATTTTCCTGACCTTCCTGGTAGCCAAAGCAAACATTTAGACCAGCTAGCATGTGTAATAGTATGTTCTGGGATGGTAGAAATGTTCTATATCTGTGCTGTTTAATACAGTAACGACTAGCCTCATATAGTTACTGAATACTGAAATGTGACTGGTCAAACTGTGAAACTGCATTTTTTATTTTATTTCATTTCAATTAATTTAAGCTTAAATAGTCACATGTGGCTAGTAGCTTCTGTAAGAGACAGTACAGATTTGGATGATTCATATCCATAGCAGAAGCAAAATAACTCTACTGTGCATCTTCAAAGAAGGAACAGTAAATGAAATCATGGGCAATGTCCTCAATAATATCTCCACAATAATCTCAATAATGTGTCTTATATAGTTATATCTAGTTAACAACAAAGCACAACTTAGTGAAAGGAATTCTGTATGTGAAATATATATATTTCTGAAAGCAAGTTTGATCCAGTATAAACCTAGAAGCTATCAAAATAGGTTCTATGTTTGAGAGCAGAAGTGACTCAAGCTGTTGAATGCCTGCTTCTCACACGGGAGGTCCCAGGTTCAGTCCCCCATGCCTCCTAAAAAACAAACAAACAAAAAACAACTCAGAGGAGGCTGGTGTGACTCAGTGGTTGAGCGCCAACTTCCCACATATGAGGGTCGGGGGTTCAATTCCCAGCCCTGGTACCTCAAAAATAATAATAATAATAATAGGTTGTATGTGTTCTCAAAACAATGCCCCATAAATAACATTTATCTCAAGACTTCTAATGAAACTTCTAAAGATAACTGATTTTTTTTTTTTAAGATTTATTTATTTACTTTATCCATTTTAAACCCCCCCCTCCCCATTTGCTGTTTTGTGTCCATTCGCTGGGCAATTCTCTGTGTCTGTTTCCTGCCATCTCTTCTCATCCTCCTCCTCCAGTCTTTACCAGGATTCGATCCTGAAGACCTCCAATGTAGGAGAGAGGTGTTCTGCCACCTGCGCCACCTCGATTCCTGGTTTTCGAAGCTTTCGGAACATCTCGTCTTGTCTCTCTCCTGTTACATCATCATCTTGCTGCATGGCTCCCGGGGCCTGGTGGCTCACCAGCACACAGAGCCTGGAAGCCCATGTGCCTTCTATATATATATATATATATATATATATATATATATATTTTTTTTTTTTTTTTTTTTTACCGGGAGGTCCTGGGGATTGAACCCAGGTCCCTCCATATAGCAGATGGATGCCCAACCATTTGAGCCACATCCACCCCCAAGATAACTGATTTTTATCAAACTTACAAATATCTGTAAGTTCAATATCCTTTTGAGAAAAATGAGCAACTTATCAAGTCCCATAGAAAGGGTAAGTTATCTATTTTACCAACTTCTTTTTGCCATCTTAAAACAAAACAAAAACCTCAGAAGAAATAAATCAATAATGCTGTTCTCACCTAATATATCTCCTTTTTATCAAAATATTGGCTCTAATAGCAAAAAAAAATGGAAATAATTTTATGTAAAAGAGAAAATTATTTTAGTATAGAATATCAACTCAGTAAGCTATTACTACTATTAAAATAATTATTGTAAATACTATGCATACAAATGGGGAAATATTTATTACATTTTCAATGAAAAAACAGAATAAAAATTGTATGTAATCTATTAACAGGTTTATCAATGGTTATATATATGGACATGGATGGTAAGATAAGGTAGTAAAAAGCAAAGAAACTCACAAAAGAAAAGATATGTACATCTAGAAGATCCTCAAAATCTGAACCACACTTTTAAAAGCAAGGAAGATCTGGTTTCCCAGTGTTTTTATAACCCAAGGGATAAATGTAAAACCATCAAAATTACTCACCACAGTCAAAATATTTAACCTGCAGCACACAAAAATGTTTTCATCTTCCATAAATTAATATTAACAATCAGGTTTCAATAAAGTTATACATTTTTTAAAAAATGAGTGTACAATGTAAAATGTTATTAATAGGGGAAGGGGAGAAGGAGGAGAATGTTGGGTATATGGGAATCTCTTATATTCTATACATGACTCTTCTGTAACCTAAAGTTTCTTTGAACATAAAATGAAAGAAATAAGACACTGGGGGAATAAATGGAAGAAAATGTCACTGTACATACCAGACAGTGACATCACCAGTGATGAAAGACATAATGCCAAAATTTATTTTATTGTTTTATTATTTTTTATAACTTCAAATTCTTTTTAATTATTTGTCATTTTTTAAACTATCATTTCATTTTCTTATTCATTTTATTTGGTTATTTTGTTGGCTTCATTTTTGAAGAAACTTTGGATCACAGAAGGGTTACAACTGTGGCAGGGGAGTATCATTGGTGCTGGGTGTCAGTGATGGGAGATGCATGGGAGGAAGTTCACCTGGGGCATACCTATAAGGCACATGAATTAGTTCAAGTGTTCATGGGGCATAGTCACAGTGGGTGGAGATCCACACAATAACCAAAGGAATATCTAATTCCCATCCTGGGGAGTTCTGCCACATTCTCTAATAGGACAGCAAGAATCTGCCGAGTACAGGGGCAGTGACTAATGAAGGAGGATGGACCACTGACTGACAGGCCCTTGATATTGATGACTGTACTTATGAAACTTTTCTTTTGAAATTGAAACTTAGCCTAGTATCATAGGTTGCCTAAGAGTTACTTCCTGAAAGCCTCCTTATTGCTCAAATGTGGCCTCTTTCTAAGCCAAACTCAGCATATAAATGCATTACCTTCCCCCTCACCCCTGGCATGGGACATGACTCCCAGGGATGAGCCTCTCTGGTACCAAGGGATTACTACCAAGCACGAACTAGTAATGCAACTGGAAAAAGACCTTGACCAAAAGGGAGAAAGGGTAAAGACAAATGAGTTTATGTGGCTAAGAGACCTCAAAGTGAGTTGGGAGGTCATTCCAGAGGTTACACTTATGTACATCTCAGCAGGATCTCGTTGACTGCCACAGTAAATATCACCTCAAATAGCAGGGCTCCTGAGGGCTCTGGAGATATCCAGACACTATAGGCAGGGCTGACAGCTTAGGAGTTTGGCACCCTGCTAGCAGGCCCCACTTTGGAATTTATGCTCCCCAGTGTGACAGAGTTGGACTCAGTTGTGGTTTCCCTACACATGGCTCTTCTGCCCCTTATATCTGAACCTATAGTTAGTATTAGAGTTGATAGGTTCATGTCCAAGAGACTTAAATCTTTGGGCTTTCCATGTGCCACTCAGGCAAATGGAAACAGAGTTGCAACACCTACACTCCAATTCATTGGACTCACCCAAGATAACTACCAAGGAAATGATGATGGACAACGACTATTCCAAGAAACAGAGAGAGTCTACAACTGCAAGCAAGACAGTCCCACCCATCTGCCCCAGGGGATCTAAGCCCCCTCTCAATTAGAGGCAGAGTGGGCATCACTATCCCAGAATCCTCAGGATTGGGGAATGAACGATGGACTACAGTAGACTTCCTGTTATTCTACTATAGGCTTATTGCTATTCTAGCAATGGAAGAGCTTTTATCATTGATGTAGAGGCTGTGGCCACCAGAGGTTCTGTGGGGAGGGAGAGGGAAAAATAGGTGTAATATGGGGATATTTTTGGGACATTGGTATTGCCCTGAATGACATTGCAATGACAGATACAGGTCATTATATATCTTGTCATAACTTACAAAATTGTGTGGAAGAGAGTTTAAAGTATAGTGTAAACTATAATCCACACTTAGTGGCAATGCCCCAATTCATGTTCATCAATTCTAACAAATGTACCACACTAATTTGTAAAAGTGTGGGAGGGGTAGGGAGTGGGGCATATGGGAATCCCCTACATTTTTTATGTAACATTTATGTAATATAAGTATCTTTAAAAAATAAAAGTTAAGAAAAAAATGAATGTACAAAGTAAATATTAAAAACATGGATTGGGAAAGATGAGAGTAAAATGTGTTCCTTTTAGAACACATCTCTTTATTAAGAGATATATGTGGGGAAGCGGCTGTGGCTCAATCAGTAGGGCTCCCGTTTACCATATGGGAGGCCCCGGGAACCGAGGTGAAGGCAAGCCCGCCCACACGGCGTGGTTAGCTGACCCAGCGAGCACAAGCAGCAAGGGGGGGATGAATGAATAAATAAATAAAATCTTTAAAAAAAAAAGAGAGATATATGTGAAATATCCTATTTTTCCAATTCTACTGGGAAAACTTAAAAAAGAAATATACTAATAAGATTTTTGTATTTTACCAAAGAGGAAGGAGAAAATTAAGGGACTTCTGAAATACCTATTATGTTGACTCTTCCTGGTGCTCGAACATAAAACTTGGGAATGGATCCAAACTTAGAATAAAATATCTCCTTCAGCTTCAACAATCTGAAAGTGAGAATCAAATATTTCAAGAGTATAATTTAATAGAAAATCCATTATACACATTTTTAATATGCCTGTTGCCATTAATTTTTCCTAAAAAAAATTTTTTTTAAATCTTTACTGATATACTAAACTTGGAAATCCCAGAAAGGAATAATATTGTAACCTCCTAAATGACACAGGAATACAGCCAAGCACACTGAAGCACAAAAAAAAGTTAAGACTGATGTACCCAACTCATGAAGCTGTCTCATTCAATTATGAAGAATGTAACTTTCTATATAATTCTTCAACAATATTCAGATAAGAATCTCTTTATATTAAAGAAGTTTCATGTGATAATCAAACGTAAACTAGATTGGATATCAGGAGAGCATATTTCTAATTGTAATTGGGTCAAAGTTTGACAATTCATTTGTCATGGTCTCTCTTCTGTAAAATTAGGGAAGTTGAAGTGTATATTCCTCACAGGTCTCTTCCAGACACAAAATTCTTATAACACATTTATTACTTTTTGTACTATTCTATCATCTTGAGAACGTCTGTGAATTCCCCCACTGTTTTCAGTCCTACCTCATAATGTGTCTGAGTAATAATACCAGGGCAATCAATATTTATTAAAGCCTATTGTATACAAGACACTCACTCATTAATTGACTTTAGGGATTGCAAGAAACAGTAAATCACACTTACACACATACACACACACACAACTTAAAAAGAAAAGGAAAGTTATTACACTCTTAGAAAGATATGGTGAATATTGCTGGAAATTATTTAAGTTGACCACCTGAGAACAGAAATAGTCATCAGAAACTCTATTTCATTGTTTGACGCTCTTCCTTCCTCCCTCCTTCTTTCCACCCTTCCAAAAACATCATCACTACTTCTCTCTGCTCAGTGTACTTAACATTCCAACTGCCTCTGTCATGCTCTTAGTTTCTGCTCCTTCATAAGTTCGGGTTTCATAACTTCAGTTTTCATGACACTATGGCTTCAACTCTACCAGCCTTAACAGAGCCAGTGTCCTATACTATCTGATTAAGTCTCTGTACCCCTTAGTTCAAATTCTCAAATGAGATAATTGTTATCAGATTTACGGTTATGTATCTATCCTGGTTCAAACATTTGTGACCAAGAGTCAAAAAGGTCATTTGGTACAAACAAGTTCACTCTTTTTGGTTACAAATATTGTCACTTGGAATCACTCCTTCAGTAAAGGTTATGAATGATAACAGCAGATGTGGCCAGGGAGGCAATAATTAATATCTCTAGCACATAATTCCAGACGCATATAGTGGACTCACATGTCTACTATGTGGCTACCTAAATCTGAGTCTTTCCATATATCCTCCAAAAAAAACAATTTAAGGAGAGTATATTGTAGAAATGGCAGAATAGAGCACTCCATGATACAGTCCCTCCACTGAAACTACCAAAAGCTGGCAAAAAGTGACAGAATCAACTTTTTGGAACTCTGAAATCTAATAAAAAAATATTATAACAATAAGGAGAGTACTAATGAAGGAAAGGGCTGTAAAATTTCAGCATGTAAGTAAACCTCTGTCAGGTCACTGGCTGACTGCTGAGATAAAAGATTTCAGTGACCACATATGAAAAGGAATACAGTCCTTGCAAAAGCAGTTTGGAAATGGAAATGGACAGCCCTCAAAAATCAACAATGGAAAGCATGGGGCAAGGGGAAGAATCTGATTTCCAGAGTTACCACATTATCATAGTCAAAATGTTCAGTTTTGACCCAAAAAATATGAAACACACAGAAAAACAAGAAAGTATGGTCCATTCACAGGAGAAAAAAGAAATGAACAGAAATCATCCCTGAGAAAGACCAGGCCTTGGATGTACTAGGCAAAGACTTTTTTTTTTTTTTTTTTTTTGAGGTATCAGAACCAGTGATTGAATCTGGGACCTCATATGTGAGAAGCTGGTACGTAGCTACTGAGCCACACTGGCTCTCCTGTGTTGGTTTTTTTCATTTTTTTGCTTCCTATTTGTTTTCTCTTTCTTTTTTTAGGAGGCACTGGGAACTGAACCCAGGACTACCCATGTGTGAAGCAGATGTTCAACTGCTTGAGCCATATCTGCTCCCCAAAGACATTTTTAAAATGATTTTAAATATACTCAAGATGCTAAAGGAAACCATGGGCAAAGGGAACCAAAGGAAGAATGTATGAACAAATCGAGAATATCAATAAAGAGATAGAAATTATAAAAATTATTAAATAGATATTCTGGAGCTGATAAATACAAGAGCAGAAATGAAAATTTCACTAGAAGGGTTCAATAACAGATTTCATCAGGCAGAAGAAAGAATCAGTAAACTTAAAGATAAGACAATTGAGATCATCCAGTCTAAGCAGAAAGAAAAAAAAGAAAATAAGAAAAACTAACAGAGCCTAAAGGACCCATGGGACACCCCAAGTGTACCAACATGCACATTTTGGAATCTAAGAAGGTAAAGAGAGAAAGGAGCAAAAGATTTGAAGAAATAATGAAAGACATGCATCTACACTTTGAAGAAGCTCAACATACTCCAAGTAGAATAAACTCAAAGAGATCCACACAAAGACACATGATAACCAAACTGCTGAAAAACAAAAAGAGAGAATTCTGAAAGCAACAAAAGAGAAGCAATGCACCTCAATAAAATTAACAGTCAATTTCTCTTCAGAGACTATGGAGGTCAGAAGGCAGATGACATAAAGTGCCAAGAAAAATAACTCTATCAACCAATAATTCTACAGGTTGCAAAACAAGTCTTTATAAATGAAAAAGACATTAAGATATTCCCAGATAAAAGCTGAGGAGGTCATAGCTAGTAGATCTGATCTATAAGAAATAATAAAAGGAGTCCTTCAGACTGATATGAAAGGACATTAGAGGGGGCGGATGTGGCTCAACTGGTTGGGCGTCCATCTCCCATATGGAGGGACCTGGGTTCGATCACCGGGACCTCCCGGTAAAATTTAAAAAATTAAAAAGAAAAAAAGAAAAAAAGAAAGGACATTAGACAGTAACTCAAAGCCATACAAAGAAATAAAGAAATCCAGGAATGATAACTATATGGGTGTTGGTTTTAATGCTTCTATTCTTTTCTATATGGTTTAAAAGACAAATGCATGAAAAAATAATTATAAATGTATATTAATGGGAACACATAAAGATGCAAATTGACAATAACAGCATAATAGCAAATTTTTTTAAAAGATTTATTTATTTATTCCCCCCACCCCCACTATTTTGCACTCGCTGTCTGCTCTCTGTGTGTTCTTCTGTGTCTTCTTGTCTTCTTTTTAGGCAGCACCGGGAACTGATCCTGGGACCTTCCAGAGTGAGAGACAGGAGCTCAATCTCTTGTGCCACCTCAGCCCCTTGGTCTGCTGCATCTCTTATTGTCTCTCCTCTGTGTCTCTTTTTGTTGCAATATCTTGAGCTCTCTGCATGGGCCAGCACTCCATGCAGGCCAGCACTCCTACAGAGACCAACACTCTGCGTGGGCCAGCACTCCATGTGGGCCAGCTCTCTGTGTGGGCCAGCTAGCCATGCAAGCCAGCTTGCCTTTCACCAGGAGGCCCCAGGAATCAAACCCTGGACCTCCTATACGGCAGACGGGAGCCCAATCACTTGAGCCACATCCATTTCCCCATAATAGGAAATTAACAACTATTCTTAAACAACTAAGGGAAGAAATCACAAGGGAAATTAGAAAATATTAGAGATGAATAAAAAAAAAACCCACCACAATCTGCCAAAACTTATAGGATACATCAAAGGCAAGCTCAGAGGAAAATTTATAGCTGTAAATGCTTACAGTGAAAAAGAAGGTCCCAAATCAATAAACTAAAGTAACACATGGAGGAACTAAAAAAAGAAGAGTACCCAAAGTGAGCGGAAGATAAGAAATAATAAAGATTTGAGTGGAGAAAATGAAATAGAAAATTGAAAAGCCAATAGAAAGAACCAACAAATAGGAAAGGTGCTTCTTTGAAAAGATCAATAAAATTCACAAACCTTTAACTAGACCGACAAAGAAAAAAAGAGAGGATACAACTAACAAAATCAGAAAAGAGGGTGACCTTACAGAAATAAAAAGGAGTCTAAGAAGATAGTATGAAAAATTTTATGCCAACAAATTAGATAATTTAGATGAAATGGACAAATTCCTAGACACACACAAATTATCTAAACTGAGTCAAGAAGATATCGAGGGAAGCGGCTGTGGCTCAATCAGTAGGGCTCCCGTTTACCATATGGGAGGCCCCGGGTTCGGTTCCCGGGGCTTCCTGGTGAAGGCAAGCCCGCCCACACAGCGTGGTTAGCTGACCCAGCGAGCACGAGCAGCAAGGGGGGAGATAAATGAATAAATAAATAAAATCTTAAAAAAAAAAAAAAAAAGAAGATATCGATCTCAACAGACCAATAACAATTAAAAACTAATCAAAAACCTCCTGACAAAGAAAAGCCCAGGACAGATGGCTTCTCTGGTCAATTATACCAAACATTCAAAGACAAATTAAGAACAATCCTACTTAAACTCTTCCCAAAAATTGAAGAGGAGGGAGCACTTTCTAACTCATTCTATAAGGTCAGTATCACCCAAAAAGCTTTGAGAAGTTTTCTGCCACTATTTCTTTAAATATTCCTTCTGCCCCTTTCTCTCTTTCTTCTCCTTCTGGGACTCCCATAATAGGACTTCCAGATGAACATAATCAATCAATGCCTACCAACATCACCATCTCCACCTGCCTTTGTTTAAGTCCCATAAAAACCCTAAGTTCTTTCAACTCTGGGAAACAGATATGAGCTTTTTGCTCCTGTCTCCTTACTGGCAGCTGTGTAATAAACTTCTTCCTCTCTTTGAAACCCTGGCATCACAGATTGGTTTTTGTGCACATTGGGCAGTGAGCCCAATTTGCCTAGCAACAATTTGGCAACCCAGATAGGACAAGGAGGTCTGTAAGGAATCTGACTGCCTGAAGTACTAGGTCCTTGACCAGATGGGTAAGCATGGTGATCAAGCCTGAGTGGCCACCTAGACAGATTAGTCTAAAGGCTCAGTGACCAGGTTGCTTCTGTCCTGCCAATGCCCCAGGCTCTTCAGCACATTTGAAGTTTCAGAGAAAGAAACAGTTGTAGATCGAAAATCTAACTAGGTGAGCAGTTCTTCAAGGCAAAAGTAGATTTGGAAGAAAGTGTGGGGTCTGAGTCCCTGAACTAGGGTTAAAGTCCCTAAGGTCCTTCTTCCCAGATGATCTCCCTTCCTTCACCATTGCATCTTTCAATTTGCATACCAGTTGTATTTGTATGAGGCTAGAGTCCTCAAGCAGGCTGAAGTCGAACTGTAAATTGTAATTACTGTGCTGTATTGTGTGCATTGTGAATTTTAATCCTTGTCAATTTTAATTGGGATATAGTCACCATAACTAGTGTAAAAAATGGGAACTGCTAGTGGCATTCCAGAGTACAACCCATTAGGTTGCATTCTAAAAAATTGGGAATTGTTTCATATAAGCCTATGAAAAACCCTCAAATGTATTTTTTGTAATATGGTATGACTACAATATGATTTGGATTCAGGATAAAAATGGCCTGAGAATGGTTCTATAAATATTAAGACTATACCACAGAATTATTTTGTAAAAGAGGAAAACTGAGATGAGATTATGTATGTTCAATCATTCATCTTCCTTTCAAAACAAAAGGTGCTGTAGAAAAAAAATATAAGATTCTAACCTTGAAAGAGAAAAAGAAAGTCCCCCTCCCTGATTCAAATTCAGAGACCTGCTAGACATTCTACTGAATTCCCCTCCTGGACCACCATCTTATGTTCAAGAGCCGCAGGGCCACCTATTCAGGAGATGTCCCCTGAAGCACCCCTATACCCCTCTCTGCCAGAGGCAAGGGGGCAAGAAGTAGAATGATCTCTCCTTCCCACACCTGCCAGGGTACCCAATATGGCCTGGAAGCTCTCCTGCCACAACATCAGAACCCCTGACAGGATTACTCCCTCTCCATCAAGTGCCAACTAGACTAGATGAACAGGGAGGTCCATGGGGAATTTTATGGGTCCACATTGGATCTGTTTAATCAGAAAAACAACAACCCTGCCTATAGGAAAGATCCCAAGAAAACAAAGAATTTGTTTGATTCAATACTTGGAACTCATAATCCCAACTGGGCTGATATACAAGCTCTACTGAATACTTTCCTAACAGGTAAGTTCATAACAGGAGGATGATAATAGAAGAGGCAAAACAGGAAGCCAATAAGAAACAACAGAACCATCCTAAGAATCTGATATATACTGGGGGAAACGTAGCAGTGCCTGTAGCAGACCTGAACTGGAACTCAAATGAGGTAGGGGACCGGGCCACATTGGACCATTGTAAAAAATGTATTATTGCCGGTCTGCAGAATGGAGCCCCTAAACTAAGAAACTTGAAAGTCCAGGAGATAATACAGGAAGTTAAAGAAAGTCTTTCGGCTTTTCTTGAAAGGGTATTCAATACCTATTGGCAATATACTGACACAGATTCTAAAAATCAAGAAAATGCAAACCTAATAAATATGACATTTATAAGCCAGAGTTCTGGATGTAGGACTCTGGCTGCCCATCTCAAAGTTTCTTGAGATTGCTTTTAAAGTCTACAACAATAAGGACCAAGCCAAAGAAGAGACAAGCAGCACTTATCAGAGCAATGACAAACTGAGGGACAGAGTATCAAGAAGGTAAGACCCCAGGGCCTCCTACATGGGACAAAAAGCACTCCCAAGCAATTGAGGACCAACCAATGTGCATACTGCAAGGAGGAAGGGCATTGGAAGAGGGATTGTCCCAGCTTCCCCCAGGGTCAACCTTCAAGGGAAGTTGGGCAGCCCAAATTCCAAATGCCCCAACAGGAAACCACGGACAGCAACTTGGAATGAAGGAAGCCAGGGGCTCTTCTAGGAAAAATGCCTCTCCTTCCAATCTCCCACCAGGAGCCTCTGATAAACATGGAGGTGGGAAAATAATTGACTTTCTTGTTGACTCAGAAGTAACAGATTCAATGTTAAATGAAAAACCCAATGTGATCTCTAACCAATCATTTGCTATAACTGGAGTATCTGGTAAGAGGACACACAAGTCATTCTTAAAGCCTGTAGAATGCTGAATTGGAGAAAAGGATTTAAAACACAACTATGTATCTGAATACCCAGTTCCCCTACTAGGAAGAGATTTATTAACCAAATTGAATGCACAGATAACTTTCTCCCCACAATGTCTGTTAACAGAGGTGCCCCTGGACAAGCCTGCGCCCTACAAGCTGCATTGTTGTTTGCAGGAAGGACTGAAGAATCCACCCCAGTCCTGGATGAAATCCTAAAAGCACTAAAACCAGAAGCTTGGGCAGATGGAAAACCAAGATGAGCGAAAACAGCAAAACCAGTGCAGGTAAAGCTTCAGGAACCAGGTACAATTCATTGCATCAAACAATATCCACTCAAACGAGAATCTAGGGAAGGAATTGAGCCACTAATTAAAATATCAATTAATATGGCCTTGTCAATCTCCATATAACACTCTAATATTGCCAATGCAAGAGCCACACACTTTAAACGAATGCAGGTTTGTGCAAGATCTCCAAGTTATTAGCCAAATTGTAGGAGCCATTCATCCTGTCGTTCCAAATCCATATACTTTAGTCACTACTTTATCTGGAAATCACTGCTGGTTCACAGTCCTAGATTTAAAAGATGTCTTTTATTGCATACTGAATCTAGAATTTCAAGAACTCTTTGCCATGAATGGGAAGATCCTGTTACCAATATAAAACAACAATACTGTTGGACTGTTCTTCCACAAGGATTTAAAAACGTTCCCAGGGAGCAGATGTGACTCAAGCAGTTGAGCGCCCCACCTCCCACAAGGGAGGTTGCTGGTTCAGTTCCCGGTGCCTCCTAAAAAAAAAAAAAAGACGACGATGACAAGCAAATGAACAAAACAACTCAAAGGAGCCAATGTGGCTCAGTGGCTGAGCACCGGCCTCCCACATACGAGGTCCCAGGTTCAATCCCCCGTCTCATACCTCAGAAAAAAAAAAAGCATAATCACAATCTTTGGACAGGCCTTGGCTAGAGACTTAAGAGAACTATACTTACAAGGAGGGGTTTTATTATAATATGTAGATGACATTTTAATTGAAGTTTAACAAAAGAATCTTCAGATAAAAATACAAGTCAAAACTTAAACTTCTTTGAAGACCTGAGATATAAAGTTTCTAAAAAGAAGGCCCAAATTCCACAGACGTCAGTAAAGTACCCATGCTTTGAACTGTCAAAAGGACAAAGAAATTTATTACCCGATCAAAAAGAGGTGCTGGCCGGAGTAGCAGAGCCAGACACCAGAAAACAACTTAGGGGATTTTAGGAATGGCAGGGTTTTGCCTAATTTGGATTTCAAACTTCAGACTCATAGCTATGCCATTATAGGAGGCTCCGAAAGGATTAGCTGAAGAGCCTTTAAATTGGACTGCTGAATGTAAAAATGCCTTCCAAATTATAAAAGAAAAACTTATGACAGCTCTGGTCCCTGGACTCCAAAACCCAAGAAAGCCCTTTGATCTTTTCATTCATGAAAGATAGGGAATTGGAGTTGGTATTCTCACCCAGAACTTAGGGAATATCAGGTGTCCAGTAGCTTACATCCCCAAACAACTAGACAATACTACCCAAGTTTGGCCAGTATGCCTAACAGCAGTAGCAGCTACCTGTGACATCCTTAAAGAAGCTGAGAAATTCACACCAGGACAGCCCACCACCATCCACACTCCACACTGTGTCTTACTGCTATTAGAACAGAAGGCTAGATACTGGCTTGCAGGGGGCTAGTTATGAAAATACAAAGCTATCCTATTAGATAACCCAAATATCACCTTAAAACAGGGGTTCTTAACATTTTTTTGTTCCATGGACTCCTCTGCCAGTCAGGTGAAAACCACAAACTCCTTCTCAGAATGTAGCGGCAGATAGTTTTATGACAGGCAACATCGGAGGTCAGAGAAAATGAAGATAAATTGACTTTTTTCAGTGTGAGCTCACGGACCCCCTGAAATCTTTCCGCGAACTGCTTGGGGGTGTGTGGATCCCTGGTTAAGAACCCCTGCCTTAAGAACTTCTTCCTCCTTAAATCCAACCACCTTACTCCTGAGTGGAGAGGGTGAACCCATAAATGCCTGTATTCAAATAATTGATGAAGTTTATTCTAGCCATCTGGATTTCACCGAACAGCCCTTAGAAGATTCAAACTCAGAAATGTATACTGATGGAAGTAGTTTCATGGAACAAAGACTTCGGAAAGCTGGATACACTGTGGTGACTCTCCAAAAGGTGCTGGAAAGTGAAGCCCTCCTGCCAGGTATGTCTGCACAACAAGCAGAACTCATTGTGCTCACCAGGGCTTTACATTTAGGAAAGGGACAGTGAATAAATATATATACTGATTCCAAATATGCATTCAATATAGGTTCATGCTCACAGAGCAATTTGAAAGGAAAGAGGACTATTTAACATGAGAAAAGAAATTAAACATATAGACATAATTCCAGCCCTGTCAGAAGCAATAGAATTGCCTGAAAAAGTAGTTATAATGCACTGCCATAGTCATCAGAAGGGAGAAACAGACTCAATAAGAGAGACTAAGATTGCAGATATCGAAGGCAAGGCAGAAGCCAGGCTAAAAACTCTAAAGTCATTCCTGTCACTAGCCCTCCTACTAGATATAGAACTAAAAAACTTCTCTCCCCAATATTCAGCTTATGATCTAGTAAGAGCAAATGAATGAGGCTTCACCTTAGAAGAGACAGAAGCCAACCATCAGTCTGACTTTCCTTATAATGAAACCAAGAAAGGTTTTATAATAAAGATGGAGAAATCCTAATCCCAGAACACTTAATGGAGTCTTTACCCACTTCTATCATAGCACACATTATGGAAGAGATGCTACCTATCAATGGCTAAAAGGCTACATTATAGGACCATTTACAAGGTAAAACAAAATTGTTTAACCTTGCCAAAAACAATCCTAAAACTGGACCACTTCCACACGTAAAAGGAGTCCAAGCAAAAGGTGTAATTAATTCCTGGTGAGGACTGGCAAATAGACCTTACCGTTATGCCCGAGGCTTGTGGAAACTACAAATACTTTCTAGCTTTTATAGACACAGGATGGGTAAAAGCCTTCTCATGTAAAACATAAAAAGCTTGAGGTAGCCAAAATGCTCCTCAAAGAAATAATTCCTATATTGGGCTTCCATTCCACAGTGGTGGAGCATTTGTGTCAAAGATTTCACAGGAATTATCATCATTGGAAACTACATGAATCCTGGAGTCCACAATCTAAGGATAAAACAGAGAAAATGAATCACATCTTGGAGATAACCATAGCTAAACTTTGTCAAGAAGCAAACCTCTCATGAGATAAGATACTGCCAGTAGCTCTGATGTGGGTAAGAGTAGCCCCCAGAAGTAAGCTTTTTTTTTTTTTCCCCCACTTTTAGTATTTTTCAAAAGATATTTCAATTACATAAATGTTACGGAGAATATATAGGGGATAGAAGTAAGCTCCTTTTAAGCCCCTTTGAAATGGTATATGGGAGACCATTCCTTAAACAAGGAGGTATGCACGCCTGGACCGAACAAGTCCAAGAGTTAAAAACAGAACGATGCATTCAGTCCTTAGGAGACCATTAAGAGGCAATTCTCCAATATGCCTCAAGTTGGCTCTCCTTTCCCAATGACATACCCCTACATCACTTAAAGCCTGGGGACTGGGTTCTTTTAAAGAAGTGGCAATATCAGCATCCACCAGATCAATTAGAAACTAGATGGGAAGGGTCCATATAAAGTATTACCGACAACTCACTCCTCAGTTAAACTATTTGGAGTAGGGAAGCGGCTGTGGCTCAATCAGTGGGGCTCCCGTTTGCCATATGGGAGGCCCCGGGTTCGGTTCCCGGGGCCTCCTGGTGGGGGCAGGCCCGCCCGCACGGCGTGGTTGGGTGGCCCGGCGAGCGCAGGCAGCAAGGGGGGGATAAATGAATAAATAAATAAAATCTTTAAAAAAAATTAAAAAAATAAAAGATAAAAAATAAACTATTTGGAGTAAAACCATGGGTACACCATACCAGGATAAAATTAGCCCCTACTAACCCTCCTTCTGTCCCCAGACCTTTATGCAGAAATACTTAAGGAAACCAATTTGCCAAGCATAATGAAGAAGAATTTGATGGACCACCGGGAAATATGTACCGATGTGAACCATTAAAAGCCTTGAAACTCATCTTCCAGAAAGCAGATAGGGATAATTGAAATTAATTACAGTGCTTAATCATATACTCTTCCCCTCCTCAGTGTTAGCATTATTATAGTGATATACTATACTATAATAACCTTATGTCCTCTACCAGTCAGATAAAATCATATATTATATTGCTAAATATTTAGAAGAATTACTAATTCCTTACCATCATGTATTCCATTTTTCTACTTTTTATATTCTGTAACCAGCCAAATATTATTCCATCAAAAGACAGCAATGTTTTTCTTCAGTGGACACATTCATATGCTTTGTAAATGAATTGATCCAACTATTGGGTATGTGGTCAGCTCTCACTATCTAGTTCTTCTGGCCTGCCCTGGTGGGTTTCAACACTTCCTCTAATGAAAACAAAAACCAAACCAAAAAAAAAAACAAAAAAAAACAAAAAAACAAGCATATAGCTTGATTCTCAGCACAAATGATATAACTAAAGCTGATCCAAGCACCTGGCCAATCTGGTGTCACAGACTGGTTCCTGTGAGAATCGGGCAGTAAGCCCAATTCAGCCAGCAAAAAGTCCATACTGATAAAAAATAAATGGAGGAAAAGGAAAAGCACTTCCTTACAGTAGAACACCAACCAATAAATGTAAAAGGTATGATGGAGTTAGAAAAATCACCATTTGGTGACCATTATAGTAATAATTGATTAAGGCAAGAATCATCAATTGGTGCTAAAAGCAGCGGATGAAAGTTTGATAAGAACCAGGATATTAACATATTTACAAAGCACCTCAACAAAAATACTTGTTACAAAAAAGAAAATAGTGGGAAGTGGCTGTGGCTCAAGCAACTGAGCTCTCATTTACCACATGGAGGATCGGGTTCAATCCCCGGACCTCCCAGTAAAAAAAAAGAAAAAAGGCATCCCAGACCTGCATGGAGAGGCACTAAAAAGACGATCACGCAACCAGAAAGGAAAAAAAAAAAATAGTAACTTTATAGTGGAAAAACCAGGTAGATGCCTCCTTAACCAAGTGACCCAAGTTAACATCATTGGTAATGGGACAAATAGACATCATGTCCCCCTGACATGATGCACTGAGAACATGAAATCACTTTCCTACCAAAAAATGCATAACCTGAATCTAATCATGAATGTTAGATAAACTCTTTTAAAGTATAAATTTTTTTAAAAGTGTAATCATGCCTCTTATACAGATATAAAATGAATGTGTTAAAGATTTTTTAAATGCAGTTCCAAGGAGAATCCAAAATACCACCAACATAGTCAAATAAAGAATGCTGAAATGAATTTACAAATAGATTCAAAAACTAGCAAACTAGTAAAAAGCCACAGAGCTGTAATCAATTGCATTCCACTATACACAATTTGCATATTTATGAACAAGAATCATTTGTATTGCTATCAGTTTTATATAACTTATAGATTTGTGAAATAGCTTAAATATACAATGAAAAGCTCAGACCTCACATAGAATCAGATAGCTTCTAGTTTTCCCTTGAAGATACCCAGTAATCTTTTGGTCCATTTTGAAGTTTTTCATTTTTCTCCTATAATCCAAACCCAGGGATATTCTACAAAATAACTCATCTGTACTATTCAAAAAAATCAAGTCAGAAAATACAAAGAAAGGCTTCCTCAGTAAAGGAGATTAAATACACACATGCAATGTGTGTCCTGGATTAGATCCTGGACCAGAAAAAAAAAAAGTTTATGTTATGGTTTTTGTTTTTTGTTGTTGTTTTGGCTATAAAAGACATTATTAGACTAATTGATGAGTTCTGCTGATTAGATAATACTGTTTTATCTTGTTAATTTCCTGATTTTGATCACTGTACTCTGGTTAGGAAACACACACTCAAGTATTTAAGTTTAAAGAGACATTATGGTTGTCCTGTTTCTGATCTCCCCAGCTTAGACTCCAGGTTGGTCAGCTGGGTGTCCTGTAATTGCTCATTTCAGCCTCCTTGTGATGCCTCATGCTTCAGCCTGACCAACTGCAGGCATGTGTACTGCGACAACTGCCTGGGCAAAGGGAGACTGCTGTCAGCAATGAGTGATGTTTGATCCAATCAGTTGACTGCCTTAAAAGGGGAAGTGATTTCAGAATTCAGAGAGAATTTCCCAGCTCGTCTTTGGACAGCCATTGTCTCCCGGGAAATCATCAAGGACCTTCATTGGACTTTCATTGGAGCCCCTGGTTTGTAGCCTGCCTGCAGAACCTGGACTTGTGCATCCACACGGTCACGACATGGAAGCAGATGTGGCTCAAGCAATTGAGCTCCTGCCTACCACATGGGAGGTCCCAGGTTCAGTTCCCAGTGCCTCCTGGAGAAGATGAAGCAAGACAGCGAGGTGGCATGACAGGCAGGTGCAGTGAGCTGATGTAACAAGATGACTCAACAAGGAGACACAAAGAGGAAAGAGAATGGGAGACACAACAAAGCAGTAAGCTGAGGTGGCTCAAGCAACTGAGTGCCTCTCTCCCACACGGGAAGTCACAGATTCGGTTCTGGTGCCTCCTAAAGAGAAGACAAGCACACAGCAAATGGACACAGAGAGCAGACAGCAAGCACAAAACAACGGGGGTTGGAATAAATATTAAAAAAAAATTTTAATAGGACATGGATGTCTTTCCATATTAAAATATCTCTGTACCAAAAAAGGGAAAGATTTAAAAAATAAATCCGTAGCATTGAAAAAAAAATGACATTATTTCTCCAACTTAATTGTACACTCTTCAGGAAAAAAATTAAAACATACATATAGAGAGAATGATAAAGAAAATGTGGTAATATGTTATATGTGGGAAATCTGGGAGAAGAGCATACGTAATTTTTTACTGTTTGACTTTTTTGTAAATCTTAAATTACTTCAAAATACAATGTATTTTTAAAAGGAAACATTTACTTATGTTTTACTAAGTACTCTGCTTAGAAAGGAGACTAATAATAGTCTCTGGGAGGCAGATATGGCTTAACCAGTTGGGTGCCTGCCTACCTTATGGAAGGTCCCGGGTTTGGTCCCCGTGCCTCCTAAAGACTTTAAGACGAGTAGATGTTGCACCCGCCTCGACAAGTAGATGCCTAAACGAGCAGATGCCACAAGCCAGCAGATGCCACAGCCCACAGAGAACGGATGTGGCTGAGGCCACTGGGCACTTGCCTCCCACGTGGGAGGTCCCGGGTTGGTTTCCCAGTGCCTCCTGGAGAAGGCGCACAAACAACGATCAGGCAGACAAGAGAACTATCTGGGGGTGGGGGTGGGGCCGATAAATAAATAAATAAATCTTTTTAAAAATAATAACAGTCTCTGACCTTAAAGAATATAAAAAACAAGCAGAAGAGAAAGACAGGTAAACTAAAACTTACAATACAGTGCAATAAGTGGCCATGACAGCCAAATATAGTTCTTTGAGAGCACAAAGAAAAGCCATTTAGCCCCTACTGTGGGAAAATGTGGGTGATAAGATAAAAAAGAAAAGAAGAGTAAGTTAGAGAAGGCTCTCCAATGAAGCAAAAGTTGAAATGAATTTTAAAGGATGATGTCAGACAACTAGGGTGGGGTAAAGCATTCTAGGCAAATGGAATGAAAAGGCCCAGCATGCAGCATTTAGAAAATTACAAGTAATTAGGATTTTAAATACAATAAATGAGAAAAGGGGGAGAGAAGCTAGAGAAGAGGGGTGAAAATTAAATTAAGGTAATAGTAAAGAATTAAAGAATTGGTGACTAATGAGATGTAGGAAAGAGGAGGAAGAGTTAACTCCCAACTTTCAGGCTTAGAGCTCTGGAGAGAGAGCTAATGTTTCTGCCTGTGAAAATTTTATACAGACGAAATTCAATCTGAACTTGATCATGAATTTACTTCTATAAACCCAGCAAACACAAACAAGGTGAAGTGCCAACAGCAGAGTTAGAATGAGTCTCCTAAACTGTTTTTATAAAATGATTTTATAAAATGATCAAAAATAAAACTTTGTAAAAGAAACAAAAAAGAATATCACACTTTGTGACATTTTTCCAGACTACCTTGGGAAGGCAGTCTAGTTGTGCATTACTATAGCTGCTCTATTGTTGAGAGGCTTACCATACAACAGTTTTACCTTTGAAATTCAAATGCATGGAGGCTATAAAAGAAAACATGGACAAGTATTTTTCTTTAATAAAGAAATGCTGGGGAAACGGACGTGGCTCAAGAGGTTTGGCGTCCGTCTACCATATGGAGAGACCAGGGTTCGATCCCCGGTACCTCCCGGTAAAAAAAAAAAAAAAAGAAATGCTGTGTACAGTGCTTTTCTAAACTTTATGCCTAATCCTCTAATAATGAAGCAGTATGGTTATAATATGGGGAGTAGCTATACTTTTACCAGTCTGGGCTAGTTACCAGCAAAACTCTGTCTCCTAAAATGTAGTTACTGAAAGTTTCCCCAGGCCCCCAAAAGACTGAGCATTGTCAATATTGCAAGGGAAAAAAAAAGCTCCTACAAAGATCACATTGTTAAAGGGGAATTTGCCCAAGTATCTCTTGGCCCAAATTGCTCACTCTGGTGCTCTGAATGCTCTTTTGACTTAAGGGTTTCTGGTTGTTTTTAAACAGCAGCATTAATAAAAGAAGATAAGAAACAAAATAATGATTGTAGTGAATAAAATGGATTTACCGTAAGGACTGATAATCAGAGCATCATAGAATTACGATGTGGTTCACCGCAGGGACTGATCATTGATAAATTAAAATTTCAGGAAACAAGACATGTATTTTCAATTGTACTTTGTGACCTTGGGCAAGTCTCCTATTCGGTCTGTAGTTCTGTTTTTTCTTCAATGTCAGTATACCCAGTTATGACATTATTGAAAAGTTTAATTTTTAATATGAAGTTAGTATTGACCAATTATTGATATGTATTTTTATGGTAATTCATAGCACTTGCCCTATGCCTCATTTTCCTCATCTCCAAATTTTTAATAATAAAATTCACTGCAAAGGAGTGTTTTGAGAGTTAAATACGTACTCAATAATTATCAGTTATTAATAATTTACTGTAATATTTGAGAACTTATTATATATTAAAGATGGCATTTCAAAATATGGATAATTGCCATTGAGGGGAAAGGAGGATTTGAGTTCCTACTTTGCTCCTTTCATCACTATAAATTCCTCCTAGATCAGAAATTCAAATATAAAAATGAAACTATAGGGAAGCAAATGTGGCTCAGGCAGTTGGGTGCTCGCCTCCCACACGGGAGGTCCCGCGTTCAGTTCCCAGTGCCTCCTAAAGAAGACAAACAATGAGCAGACAATGAGCAAAAAACAATGCACATACAACAAGAAAAAAGAGCAAAAACAATGAGCAAGAGAACAAGCAGACAGCAAGCAAAAACAAAACAAGCAGGGAAAAGATGTGGCTCAAGCAGTTGGGCACACACCTCCCACATGGAAGGTCCAAGGTTCAGTTCCTGATAACTCCTAAAGAAGAAAATAAGTAGACAACAAGTGAAAAAAAACAATGAGCAAAACAGACGAGGGAGCCATCTGGGGAGGGTCTATATATGCATCTTGAAAAATAAAAGCATGATGACAGAAATAAAAACAGTAGATGGACTGGATAATAGAACAGAAAGAGTTAAAGAGCAAATTAGTGAGCAGAAAGATGAAGCTGAGGAAAAGTAGAAATTAAGGCCAAAATTAAAACTATTTAGAAAGTAACAACAATAAGGGCTATGTCAAAACTCTTGAGATGCAAACAAAATGATACTCAGAGAAAAATTTTTGGACTTCAATGCATATTAAAAAAAAAAAAAAAAGAAATATTGAAAATAAAAGAAATATCTTAACAATGTTGAATTTTACTTGGACCCCATGATCCTGGAAAACTGCAAAGATTAAGATTCTCTCATCGTCTATTTGTGTTACTGACCAAGAAGGCCTTAACTTTTCCTTAGCTTGACTAAACTTTAGATAGGCTTCTCCTTGACTCTAGGCTCTTGAATTCCCTCACTTTGGGCCTTACAGAACCCCATAGAACATGTCCCACCTGGTCTTGACAGCAAATTAAGAAGTAACTCCAGATAATCAACACATCTATTGCTTGACCCCCCCCCCTCCAGTACTTTTCCATTAGCTCATCTTCCCTTTACTTCAATGTTGTTGAGCCCTCTCTCTCCCCTATTCTGATAGCCTTCTGTTATTTCTCCCTCACACCCGCTCTCATAATAATAGCTTTATGGTTTCTCTTCTTTGCTGTGCATAGCTTTTAAAAAGTCCTCCTTGCCTGTTTAACATTGTCCAGTGCAAATTTTTTGACAATGTATACAACACAAGAAGCTAGGAAAAAAGCAACAAATTAGAAGAAATGAATTAAAAGTGTAGAACTTAAAGAACTAGAAAAAAACAGCAGACTTGATTAATGAAATTAAAAAACTGAGTCTTTGAAAAAAAAACAATAATATAGACAAAACTTTGGTGAGGCTTATAAAATAAAATCTATATTAAAATGAAACAGCTATAGATTCAAAAGAGATATTTAAAATTTTTTCATCCAGACAAAAAGGATGATTTTTTCTTGGGAAAATACAAGTTTCTGAAATTTACAAAAGAGATTAAAAATAAGCAAAGAAACAGAAAAAGTCATCAGAAATATACCCCTTAACAAGGTCCAAAAAATGTTATGTGCTACTTCTGATGGACCTTCAAGGAAAAGATAATTCCTTGTTTTTTTAAAAAATGATTCTAAAACAAAACTGTGGAAAACTTTCCCACTTCATTTTAGGAGGCTAGTGTAAAACAGAGGTCAAAACCTAACAAGATTAGGCCCCCAAAGGTGAACTATATATGAATCTCACTTGTGAAAATAGATACAAAAAACTCTAAATAAAACATTAGTAAATTTAATCCAGTAATTTATTAAAATAATTTATGTGATCAAGCAGAATCTGTTCTAGGGATATAAAGATAGTCAGTACCAAGAAATCTATTGATTAAAATGCACTATGCTGGGGGCGGATGTGGCTCAAATGGTTGGGCATCTGTCTGCCATATGGAGGGACCTGGATTCGATCCCCGGGACCTCCCGGTAAAATAAAAAACATATATATATAGAAGGCACATGGGCTTCCAGGCTCTGTGTGCTGGTGAGCCGCCAGGCCCCAGGAGCCATGCAGCAAGATGATGACCTAACAGGGGAGAGACAAGACGAGATGCTTCGAAAGCTCCGAAAACCAGGAACTGAGGTGGCGCAGGTGGCAGAACACTTCTCTCCTACATCGGAGGTCTCCAGGATCGAATCCTGGTGAAGACTGGAGAGGGAGGATGAGAAGAGACGACAGGAAACAGACACAGAGAATTGCCCAGCAAATGGACACAAAACAGCAAATGGGGAAGGGGGGGGTGTTTAAAATGGATAAAATAAATAAATCTTAAAAAAAAAAAAAAATGCACTATGCTAATGGACTATAAAAGTGAAAAACCTCAAAATCCATGATCCTCTCAAAAAATACTATATACACACACACATATCTCAATACCCATTCCTGGTATTTTAAAATAAACTCAAGTGGTTGAGTGCCTGCTTCCTATGTACGAGGTCCTGTGTTTGATCCCTAGTACCCCCTAAAAGACAATCATTCAAACAAACAAAGAACCAACTTTCATTAGGGAGCAAATGTAGTTCAGTGGTTGAACATCTGCTTCCCATGTACAAGATCCTAGGTTCAATACCTGTCAACTCCCAACTCCATAAAAAAAAAAAAAAAAAAAATCTCTTGACAGGCTAGAAAAGAAAGAATTGTTAATTTGATAAGGTATATTTGCCAGGAAATTGCAGCAAACATATTTAATAGCAAAATATTAGAAGCATTCACATTAAAATCAGGATCAAGAAAAGAATGCTATCATGGTTACTATTCAGTACATTACTGTATCACATAAAAATATAAAATGTCTACCAGAGGAAATGACAACTTATCTCATTGAATCTTCATAACAATCTTACATGGTAGATACTATTTTTACAGATGAGGAAGCTAAGACTCAGAGAGGTAAAGTAACTTGTTCTAGTCACCCAGAACCAAGGCTGTCTGATACCACAGCCAGGTTCTCAAGCTAACTACATTATATCAAAATCACTCAAAAATAATGTCAGATCGTTTTTAATTAATTATCAATATGATGATGGAGAAATATATTCCATAATGCAGAATGAGAGAGAAAAAAAAAAAAAAAAACCTATTATCTATTACTCCAAAGTGCAAATTATACAAATAGGGATAAAAAGAGTACATGGAAAAAAAAAAAAAATAGAAAACATTGGAGTGGTGGAAGTGTGGGTGAATTTTTCATTTGTTTCCATTTTCATTAATATTCATGTGTTTATGTAACAATCAGATAATCCAAGCAGAAGGCCAACATTGTCAGAATGGACAATAAACAAGATCCAACTAAATGCTATTTATATGAGACACTTTAGATTCAAAGACACAAACAGATTGAAAGTAAAAGGATGGAAATATATATATAACACAAACAGCAACAATAGGAACACTAGAGTGGCTATAGAATATCAGAGGAAATAGATTTCAAAACAAAAAATGTGAGGTTCCAGGAAGATGGTGTTGGAATAGGCAGGTGGAGCTCAACTCTCTCACAAAAACAAAACAGAGAAAGGGCTAAAAGCTGTTCAAGGGACCTGCTTTGTCGGTCAGCAGACCAGTACTGTGCTGCTCAAGTCCCAAAAGGGCAAGGGACAGAAAGATAAAGAACCCAAAACAACAAATGTGAGTTACTAAACCCTCATGGTGACTGGGAAGGGCTCCCATGCCCCACGTCAAGGCATTAAGCCTGAATTAAACCCCTGGCCCACTGCAGACATCTTCCCCCCAGTCAGCTGCCACAAGGGAAGAAGGAGGGTGAGTGAGAGGGCTTCTCTTCAGTGAAATCAGCCAACAGAGCCCATTTTGAATCTTGGCTCTGGCCAGACCAGAAACATGGGAAAGCAAGGTTGAAAGAAACACCTCTGTGGAAAGGTGAGGCAACGAGCACCATCTGCTGGCCGGCCAAGAACTTGCAAGGTGAAAACTGTTTTTAGGTCTCCCTAATGCCACTCCCGTGGGAGAAAATCTGCGACCCATTAGCAAGTCCCTGGCCCAATTTTGATAACATAAGCTGGGCAATTTTACAGACTTAGAGTAAGTTGTAAAATAAAAGAGGAGCTGTGAAAAAAAAAAGAAAAGAAAAGAAAACACTAGGCTAGAGAGAGAAATTGACCATCAGATAAATTCACCAACAAATACAGATGCCTAGACATCAGCAAAAAATTACAAACCATACTAGGAAACAGGAAGAGATGGCCAGCCAAAGGAAAAAAACAAATATTCTGACTAGATACAGGATTTAAGACAATGAATAAACGATAATCACACAAATCTCCTAAATCAGTTCAAAGAATTGAAAGAAAATAAGCCTAAAGAGATTATTAAGAAGATACTAAGAAGACACTAGGTGAGCATAAAGAACATTTTGAAAGCCTGCAAAGAAAAGTAACAAAGCTAATGGGAATGAAAGACACAATGGATGAGATTAAAAATACATTAGAGGGTACGGATATGGCTCAAGCAGTTGAGCTCCCGCCTCCATATGGGAGGTCCTGGGTTCAGTTCCTGGTGCCTCCTGAAAAAAACAAAACAAAACCAAAAAAAAAAGAACAACAAGCAAAACAAATGAAAAAACCAACTCAGGGAAGCCGATGTGGCTCAGTGGTTGAGCACTGGCTTTCCACATACGAGGTACCAGGTTCAATTCCCAGTACCTCAAAAAATAAAATAAAATAATGGGCAAAAGACTTGAATAGACATTTATATAAATAAGAAACACAGGGAAAAGGATGTGGCTCAAGCGATTGGGCTCCCATCTACCATGTAGGAGGTCCCAGGTTCAATTTCCAGGGCCTCTTGGTGAAGTGCTGGCCTGTGCAGCAGACCAGGGAGCAGCGGTGGCGCAAGAGATTGAGCGCCTCTCTCCCACTTCCGAAAGTCACAGGATTGAATCCCGGTGCCGCCTGAAGAGAAGACAAGTAGACACAGAGAAACACACAGAGAGCAGACAGCAAGTGCAAAACAACAAACAATGGAGGGGGGGTTAGAAATAAATAAATAAATATTTTTTTTTTAGAGAGAAGAAACACAAATGGCAAAAAAAAAAAAAAACATGAAAAAATTGTTCAACATCACTAGTGATTAGGAAAATGCAAGTCAAAATTACTTAGAGATATCATGTCAACCTATTATACGAGCCACTATTAAAAAGTCAGAAAACTATAAGTGTTGTAGAGGATGTGGAGAGATAGGTATGCTTATTCACTGTTAGTGGGAATATAGAATGGTACTGCCACTGTGGAGGACTGTTTCTCAGTTCCTAAGGTAGTTGAATATAGGATTGTCATGTGACCTGGCAATAGCACTACTAGGTATATACCCAGAAGAACTGAGAGCAGTGACACAAACAGATTTGCACACTGATGTTCACAGCACCATTATTCATGATTTCCAAAAGAGGGAAACAGCACAGGTGTCCATCAACGGATGAATGGATAAACAAACTGTAGTCTATTCAAACGATGGAATATTATGCAGCTGTAAGATGAAATGAAGTTGTAAAGCATATGACAACATGGATGAACCTGGAGGACATTATGTTGAGCGAAGCAAGCCACACACAAAAGGACAAATACTGTATGAATGCATTACTATGAACCAAACATATTGTGTAACATATTGTTTGATTCAAAAAAAAAATTATATGCATCCATTACATTTAATTGAGAAATGTAAAAAAAAAAAAAAAAAAGTGTTGGTCTTTAAAAAATAAATAAATGAACAAACATTTAAAAACAAAAACAAACAAACAAAAAAGAAGAAATGAAGTAGTGTAGCATATGACAACATGGATGAACCTGGAGGACATTATGTTGAGTGAAGCAAGCCAGACACAAAAGGACAAATACTATATGATTGCACTATTATGATCTAAATATATTGTATAAACTCATGGAGTTAATAATTAGAATATAAGTCACCAGAAAATAGAAATGAGGGTAGAGAATGGAAAGCTAAGAGTTAATCTGTGGGGGAAGCGGCTGTGGCTCAATCAGTAGGGCTCCCGTTTGCAATATGGGAGGCCCCGGGTTCGGTTCCCGGGGCCTCCTGGTGAAGGCAAGCCCGCCCGCACGGCGTGGTTGGCTGACCCGGCGAGCACGAGCAGCAAGGGGGGATGGATGAATAAATAAATAAAATCTTTAAAAAAAAAAAAAGAGTTAATCTGTGCCGAATTGGTTTAAAAAAGGTTGCTTGGAAATCTTCGGAAATGAATACAAATGGTGAAAGCACATCATAGTGTTTATAACTAACAGAGCTATTATATGAGTATGACAGTGGTTGAAAGGGAAAGTCTAAAGACATTTAAATTACTAGAAGAAAGCTAAAAATGTAACAAGGGATTGTATAACCTCATGTGAAATATTGACTATGGGTTATATTGCATATATAGGACTTTTTACAAAATATAAATACAAATAAACTAGAGAGATGGAAACAGAATAGCAGCCATGTACAGCAGGGGAAGCATAGAGAGTTGAGAGGTGATAAGGTTTTTTTTGTTGTTGTTGGTCTGTTATTATTATTATTGGAATAATGAAAATGCTCTAATAATGACTGAAGTAATGAATGCACAACTATGTGATTATGCCAAATACCACTGATTTTATACTTTGGATGGATTTATGCTTTATTAATATGTATTAATAAAATTGATTTGGTAAAAAATGTTACAAGAGATAAAGAGGGACATTTTATAATAATAAAAGAGTCAATTCATCAGGAAGATATAACAATTATAAACATATATGCATCTAACAAGAGAGCACCAAAATACATGAAGACAAAACTGAAAGAAGTAAAGGCAAAAATAGATAATTCAACAATAATAATTAGAGATTTCAGTATGCCATTTCAATGATGGATAGAACAACTAGACAGAAGACTAACAAGGAAATAGAAGACTTGAAAAAATTATAAACCAAGTAGATCTAGCAGTCATCTAAAGAACATCCTACCCAACAAGAGCAGAATATTCTTCCCAAATACACACAGAACACTCTCACTAGGCCAAAAAAACAAAAACAAAACAAAACAAAAACAAAAAAAAAACCCTCAATAAATGTAAAAGTATTGAAATAATACAAAGTATGGGGAAACGGACGTGGCTCAAAGGTTCGGCGTCTGTCTACCATATGGAGAGACCAGGGTTCGATCCCCGGAACCTCCCGGTAAAAAAAAAAAAAAAAATACAAAGTATGTACTCCAACCACAACGGACTGAAATTAGAAATCAGTAACAGAAAGAAATTTGAGAAACTCATAGATATGTAGAAATTAAACAATACATTTCTAAATAAATAATAGGTCAAAGAACTAAAAGAAAATTAAAAATACTTTGAAATGAATGAAAATGAAGATACAACATACCAAGACTTATGGGACAGCTAAAGTAATGATTAGAGGGAAATTTATAGCTGTAAATGTTGATGTTGAAAAGAAGAAAAATCTCAAATCAATAACATAATCTTTCACATTAATACACTGGCAAATAAGACCAAACTAAACCTACTAAAGCAACCACAAGTAAGGCTGTAATAAAGGTTAGAGCTGAAATTAATGAAATAGAGAATAGAAAAAGAGAAAATCAATTAAACTAAAACATGGTTCTTTGAAAAGATAACAAAATTGGCTAACCTTCTGCTAGATTGACCAAGAAAAAAAAGAAGTCTCAAATTACTACAATCAGTAATGAAAGAGGAAATATTTCCACTGACCTTACACAAATAAAATGATTATGAAGGAATACTATGAGCAATTGTATGCTAATGAATTAGATAACTCAAATGAAATGAACAAATTCCTAGAAAGATATACACTATTGAAACTGACTCAAGAAGAAATAGAAAATCTGACTATACCTGAAACAAATGAAAGATTGAATTAGTAATTTTAAAAACTACCCAATAAGAAAATCCCAGGCTCGGGTGGCTCTATAGACTATATTATCTAGAATTAACTAAAAACCAACCCTCCTAAAATGAATAAGTGGGCTGAAATAAATTCCTGCAAATAAAACACTGCTTGAAGCTAATTCTTGTATTGCCCATACAAGTGAAAAACAAGAAAATGGCACAGCATGTATTTATCTGACTTTTATTATAATCACATCAAATGCCACATATATTGCATGATCAGCCATGAACAGCAGAAACATTGAATATTAATTTTTTAATGATTTAACTACATTAGGTTGAGGGAAAGATAATATGAAGTCTCAAGAAGACTTATCTTCCAAATAGGAATTTAAGAATATAATTTATAAACGTAGAGACAGATACCAGAAGAAATAATTAAAGAGGAACTGAAAGTGGTTTTCTCTGGGGAGTGGCTGGAAATCAAAGATTGGGAGGTAGTAAGGACTGAAGAGTCTCTATATAAGACTTGCAGTATTAGACATTTTGTTTTACTCTGATATATTTTTAAATAAATATTGAAAATAACTTCAAAATAGAATTTTCTAACCTGTTTAAAATTCTTCTACACAAAGGACTTCAGTGGGGTTTGAATCCATTTGTTAATAAAACAAAAATGCAACACATTCCAATTAGCTTATAAGAACAGCCAATATCATTTTGCTAGCCAAAAATTGGGATTGAAAAGTGAGCATCATAACTTACTAAGTGCATCAATAATGTGCAAATACAATTTGAATCTATGTGTCTTTGTGAGTTGTCTTTTTTCTTTTTCTTTTTTTTATTTTTTTGGCTATGATAGCCATTAAAACCAAGTTCATAAAAATAAACTAAAATAAATGTTGATCATTATGATTAAAATCATATAAAATGGAATCAGAAGAAATTTGTATGTGGACAAGTTCTCTGTAAAAACTAAACTACAAGGGACCATGTTATCTTCATTTAACAAATTCCTCATGAATCTTATCTGAATCAGGTCTAACAAAGTCCTAATTCATTCAAACATATAAGGGCCAAGAGTACTGCAAAAAGACTTCCAGAGAATAATATTAAGACAGCCAGAGATATTCAGAAGTAGTCCCAAGCTGTGCTGGTCACCGTTATTAAAAAAAAAAAAAATACTGCTTCTTTCTGGCAACTAAAGACTCACCATTAGCAGGCTTAAGGGTGAAGGAGCATTTATAAGTTTTACTAAGTCATAATATTGCCAACTGTTACATGATAGTAATAAAGCAGGAAGTAGGGAGAGCTTGAGAACTTGGTGTGAGAGGAAGGTAGCAACAACAAAAAGTAAAAGTTGGAAGCAGCAAAGGGAGAGAGAAGTCAACCACAGAGAAGCTGTTGGGCTAATTAACAGGTGAAAAACTTCATTCTAAGAGATCATCTTACATATCATTACAAAGTATCTGCAAGAAGCTCTTAAATGAAAACATCCTTTCCTTAATATCACTAAACTATTAATTATTCTGTAAGCACTGGCAGCAGAATAATTCCTTAAGAGGCGGTTCGAGGATTCCGTGCATTTTTTTTTAAAGGGGGTGCAAAGACGAAGAATTTCATTTTAAATAAATATTTAGAAAGAAAAATTTAAAAGCACTATCAGCTGACAGCTAAGACAGAAAAGGGGTTTATCGTTGATTTGGACATTTTTGCTCAAGCCCAGTAGAAAGAGCGCACTAATTTCAGCAAGAAAGAGGAAAGAAGGATCTGCAAGGATGTAACAAAACACTCAATCCTTAGGAGCAGTCAAGGTGAAAGTGTCTGCGCCGTGGTCTTGCAAACCCAGCCACGTGTAAGGGATTCTTATAGAATCCCTCACAGTTCTGTCTCCTCCCACGTGCAAAGGCAGCGCCCCAAGGCAGCAGCCAAAAAACCGTGGACCCTATCTGCGCCCAGTAAACCCGAGCGATCCCAAAGCACGGCGTCTCTTCTTCCCCACCTCGGATATTCTGCCACCTGGACCCAAAGCGTGGCAGGGAACTCCGCAGCCATATTTAGCCAGATCGTTCTCTCTTCTGCAGCTTCAACTGGCAAAAGCAAAGTTCTGGAGGCAATCACGAGACATCTGAGACAGGGGCCTCTTTCTTCCGGGCGACACTAGCTCCCACCCTGCGGAAATCCTGCAGCTTCTTGAATCTGCTGCTTCCAGTCTGTCAGTCCCGCCTCCAGCTCCTCCTCCCCAGGATCTTGGTCCTCGTGACCACTCAGCGACAATCAGGTGCAGCCACCTCGTTGTTCTGATTATAACCTTCTGCCCTTCGCACACCTTTGTCGTCTATCTCAGGCTACCTTTTCCCACTTCTCCCTTAGCGCCACGGAGGAAACGCTGCTTTTGTTGTTTGTATAGTTGTTGTGTGCTTAAGGTAGCTATTGCTTCTTACTGTGGATTCTTTTTAAATCAGAAGCATAATATTAATGCAGCACTTGATTTAAATGAATTTGCATTTGTTTCCGGAATAGAGGCATTTGGCAGTCTTCCTAGAACACAATTCATTGTGAGAAGGAAATGTCTTTCAGTCTGCAAGAACCCTTAATATCCAGTTCAACCCCTTCAATTTTCAATTACCTAAAATCTCAGATACCTTATCTAAACAAATACACCTCCCACCTTTCTTTCCTTAATAATTCCCATAATTCCCCTACCTATTTATTTTCTTAGGTATTTATTGTCTGTCTGATTTATTGTCTTACTACCACTAGAAGGTAAGCTCCTTGAGGGCAGCAGCCACATATGCCCAGCACCTAGAACAGTGCCTGGCAGATAGATCTTTAATAAACAGTTAAGACGAACTGAATGAAAGGTGAAGTGACATGCCTAAGATCACACTGCTAATAGGTAGCAAAATGTAAATAAAAATTCAGGTCTATTAACTCTCCAATCTACTGCACTTAGTACTTCAGAATGCTGAGGTTAAATCCAAGAGAAGTCAGCTGGCAAAACATCTATTACAAAGTTTTCTAGTTGAGAAGCTTTGGGCCAACAGCCCAACACAGTAGGAACAGTAGCAGAATTCAGATTCAAAAAGTTGCCCTCTAGAATCTGTGTGTGTGTGTGTGTGTGTGTCTGAGAGAGAGAGAGAGAGAGAGAGAGAGATCCAAAGTGTGAACTGAGAATATCAAAGGGTGGCCAAGGGTAGAAGCCTCTTAGTGTCCCCTTGGGTTGTTAAAATAATTGGCATGTCACAGAAACAAAGTTATTCTTGTCTCAGGGCTGCTTTCTATTATTTTAGCCCACTCCTTATCATTTTCAAATGAAGCGATTGTATCTTTTCTCTTGTAACCCACTTCCCAGTATGGTGCTTATTATGGTTTACTCTTGGGTAAGGGTTAGGCATAAATCACTTCTTGCAAATAATTTTTAATGTGGAGGGACCTAAGTGAGAAATATATATATATATAAATTTCAGGATCATCAATAAATGTGCAAAAACATTGAGCAAACAGACGAGGGAGCCATGGAGGTGGGGGGAATGTAATCAATATAAAAAATTACTGAGACTTTTTTTCCACAATAAGTCTTTGAAATCCAATGTATATTTTACACATAAAGCACATCTCAATTCAAAGTAGAAGTGATTCATCTACCACATTGGACAACACAAGTATAGAGTATAAGTTCCTTGAAGGTATGAACTACTTTACTCTGAATTTACAGAATCTGACTCAGTGTCCAGCAGGCACTCAATGGATGTTTAATGAAAGAATAAATTAATGAACCTAGATTAGATCGATTCAAGCACTTTAAGAGAAAATAGCTACTTCACAGGGTTGTGAAAAATTTAAAAACCAACCCAACACTCACCTCCAGTCACTTTCTATCCCCTAAACCTGGTTTTTGGATTTATAGCTATCTGAAATTACATTATTTGTTAAATTTGTGTTTATTATGTCTCCTTCACTAGAATTTATATTCTTTGTTTAATCTTTTGTTCTATCACTATTCATTCATTTAACAAATATTTGGGAAGCAGATGTGGCTCAAGCGATTGAGCTCCTGCCTAGCACATAGGAGGTCTGGGATTCGGTTCCCAGTGCCTCCTAAAGAAGAGAGCAAGACAGTGAGCTGACGTGACAGGCTGGAGCACCAAGCTGACACAACAAGATGATGAAACAAAGAGATACAAGGAGGAAAACACAATGAGAGACACAACAAAGCAGGGAGCAGAGGTGGCTCAAGTGATTAGGCGCCTCCCTCCCACATGGGAAGTCCCTGGTTTGGTGCCAGTGCCTCCTAAAAAGAAGACGAGCACCAAACAGACACAGGAAATACAAAAAAAAGGGGGGTGGGGAGGAGAGAAAATAAATAAATAAATCTTTAAAAAAATTTATTGGGTAGCACTATTCCAGGCACTGGGGATACAAAAATAAACATAAACAAAAACTTCCTGCAATCACTACAATTAATATTAGTTTAATAAATGAATTATTTTTAAAAAGATATAAACACTGTGCACAGTACATTTAACACTGTTAGAATCTGACAAACATTCAGCTTAATCTGATTTTGAAATTAAAAGTTTGCATTTCAAGCTTACAGTATACAACAGGCTACAAGGGCCAAACTGCAGACAAGTTGCTCCAATTTAAAACTATATGTTGATTTGTCTTTTTTTTTGTTTTTTTTGACCCAGAAACTATAGAACCAAGGCTGTTCATACTTGACAATACTTTTGTTATCTTGTCATAATCATTCAATACTGTCTATCTATAAGAAGTTGATTATTATAATCTTAAACAATTATTTCTTTTGCTTTTATTTTGGTACACATTTGCAAGAAATCTCTGGTGACTCACACAATTCAAAGATTTTTCTAGTGTTGAACCCTAAACTAGCCTACCCATAGGCCTTCATGGCAACCAGAGTAACATAGAAAAGAAAGTTTCCCACTGTCTCCTAAGTGTCTTATCTGAAAAGCACACAACCTCCCCTCCTTTGAACAATCCTGCAAGGACATCTCAACCCTGCAGCTGTGCCCCAGGCTATCAGGGCATTCTGTGCAAATTCTAGCTAACTGCCAAAATCCGCTTCTGTTTATCCCGCTTGCTTGCAAACTGCAACAGCAACCCCCTATAAAAAGGAGCCATTTTAAAACCTGGGTGCTACAGTTCTCTCCTGCATGAGAGGTGCTGCAGACGCCCGCGGGCTTAGCTCAATAAACTTCATAAAAGTGGTTAAAGTCTGAGTGTGATCGATCTCCTGGGTTATAACACTAGGAAAACAACAGGATAGTAATAACAATCTATATCATCAAACATTATCTTCTATAGAGATAAAACATTTTTTAAAGTTTTGATTCTCAGATCAGCCCATAAAAATAAATCTAAGCCTTATAACAACAATAATAGTACCAATAACTCACCCAGAATCCAGAGCTCTGAGCTCTTAAACTAAGTACTTAGTAGGGGGGGAAGGGAAGTAGAGAAAAGGTAAGGTACAGATTCTGAAAAATAGGCAAAAACTGGGAGGAATAGGAAAATGCTCTAGTTAAAATGTCAAAAGACATTATTCACGATTGTCAATAGTTGGAAACAACCCAGATGTCCATCAACAGAAGAACAGATAAACAAACTGTGGTCTATTCACACAATGGAATATTATGCAGCTGTAAGAAGAAATGAAGTCGTAAAGCATATGGCAACATGGATGAACCTGGAAGACATTATGTTGAGAGAAGCCAGCCAGACACAAAAGGACAAATACTGTATGACTGCATTACTATGAACCAAATATATTGTGCAACATACTGTATGATTCCAAAAAAATTTATATGTATCCAGTACTTTCAATTGAGAAATGCATGTTTTTATTCAACTGTTTTCTTTTCAGTTTTTAATTGTTTATATTTTCAATTATTTTTTTTTTTTTTTTTTTTAAAGATTTTATTTATTTATTCATTTATCCCCCCCCTGCTGCCTGTGCTCGCTGGGTCAGCCAACCACGCCGTGCGGGCGGGCCCGCCCTCACCAGGAGGCCCCGGGCCATATGGTAAACGGGAGCCCTACTGATTGAGCCACAGCCGCTTCCCTATTTTCAATTATTAAATGTACAAAATAAAGTTTTTAAAAAATGTCAAAAGGATGAAACAGGAGTCTCAAGCAGATTCTTTTTTTTTTTTTTTTTTTTTTTAAGAACCCCTCAGAGTCTAGCTCTTGTTTTTTTTTTTTTTTTCCTTCCTCAAGATTATTCATTTATTCATTCATTTATCCCCCCCTTGCTGCTTGTGCTCGCTGAGTCAGCTAACCACGCCGTGCGGGCGGGCCCGCCCCCACCAGGAGGCCCCGGGAACCGAACCTAGGGCCCCCCACATGGCAAACGGGAGCCCCACTGATTGAGCCACAGCCGCCTCCCTCAAGCAGATTCTGTTAAAACAGAAATCTGGAGGTCTTCAAAAGGGAAAGGAGGTATTGTAGGGTGAGTGGCAAAGGAAGTGCAGCTACAGTATTCCTATGCACAAATTGTCAATTAAGGACTGTCCGTACTGCTTTATTTCACAAGGGGAATCACTTAGGATTAAAGAAATTTATGGGGGGTGGATGTAGCTCAAATGGTTAGGCGTCCGTCTGCCATATGGAGGAACCTGGGTTCGCCCGGTAAAAAAAAGAGAGAGAGAGAGAGAGAGAGAGAGGGCGCATGGGCTGCCAGGCTCTGTGTGCCGGTGAGCCGCCAGGCCCTGGGAGCCATGCAGCAAGATGATGACGTAACAGGAGAGAGACGCAGGGGAGAGACAAGACGAGATGCTCTGAAAACCAGGAACCGAGGTGGTGCAGGTGGCAGAACACCTCTCTCCTACATCGGAGGTCTCCAGGACCAAATCCTGGTAAAGACTGGAGGAGGAGGATGAGAAGAGATGGCAGGAAACAGACACAGAGAATTGCCCAGCGAATGGACACAAAACAGCAAATGGGGAAGGGAAGGTTTAAAATGGATAAAGTAAATAAATAAATCTTTAAAAAATAATAATTTTTAAATACTTTAAAAAAATAATAAAATAAATTTATGGATTTCACTAAATGAAAGAAACAAATTAAGAGTATAACCGTGGGGGGCGAAGGCGGGCGACCCCGCGGCCCGTGCCAGTTTGAATGGGAGTCCGCAAGATGGCGGCGGCCAGGCCCGAGTCGTGCCGAGGATATGGAATATTATCTCATAAAATGGAAAGGATGGCCAGATTCTACAAATACTTGGGAACC
>JAKSZT010054395.1:9692198-9785658 GCA_026826555.1 Tolypeutes matacus
ACTTGTTTTATACATGAATTTTTTAAATGTGATGAAGCTTAACTTGGGTTCGCAAAAAGTAGCTTTTTGTGTGCCTCAATTATGAGACCATTTATTAGTTGTACTATAAAGATTGAAATGGAATATACTAGTTTTTTCACCCTGCACAGTAAAACCTCTAAAAAAAAAAAAAAAAGAGTATAACTGTGTCAAGCCCCTGCTTTGCTTTCAAACCATACATTTTACTGAAAAGTGGGGTTATTTTCACAAAACTAGGGAGGTAAGGTACATTTTGGTTGGAAATAAAAACAGGTGGGCATTGGAGATAACAAAATAGCAAATAATAAATCAGTGTAATTACATCCCAAAAAATAAATGCCCCATCCCAAAAAACAGACAGTATCTACAACTGCAAGCAAGACAGTTCCTCTCCATCTGCCCCATGGAATCTAAGCCACCTCTCAATCAGAAACAGAGTGGGCATCATCATCCCCAAACACTCGATTGAGCAATGAACAAAATAAGGGGGGCATGCAACTATGGACTAAAGTAGACTTATTATTCTAGCAATGGAAAGACTTGTAACATTGATATAAAGGCAGTGGTCACCAGAGGTTCTGAGCAGAGGGAGAGGAAGAATAGGTATAACATGAGGCATTTTGGGGACATTGGACTTGTTGTGCATGACATTGCAATGACAGATACAAGCCATTATACATTTTGTCAAAACGTATAAAATTGTGTGGTGCAAAGTATAAACTATAATGTAAACTATAGACCATGGTTAGTAGCAATGCTTCAATATGTGTTCATCAGTTGTAACAAATGTACCACACTAATAAATAAAGGATGTTATTAATGGGAAAAAGTATGGGAGGGGGAAGAAATTCCCCTATCTTTTTGTAATCTAAAACTTCTTCAAAAATAAAACATTTCCATTTTTTTAAAAATAGATGCATATTTACAAGGTAAATAGTTAATGTAAGGTATGAACATAGCATTCCTTATGCCTAATCATCCTCTATTTGCATATTCCTTCCATGGCAGTTTTGAAGATGAAAGATTAATTGCAGTACAGAACATTCTGAAGGCTTGTTATGAGTAGTTGACAGCTAAAAATGATACATTTGTTGAGTACTTACTTACTAAGCACTATGCAATCACTTACATCATTTTATTTAATCTGAAGAGATTGGGCAAGATTAAAGGAGGAGCTAGCCTGGGAAGTTCTTGACACCAATCTATAAGGTACACTAACCCATTAGTAGAATATCAGAACTCTTCTCATGAAGGAGTGGGTATTAAATGTAGGAGTGTAATCGAGGGTTAAGAATTACTAATTAGGAAACAGATGTGGTTCAACCAGCTGGGCGCCTGCCTACCACATGGGAGGTCCTGTGTTCAGGTCCCAGTGCCTCCTAAAGAAGACGAGCATACACCGTACCCGCCACAACAAACAGGCATCTAAACAAGCAGATGCCACAAGCTGGCAGACACTGCAGCCCACAGGGAGCAGATGTGGCTCAGCCCATTGGGCACTCGCCTCCCATGTGGGAAGAACCGGGTTTGGTTCCTGGTGCCTCCTGGAAAAGACGAGCAATGAGTAAACAGATGAACGAACCTCTTGGGGGGGAGGGGGGTGATTTTAAAAAATTATTAAATCATTATACAGATGCCTTTATATTCTAAAATAGCAAAAGGTTAATACCAGAAATTACTGAAGCTGGCCAGAGTGGTCTCACCCCTCTAGCCAGCTCACTCTTGATTTAACCTCACTCTTATGTATGCTTACTATTGTGATGGTAATTCTAGATTGAGCTCACCCTTATATATTCTCACTACTGGGATAGAACCACTTCACCTTCCTGTTTAATATCCATAAGGAAAACCTTGTGAATGACCTCCATCTGTACTTTCTAATCTCAGAACCTTGATTTCTGAAAATGATTGTAACTCCCCAGGGCTTGGGATCCACCCCCAACTGGTTCAACCCCTTAATGTTTATTAACGAAAGAACCTGTGTCCAGCTCCACCCCAATTATTCATTAGCACCCTGATGTTATAAAATATTAGAATTTCCGTCTAAGTTGACTGACTGCCTTTTGTTTGTGCAACCAAATAAACTTTTTCTTTCTTTGAAACCCTGGTGTTTCAGGAATTAGCTTCAAAGACACATCAAGAAAAAAGAACCCGCTTTTTTTTTTGCTCGGTATCAGGAAATAAAATTTTGATAAGCCACTTAGGTTGGGTGGTAAAATCACCAGCAAAAACAGATTGTCACCAATTTGCTTTTGAAGGAGAGAGAAATCCTTCTCTGGGTGAGGTATATAATTTATGCTACAGCTGAATTGCATGAGTCAGGGCATAGCTTAGCTGGGTCCTCTACTTCAGGATCTCACAAAGTCTTATCTGAGGCTTGAGTAGGAAACGATCTGCTTCCAAGATTATGTGTTGGTTAGCAGCATTCAGTAACTTGTGAGTTGACAAATAAAAGACCTCAGTTTCTTGCTGGCTGTTTGCTGGATGCCACCCTTAGTTCTTTGCCACATGGTCCTTCCCAACATGGCCACTTGCTTCCTCAAAACCAACAAGAGAAAAGGAATCTCTCCAGCAATAAGGGCTTACAATCTTGTGTAATTTAATCACATACACATAATTGTGTTTATCACTTTTTGCCATATCTCCCCCACACTCAAGGGAAAGGATCAGCCAAGGGCATGGGTAATAGAGCCATCGCATTACCTAAGAGAAATGAAAGCACATGTCCACAAAAAAACTTATACACAAATATTCTTGGCAGCTTTATTTCTATGAGTCAAAACCGGAAAGAAAAGGAAAAAAAAAAAACCCTCAAATATCCATCAACAGGTAAATGGATAAATTATTGTATATCCATATAGTGTAATAATCAGTAATAAAAAGAAACAGGGGAGTGCCCGTAGCTCAAGTGGTTGCGCACCTACTTCCCATGTACAAGGTCCTCTGTTCAATCCCCAGTACCTCCTAAAAACAAAACAAACAAATGAAAAAAACAACTCTCATTGAGGGGTGGATGCAGCTCAGTGGTTGAATGCCTGCTTCCCATGTATGAGGTCCTGGGTTCAATCCCTGGTACCAACAAATAAGAAAAAGAAACAAACTATTGACACATGTAACAATATGGATGACTCTCAAAATAATTATACTGGGTGGAATAAGTCAGGCAAAATTAGCTTTATATGAATGTTTCCATTTATATAAAATTCCAGAAAATGCAAACTAATCAGTAGTGACAAAAAGTAGATCAGCGGTTGCCTGGAAAAAGTAGAGGAGGGAGAAGATAATTACCAAAGGGCAATGAGGAAGCTGGGGATGCTGAATTTTTTCATTATCTTGATTGTGATGATGATTTCATTGGTATATACATATGTCAAAAGTCATTGAATTGTGCATTTTAATATGTGCAATTTGATATACCTCAATACAGCTGTTAAATTATACCTCATTAAAACTGTTTAAAAAAAAATTTTTTTAAACATAGGATCCACTTTCAACAAGTGTACCACATACCACATCACACCAGTGCATCCTGTCAAAATAAATATTTTTACAATTACTTACCATTGAATAAATTGGTGTCTAGAAAAATAAAAGCAGTATCATAGCTGCATAAAATATTCAAGATAGGCTATGTAAATGAAGTGACATTTAAAAGGACTCAAAAATTAGACTCAAAAATAATTTTTTTTTTTTTTCAGAAAAAGAATTTGATGAGTAGAGATAGGAATGAGGGCATTCTCTGCAGAGAGAGATTAATTCATTAATGTGTTTATTCAACAAGCATTCATTAGCACCTGTGTACCCAAGTTGTATGCTAAGCACTGTGAATACCTTCTCAAATGCTATTACCAAACCTCCATACTAAATTTAATTAATTTGGAAATGGCCAAGACGATAAGGCTCAAATTTACTGCAGTCCTCCTGTTGCTCCAAGCCAACAACTCAACTGAAACACATCTTCACCTCAGTAGAAGTAAAGAATTACACTAAACAGCAGCAAACCATGTACCTAAGTCAATGTAAATCAACCTTCAGTTTTACACATGTGATCAGCAGTGAATAGGAAATCAATTTCAGAATTTCTATCTGAGTAAAAAGCAAAACTATGTAAATGTAATTACTCTGAGCAAATAAGCCTCTTAATTATGCTGGGATTCTGTTTTCTCTTTTGAAGAATTGTGGATTACAGGTAGAGTAACCTGGTAAGACTTAGTGTCCAAAATTCTGAGTGTGATGGGTGCTATTAATTATTATTCCAGGACAACAATAGTAAACCAGGTCTGTCCCAGGCAAAAGAGCTGTACAGTCATCCCAGTTACAGACAAGTTTTGTTTTGCTTAGTTTTAAGGTTAAAATCCAGATCTCTGAGGTCCACTCAAGACCTATTGAATCAGAATCTCAAGTGGAATTTGAGAAGGTATAAGCTAATGAATTGCTGTGATCAGGAAGCCATGGACTCTAAATATCTAAAGATAGTATTAAAGGTTCTTTCCATTTAAAATGCTATGTCTAATAAAGAAATTCTGAACAAGGACTGGACATTAGATGATATTAGGGAATTATTAATTTTCCTACGTGTTTTAATGATATTGTGATTACATAGAATTCCTTATTTTTAGGAGATATGTGTAGATGCATTTAGGGGTGGTATGTCATGATATCCACACCTTACTTTAAAGTTTTAAACTGAGTCAGTGAAAATACATACACACACACACACATAATTAAATAAAGCAGATAACTGGGTATAGGTGAAGACTGTACCATTCTTTTCCATTTTCCTGTATGTTGAAATTTTCTAAAATAAAATATTGGGAGGAAAAGACTCAATTATGAAGAGGAAAAAGTACATTTATAGGTGACATAGTACTGTTATGACCAAAAAGCCAAGCCTGTAATTCCTCTTATTGGACTTTTTTCTAAGGAAAAATAAAGTGATAAAGATATTCACTGCAGTATTGTTTAAAATAAAATTTAAAATGTTATTTTTGCAACATCCTAAATGTATAATAATAATGGCATGCTTAAGTAAATTACAGGGTATTCTTACATTCAAAGGAAGGGTTTTTATGCAAACATTAAAATAATCACTGTCAAGAATATATCATACACAGTGTCCTATACTGCTATATAGTAGGTGGAAAAACGACTCCAATATTATATCCATGCTGTGTTATTCAGCCAAAGGGGTGCTGATGCAAAATACCAGAAATCGGTTGGTTTTTATAAAGGGTATTTATTTGGAGTAGAAGTTTACAGTTACCAGACCATAAAGCATAAGTTACTTTCCTCACCAAAGTCTGTCGCCATGTATTGAAATAAGATGGCTACCTACATCTGCAAGGGTTTGGCTTCCTGGATTCCTCTCTTCCATGGGCTCATTTCTCTCCAGGCTCAGCTGCTCTGCTTTCTCCACAAGGCAAGCGGTAGACGATCAGGCAAATGGCTCATCTCTATTCCCGGGGCCTCTGCTGTATCTAATCAAGCCTTCTCTCTGCTCCTCTGTGTCCTTACTTCCCAGGCTCCAGCATCCAAAACTCCAACTCTCTTCTCTACCATGTAGTTTTCTCTGTGAGTCCCCATCCACCAAGGGAGCAGAGACTCAACATCCTACTGACATGGCCCAATCAAAGCCCTAATCATAATTTATTCATCCCCAGTTACAGGTCAGTTTACAAACATAATCCAATATCTATTTTTGAAATTCATAAACAATGCCAAACTGCTACATTCCACCCTCTCCAAAAAGACATTACAATATTTAAAAAACCTTAAATTAGTAACAATGCAAGTACAAAATCATATCACAATCAATTTAAAGAAACACGGTTTGTCTTGGGGCAAAGTCCCGTCTGGCTGTAGATCTCTGAAACTTACAAAACAATTTATCTGCTTCCAATACACAAATGGACAGACAAAGGTTAAACATTTTCATTGCCACAGAGAGAAACTGAGAGGGAAACATGAGTCATGGGTCCTCTACAGTTCAGTATATCTGCAGGGCATATTTCATTAGATGTCAAAGTCTTAGAATCATTCTTAAGATGGTGGTTTCTTCTCCCTGGGGCCTCATGGGGACCCACCCTTCCACAGGCTTGCCCAATGGCCATTTTCTTTGTTCCACCCTCATCAAGCAGCTGGGTGTTGACCAAGCTCTAGACCTCACTCTCCAAGAACATTGAAGTGATTGTCACACCTTACCCAATCTTTGGGTTAGAGTCTTAACCGCCCACTACCGTGAAGTGAGGACAACATCCTCCCTAACTTTTGGCCACACAGGCTCAACCCTTTCAGAACAATGAGTTGACGACCTGGCCTTCCCTAATCCATGGGGGACCAGCACACCTCTCTCAGACCTATGGGGTGGTAACCTTAATTTCCCTAATCCTTGAGGAATGTGAGCCACCCTCTCTGTACCCTGGGGTACCAAAACTCTCCCAGAACATAAGACAGGAACAGATAAGAGGAGCCCAAGGTGGCCAGGTGGAAGTCCTAACTTCCAGTTCAATGGTATCATTGTTGTGTTCCCTGGTGGCAGCACTCCTCCTTTTGGGACTAAGACTTGTAGACCAGCAGAGCTTAGGGTTGCAGGGACAAGAAGCAAAAATTTTCCTAGTGGGTCACTAGGGGTAATAGTGAGTGGTACCACTCCTATTTCTACCTCTTGATTCCTGGACCCATGAATCCTGGTTATAGGAGAAACAGCACCATAGAGTGGATGCTGATTTAGAACATACACAGCCTCCTGGAGAACACTGCCCCAGCCATGCAAGGTATTACCACCTAGTTGGCACTGTAATTGAGTCTTCAAAAAGACATTCCAGGGAAACGGATGTGGCTCAAGCAATTGGGCTCCCGTCTACCATATAGGAGGTCCAGGGTTCGATTCCCAGGGCCTCCTGGTAAAAGGCAAGCTGGCCCGCACAGCGAGCTGGCCCAAGCAGAGAGCTGGCCCATGTAAAGTACTGGCCCGTGCAAGAGTGCTGGTCTGTGCAGAGAGCTGGTGCAGCAAGATGCTGCAACAAAAAGAGACACAGAGGAGAGACAATAAGAGACACAGCAGACTAGGGAGCTGAGGTGGCACAAAAGATTGAGCACCTCTCTCCCTCTCCGGAAGGTACCAGGATCAGTTCCCAGTGCCGCCTAAAGAGAAGACAAGCAGACACAGAACATACAGAGAGCAGATAAAGAGCTCAAAACAACCAGGGTGGGGGGGGAGAAATAAATAAATAAATCTTAAAAAAGCAAATAAATAAATAAATAAAGGGACATTCCACCGTTCTATCAATCCAGCTGCTTCAGGGTGATGGGGAACATGGTAAGACCAGTGAATTTCATGGGCACGTGCCCATTCCCACACATCATTTGCTGTGAAATGGGTTCCTTGATCAGAAGCAATGCTGTGTGGAATGCCATGGTGGTAGATAAGACATTTGGTAAGTTCACAGATGGTAGTTTTGGAAGAAACATTGTGTGCAGGAAATGCAAACGCATATTCGGAGTATGTATCTATTCTAGTTAAAACAAATCACTGCCCTTTCAATGGTGGAAGCGGTCCACTGTAGTCAACCTGTCACCAGGTAAGCAGGCTGATCACCTCGGGGAATGGTGCCATATCGGGGGCTGAGTGTGAGTCTCTGCTGCTGGTAGATTGGGCACTCAGCAGTGGCTGTAGCCAAGTCAGCCTTGGTGAGGGGAAGTCCATGTTGCTGAGTCCATGCATAAGTTCCATCCTCATCTCTGTGGCCACTTTGTTCATGAGCCCATTGGGCAATGACAGGAGTGGCTGGGGAAAGAGGCTGAGTGCTAGCCACAGAGTGGGTCATCTTATCCACTTGATTATTAAAATCTTCCTCTGCTGAAGTCACCCTCTGGTGCGCATTCATGTGGGACACAAATATTTTCGTGTTTTTCACCCACTCAGAAAGATCTATCCACATACCTCTTCCCCAGACCTCTTTGTCACCAATTTTCCAATCTTATTCCTTCCAAGACCCTGACCATCCAGCCAAACCATTGGCAACAGCCCTTGAATCAGTGTACAAATGCACCTCTGGCCATTTCTTCTACCAAGCAAAATGAACAGCCAGGTACACTGCTCGAAGTTCTGCCCACTGGGAGGATTTGCTCTTGCCACTAGCCTTCAGGGATGTTCCAGAAAAGGGCTGCAATTTTGGGTGGTACCTGAATAGTAAGCAGAACCATCTGTAAACCAGGCCTGAGTTTTCTCTTCCTCAGTCAACTGATTGTAAGGGACTCCCCAAGAGGCCAAAGCTGTGGGTTGGGAAAGAGAAGGTAACGTGGCAGGGGTGGTGACCATGGGCATTTGGGCTACTTCCTCATTCCAGGCCCACTCAAGTCCTACCTTGTATATACCACTTCCACTTTATTATGGAGTGCTGCTGTGCACATTCAACTTTCTGGTTTGGTGGATCAGACAATACCCAGCTCATGATAGGCAACTCAGGTCTCATGGGAACTTGATGGCCCATGGTTAAGCGTTCAGGCTCTACTTAGTCCAGTAGCAGGCCAAAAGCTGTTCCTCAAAAGGAGAGTAGTTATCTGCAGAGGATGGCAGGGCTTTGTTCCAAAATCCTAAGGGTCTGCGTTGTGATTCTCCTATAGGGGCCTGCCAAAGGCTCCAGACAGCATCTCTATTTGCCACTGAAACTTCCAGAACCATTGGATCTGCTGGATCATATGGCCCAAGCGGTAGTGCAGCTTGCACAGCAGTCTGGACCTGTCGCAGGGCCTCCTCTTGTTCCGGTCCCCAATCAAAACTAGCAGCTTTTCTGGTCGCTCAGTAAATGGGCTGGAGTAGCACACCCAAATGAATGTGTTGTCTCCAAAATCCAAAGAGACCAACTAAGTGTTGTGCCTCTTTTTTGGTGGTAAGAGGGGCCAGATGCAACCGCTTATCCTTCACTTTAGAAGGGATATCCTGGCATGCCCCACACCACTGGACACCTAGAAATTTCATCGAGGTGGAAGTCCCCTGTATTTTTCTTGGATTTATCTCCCATCCTCTCTTACGCAAATGCCTTACCAATAAGTCTAGAGTCTTTGCACTAGGTCCTATCAACATGATATCATCAGTATAGTGGACCAGTGTGATGTCTTGTTGGAGAGAGAAATGATCAAGGTCCCTGCAGACAATATTATGACATAGGGCTTAAGAGTTGATATACCCCTAAGGCAGGACAGTAAATGTATACTGCTCTCCTTGCCAGCTGAAAACAAACTGTTTCTGGTAGTCCTTACTAATGGCAATTGAAAAAAAGTTTTTGCCAGATCAATAGCTGCATACCTGGTACCAGGGGATGTGGTGATTTGTTAAAAGCAATGATACCACATCTGGGACAGTGGCTGCAATTGGAGTCACCACCTGGTTAAGTATACGGTAACGACTGTCATCCTCCAAGATCCATCTGTTTTCTGCACAGGCCAGATAGGAGAGTTGAACAGGGATGTGGTGAAAATCACCATTCCTGTATCCTTCAAATCCTTGATTGCAGCACTGATCTCTGCAATCCCTCCAAGAATCCAGTATTGCTTTTGATTTACTATTTTGCTAGGTAGGGGCAATTTTAGTGGCTTCCACTTGGCCTTTCCTACCATAACAGCCCTCACTCCATAAGTCAGGGATCCAATGTGGGGATTCTGCCAGTTACTGAATACGTCTACTCCAATTATGCATTCTAGAACTGAGGAAATAATAACCAAATTGGTCTGAGGATCCACTGGACCCACTGTGAGATGGACTGAGCTAAAACTCCAGCAATCACTTGACCTCCATAAGCCCCTACTCTGTCTGGTGGACCACAGTGACGCTTTGGGTCTCCTGGAATTAATGTCACTTCTGAGCCAGTGTCTAATAATCCCCAAAATTTCTGATCATTTCCTTGTCCCCACTGCACAGTTACTCTGGTAAAAGGCCATAGGTCTCCTTGGGGAAAGCTGGGAGGAAGATTAGTAGTATAAAATTTTGGCAGTGTAACAGGTTCCTTCTCCAAGGGGACCTGGCCTTCTCCTCATTCAAGGGGCTCTGGGTCTGTAAACTGTCTCAAGTCTGGGAATTGATTAAAGGGCCGTGATTTTCTACGTCTGTAATTTGAGTTAGAGTTTTGCTCACTTGACCTAGAACTCTTCTGCTTATACAGATCCAGAAGAAATTTAGTAGACTGCCTATCTATTTCACTTCTAGGTACCCCATGATCTATTAGCCAACGCCATAAGTCTATGCGACTCAAACTATTTTGAGGGTGGCTTTGAATCTGCCTTTCATTGCAGTAGCCACAACCACCTTGTCTTTGGTGATTAAATGCCAATACTTGACCTTTACCGGCCCCAGATCCAATTATCCCCATAATGTTCAAGGATTCTAATTCCATTACAGCCCTCTCCACAGTAATATCTGGACTACAGAGAAGAGCAACCACAGAGCTCTTCAGTTAAGATGGAGGTAGTCTTACAAACTTATTCCTCACAATCCTGGTTAAAGGTGCATCCTCTGGACATTCCTGGGGTGGGTGGACAGGTCTTAAATTGCAAATCCATTCTAGCATTCCAATCTCTTTTAGCCTTTGAATTCCTTCCTCTACTGTATACCAGGGCAAATCCGGCATCTCAATCTCAGACATGCTAGGCCATCTTTTGGTCCATGTTTCAGTCATCCATCCGAACAAACTGTTAGAGCCCTTTCTAACCCCTTGAGCTACAGCGTTGAATCCAGAATTTCTGCTTAGTGGGCCCATATCAATAAATTCAGTGTGATCCAACTTTATATTCCTTCCACCATTATCCCTTAATATCCATTCCCACACATATTCCCCTGATTTCTGTCTATATAAGTTGGAAAACTAGAGCAAAATATAAAACACTTTATATTTTACCTTTGGGAGCTTGTTGTGATTTTAGTCTAGTAATAGGTCTTGAAGAGAAGAGGGGTGGTGAGGGTGGGTAAGGAGAAGGATTAGAAATGTCCTGCAAGCTACTGACCTCAGGGCATTCCTTTGCATTTTCTTCTGGTGAGACAGGATTAATCTCTTCAGGCAAGGGTTAAAAGGCAGATTCCTCAGGCAGGGTGGAGTTTGGGTGGTACCTGCCTCAGTGCTAGGAGGAGGTCCAGATTCCCTGGGGCAGGCCAGAGGCTGGGCAATGCAGGCTCCAGTTTAGCTGGTACTCACCTCAGGGTTGGAAGGAGGTCTGGACTCCCTGGGGCAGGCTGGAGGCTGTGTGATACAAGGTTGACAAGATGTGGTCTCCACAGGGGAGGCCATCACAGGTTTATTTGGTAAAGTGTCCACAGAATTTAGGGTTCCAATGTCCCCACCAATATTATCATCATCCCATATGTCTCCATCCCAATCCTCTGGGTTCCATTCATTTCTAATCAATGCCTTCACTTTAACCGCAGAAGCCCTGTGGGGTTGAGATTTCAGTTTCCTGTAACTTTGCTACTAGTAGACTGAGAGTTTGAGTTTGGTTATCAGATATCTCAAGCCTGTGGCTACAGGAGACAAGATTTTCTTTTAGAGCACACATAGAAACTTTCACATCATTCATCCAGCATTTAAGTTTCAAACGTGAAGCCTTTAGCTCATTGCTTTCTTTTCTAACTGTATGCAGAGTATCTAGGAGGAGCCAGCCTATATCATTATACCTTTTGACTCCACAAAACTCTTTTAAGGTGTTGAAAACACTCTCACCCAGATCCTTCCTTCTTATAAGCATGGAAGTAGGGGAATCCAGGGATGATATTTTGCATATCTCCATTGCCAACTCATGCCATGGACTGTTAGTGGTATCTTCATTACTGGAAAGGGAGTCATTAGTACCTTTGAGTCCAATTAGAGTTGAGAGCTAATTGCAAAACTCCCAGAACCACCTCAGGCATCCCACGTTTAAGATTCTGTTCCTCAAGAACCACTCCCAGTACCAAGCTACATTAGTCAGTGTTCTCTAGAGAAACAGAATCAACAGGAGATATCTGTAAATAGTAAGAGATTTTTATAAGAGTCTATCATGTGACCATGGCGGTGCACAAATCCAGGTTCTGCAGGCAGGCTGCAAACCAGGGGCTCTGATGAAAGTCCAGTGAAGGTCCTTGAGTTTCCGGGAGATGTTGGCTGTCCAAAGACAAGCTGGGAAATTCTAAATGCTGAAATCACTTCCCCTTTTAAGGGATTCAACTGATTAGACAAAGTGTCACTCATTGCTGATGGTAATCTACCTGGTTGATGCAAATGCAATCAGCCATCTATGCAGTAAACTCATGGATGACTAAAGCCCATAAATATCCTTGTATTATAATTAGCCCAGTGCTTCCTTGACCAAACAACTGGGCACAATTACCTGGCCGAGTTGACACACTAGCCTGACCATCACACTCTTCAACTGCCAGGGCAAACTCACCCTCTCTGTACACATGGGTGAGGTTCCTCTCTTGGCCCAAGGTGATGTTTTAATTCCAGATCTCAGCTGCCATGGTTTTCCTCTTAAATTCACTTACCCTTCAATCTCTCCATTCCATGCCCCTTTTACTGAAAGCTGACAGTGGTTTTGTTCATACAGCTCTCTCAAAAAGCTTATTGGTTTAGCATGCAAGAAGCAGGGGTCCAAGCCATCAGACAGTAAGACTTTCCACAAATCCTTTCTAGATAACTGCATCTTCAATCCAGATTTACAAGTTCCAAGTTTAGTTAAGTCCTCAAATGTGGCACTGCCGTCTGGGGGCTTGATTTCCAGACCCTTGGAATTTCCAGAATCGGTTTCTGTTTTCTTCATGTCCAACAATTATCAGCTTATCTCTTTCCTCTAACATTTTGCTATAGGCCGCAAGGAGAAGCCAGTCTGCATTTTCCACATTTAGTTTGGAAAACTCCTGGCTAAATGTCCAAGTTTGTAATTTTCAAATTCTGCCTTCTATAAAACAGCAGGAGTTAATCTTGCTAAGTTCTCTGCAACTTTAAAACACAGATCGCCTTTCTTCCAGTTTCCAATAATAGTTTTATCATTTACTTCTAAGGCCTCATAAAAAGTCTCTTTAGCATCCATATTCCTACCAACAATCTCTTCAAAGCAAGTGTATTAGTCAGCCAAAGGGGTGCTGATGCAAAATACCAGAACTCTGTTGGAATCTATAAAGGGTATTTATTTGGTGTAGAAGCTTACAGTTACCAGGTCATAGAGCACAAGTTACTTCCCTCACCAAAGTCTGTCGCCATGTGTTGGAGCAAGATGGCTGCCTATATCTGCAAGGGTTCAGCTTCCTGGATTCCTGTCTTCCCAGGGCTCATTTCTCTCCAGGCTCAGCTGCTCTGCTTTCTCCACAAGGCCAGCTGTAGACTATCAGGCGAATGGCTTGCCTCTTGTCTTGGGGCCTCTGCTGTATCTAATCAAGCCTTCTCTCTGCTCCTCTGAGTCCTTATTACCCAGGCTCCAGCATCCAAAACTCCAACTCTCTTCTCTGCCATGTAGTTTTCTCTGTGAGTTCCTGCCCACCATGTGAGTCCCTGCCCACCAAGGGGGCAGGGACTCAATGTCCTACAATCAAAGCCCTAATCATAATTAAATCACACCCAGGTACAGACTAGTTTACAAACATAATTCAGTGTCTATTTTTGGAATTCATAAACAATGCCAAACTCTGCACATGCTATAGCTATATAAAATTCGAGTGGACAGATCTTGACGTTTATTTTTTAAACCCTGCTTGAAAAGCAGATTTTTTTCCTTTATTTCAATTTCAGTTTTTATTTATTTCGACTTCTGGTACTCATTTTGTGCAACAATACTATATTTAAAAAAATAAAAGCAAAACCGGTCGTTAAGTGTTAATTTGGTTTCAAGGACCCCAAAGGTCAGTTTATAATTCGTTAAACAATTGAATAAAACTTTAGGCGCCTCAATTGATGATGCTTACCTAATTTGTGATATCCACAGAATCGTTTGCCAATTACATACATAAACATTACACGTAAAGGTCTCAAACAGCAAAAGAACACCCTACGCAATGTGTGGGCTAAATGCATAGATAATGGCATAAATAATACTACCTGTAACATATTATGGACATAGATAATAGCATAAATAATACTACCTGTCATATATTACGGGCTTGTCAGCCTTTTCTCCGCGAAACGCTTCTGGTCCTAGGCAGCCCCTTACTTTCACCATAATTATATGGTTCCAGTGTCCCAGGCAAGGGAAGAAACAGCTCGATGTGAGAGCGAGGTTTCCAGGGCCTCTCAACCGAGGTCCGCTGCACTGGCACAAGCCAGCCGATTCCCCAGTTGCTAGGCTAAGTTGCTAAGGCACCAACCGTCTCGCAGGAAGAGGGGGTGGTGCGCTCCCTTTTGGCGTCGTAGCGAGTCCTGTCCAAGTCGAGCGCATTTGTTCCGGGAGGAAACATTCAGCTCCCTTAAGAGCGACTGGAAAGCGAAGAGGAGAAGCTGGGAGTGACGCCTCTGCGCCGCGGAGGATTGTGGGAAGAGGTTGTCTCCAATTTCTCCTCCCCCTCCCCCCTTCCCGGCCAAGATGTCTGACATGGAGGATGATTTCATGTGCGATGATGAGGAGGACTACGACCTGGTGAGGCGCAGGGAACGGAATTATGGCGCTAGAGGTGGTGTCTGGCTTTCGGGGCCGGGGAACGGGGCAGCCACGGCCTCTCCCCGTAAAGCATGTGCTCCTTCCAGCCTCTCCCAGTGCAGTGACAGGACGGGTTTACCTCCTCCCCCATCCCTCACCGGGCCGGGGCCCTGCTTTTCCAGCATGGGGGAGAGTTAAGGAGGCAGCGAAGGGGGTGCCGAGCATTGCGCTCCCAGTCTGAATGCCTCCCCAGTTTACACGGACGCCACTGGTCCGAGCGTCTGGTTCTGGGTCCCCCACTACCTGCTCTCTCTCTGCGCGAGCCGCCTCGGGGACCGTGCAGCGGTCTAGGCCCCGGCATTACCTTTTCGGGCCCAGGATTCCGGGCCCCTCTTCACACTTGAACTGAGCAGGAGCGAGATGCTGGGAGAAGGGGCTTAAAATTGTGGGGGTCTGCTTCTCCTAGGCCTGACCGCGAAACGCGACTTGTGCGTCTCCTTGAGACATAGTTTGAATAGTCTTGTCCAGGACCACTCTTGGTTTGAGGTAAAGGTGCGATGGAGAGTTCAGAGCAAGGGCAGCTGAAAAAAGATAGTTGAACTACTTATTCTGTTCTTTAAAGAGAAAAACTAGGGAGGAAATTTTGCTTTGGTTTTTTTTTTTTTTTTGGGGGGGGGTATTAGGAAGATGGATCCCTTGGCATTTTCCTTGACTTAGAAAATTTTTGTTTTCAAAGTTGAAAATATCAATTGCGTAGAAATTATCGAAATTTTCTAACTGAATGATGAGTTCTAAAGATTCAAGGTTAAATTTATGAACGGATTTACACTTTAAAAAATACTAACGTTTCAGGTTGCTATTTAAAAAGATTATCTGTTGGAACTAACTAAAATTATCTGGGCCAAGAATTAGAATCAACTTTGCTTTATGTTTTGGGGACGTTTTGTGCATGGCTCTTGTATATTACAGTGATGCTGCATTACCGTAAAGTTGTGAAGTAGCTGCTTAGGGAAGTCTGGCGCATCTTATATTTTAAGTACTAGAAATTCTCAAGGCATGATTCTCAAGTATATAACTTCTTTGTATAGGGATAATCCATATGTTATTTCCTGTTTATATTTCCATTTTAAAAGAAGGGACCTTTTGCACTGTGATTAACTTGAAGATCATTAATAAGGTTGTATGTAGGGATGACAGCGAGGGTCTTATTGTCCCATGAAGTACTCAATTTTTGTGAGAATTTTAATTGAACATAAAGTGTTTTAACTTAGCTACTTTTCTCTAGCCTTTTAGGGCCTAAACTAGATGTGCTATATAATAAAGTTGAATATGTTGTTGTTTTATCTTATTTTTGTTTCTGAACAAAAAAAGTAAGATTTTACACTGCTACATAATTAAGTGAATTTTTTTTTTCAGGATTCTGTTAAATAGAGTGTGTGTCTGTCTTTGTGTCCCTATGCTCCTCTCTCTCACACTATGGATTCTCAATCATAAAATTTCCAGTCAAAAAAGTGAAAATTTTATGCTTCCACCTAATAGCAGTTAAACCCTCTAGATATCATAGGATTTAATTAGTAACTTGTTTTGACTTTCTTAGCCAATTTCCTTCAATCATTACTTTTTTGTTTGTTTCTTTTTTTAAAAAGGTTGAGGGAACTGATTGCCATTTCATGCTTACATGTTGCCAAAAGAGAAGTGATATTGTTATTGTTTTTAATAGTTCTTTTGCCTGGGTCTTTTTTCTATTTCTTAGGATTTAAAGAGTCTGTGGAATTGACTTGCAGTTTAAGAGACTTCTTTTTTTAAAAAATGTATTGTTTGTTGGAAATTTTGCCATCACCTCATTAAAGTCAAGATGTTAACTAAAATCGAGAGTAGTTTTGACAACAGTGATATTCAGCATATCTTTTATAGGTCGTCTGTTGATAAATGCTAATACCTTAAATCAGTTTTTGTCTTTGCCCAATCTAGCGGAAGCAGGTATTTATTTCTGCCTATCTCTAAAATTATACTGTTTGTATCCAAGAAGGTAAATAATGATTTGTGCCCAAGATTTAAAAGAAAAGAGAACAGACTTGATAAATATAAGAAGCAAGTGTAGAAGAAATTCAGTATACTTGACCTCTTATTTCTTAGATCTGTTTGATTTTTATTAGAGGCAGAAGCAGGCATTTTCTAAGCATAGTAATCTACGTAGAAGTAAATGAAGAGATAGGAGATGGTACTGGTAAATGACGTTTAATCATTGTTAATTTTACAGATTTTCAGGTTATTTGCTGCCATAATTATACTAAATAATAACTAAAGTGCCATTCATTAATTAAGTTGATATGCCATTGATAAGTTAAGTACATTAGAATTCTACAGTCCTGCCATCCTAGCATGAAGTTGCTTAATATTTCTAATATTCATTTTAGAAAGGATTTAAGATAGATTGGCTTCAAACCAAAAAAAAATTATTCTTTTCTAGGTCCTGTTAATCTTTGTGTTTTACCAAGCTGAGTGCCTCATTGTATTCCAAACTCATATTTGGGGTAATGAATAAATGTTTGCTTGTGTTTTTTTTTTTTTCCCCTTGGTTTAATATAGTCAATAGTTAATACAGTTTTAATGCCCTAAAAAATGTTCTATTTTGTCTACTATTTTGGTGGAGGAAGGAGATGAGTCTCTGATTTTGGCCACAGGGTATCTTACAGAAATCTGTCACTATTTTACAAAATCAGCAGAGAAATGATGTGTTGAACTTTGTTTCCCATGTTATAAAGAACCTTCCATGGCTTAACAATTCAAAAATGACACTTTCAATTTTAAAAAAGTTTTGAGTTGACGTGGATAGAACCTAGTAAGCCCGTTTGACAAAGTGGTACCTGAAATAACATGGGACAAGGACAAAAGAATAGCCTTTAGGGATTTGTGTGTTTAGTATAAAAAACTTATTCATTGTGCACATAAAGACCTTGGAGCTTATAAGTTATTTTCTTCTGAGGCTATTGTCCCTATACCTTACTGCTTGACAAACAAAATGTTGGAGATCTTCAAGAAGAGAATTCAAACAGTATACTTTTTATAAAGGTCTGGGCCACTGTCCTGTGCTGCACACACATTTGGAATTCTGAATGTAGTCTTCACTGAGATGAGTTTTTTTTTTTTTTTTTTTTTTTTAAGATTTTATTTATTTATTCATTTATCCCCCCCTTGCTGCTTGTGCTCGCTGGGTCAGCTAACCACGCCGTGCAGGCGGGCTTGCCTTCACCAGGAGGCCCCGGGAACCGGGCCCGGGGCCTCCCATATGGTAAACGGGAGCCCTACTGATTGAGCCACAGCCGCTTCCCAATGAGATGAGGTTTGATTGTACAGTTGAGGCTTTTAAAGAAACAACATGTTTCCACTTGGGCATTGTCTACTTAAAAATAGTCATCTGCGATGTTTATCATTCTTATTTTTTACAATTGCAAATAATTAGGAAAAAGGTAAATTATCTGTAGTAAGGGAGTACTAAATCTAATCAAGAGGATGATTAGGTAAATTATGGTCTAGCCATGCCATGGAATGCTATGCCAGCATTTCAGACTGTTCTTCTAAGGAATATTCAATGACATGAAAGAATACTTTTTTAAAAAAAGCAGTTCTCTTGAAATATATTCACATACCATACAATCTATCCAAAGTGGCTTTTAAAATAGTCACAGTGTTGTGCACTCATCACCACAAAAAATTTTAGAACAATTTCATTACTAAAAAAAAAAAACTCTAAAAAAATACTTTTGATAAATTGTTTCAGTCAGAACTCCTGGGTATAAGTGACTGATATACAAGTCAAACTAGCTTAAATGAAAAAGAGAATAAATCTACTTATTTCACTGGGAAGGGCAATAACGGCTGGTGGTTTCATGAATACAAAGGATAGTGTCAGGTCTTTCTCTGTTTCAGCCTCTCTGCCTTGGGCTGCTTTCCTCACTATATTGGCCTAATTGTCTTCTTCCTAGTATCTTAACCTCAAAGGCAAGAGGATTCTTTGTTAGTTCTAACATGGAAATCCCAGGAAGTACTTCTATTGACCCAGTACTTAGATCTCTGTGCCAGAACTGCTCACTGTAGAGGAGATGGGTTTCTGGCCCTTCTCTGTGGAGGGGCACTGTAATTGAAAACCCTCACCAGGACTACATAGAGAAAGGAAAGGGTCCACCACCTATGCTGGGTACTCATGAATCCACTACAAATGTTAAGTTGACTTATTTATTTTTTAGGAGGTACCAGGGATTGAACCCAGGACCTCCTACATGTGAAGCAGGCAGGCAACCACTGAGCTACACCCACTCCCCACAAATGTTAAGTTTAAAAACATCTAGAATAATGTAATCTGTATTATACCAATTTTGTTGGGTGGAAAGAATAAAGAAAAAAGTCTAGAAATAAATTATGGGTGATTTTTTGTTTTGTTTGTAAAACATATTTCTACCAAACCTTTCACAATGAACCTATATTACTACCTTTTTTTTTTTTTTTTTTTTAATAGCTTCCAGGGTGGGGGATTGAGCCCGGGACCTCGTGTGTAGGAAGCTGCCACTCAACCACTGAGCCCCATTGGCTCCCATGAGTTGGTTTATTTGTTTGTTTTTGTTTTTTTGGAGGCACCAGAGATCGAACCCAGGACCTCCCATGTGGGAAGCAGGTGCTTAACACTTCAGCCACATCCACTCCCCCTAAATTACTTTTATTGCTGGGATAGGGGTATGGATTGCAATTTGCAAATGATGAGCAAAAATGTTACCTTGGTCTTGGGAGACCAAATAATGACGGTCATTACTGAAAATTTTTCAGAGTTCGTCTTGAAAAATTTTCTTCAGAACCTGAAGCATTTTTAACATAGCTTTATAAATAGATAAAGCATTCACATGGTTCAAAAATCAGAAAATATAAAAATATATGCATTAAGAGTTTTCCTTCCATTCTCATTCCCCATCTGCCCAGTTCCTACCCCTCCCAATAAGAACCAAATATACATTTTTATTCTCCCCCCCACACTTTTTTTTCCCCAAAAGATAGCATATTTTATATAGTGTTCTATACTTTGCTTTTTAATTTAATTTCTTTTAGAGATTATTCTATTAATTATGAAGAGAATTGTTACAGCTGCATTGATTTTTATGGATGTACTGTGCTTTATTTAACCAGCTCCCTATTGATAGACATTTGTGTGTTTTCTTTTACTGTTATAAACAACGTGCAGCTTTTTTTCCTTCTTTTATTTAAATAACTTCAGCTGTAGCCAGGCTTTGCCCTTTGAATAGGTTTAGTTGAAAAATATATTCAGAATTAGGTATGACAAATTAGTTGGGCTGTCAAAATGGATGATGCCGTTTTAGGTTAGAAACACCTGACTCTAATGGGATTAGTTTTCTTGATAATTTTGGAAGCTTTATTAATAATCCATGGCAATATCATAGGAATAACTTTACTGCCTTTTACTGTTACTTCAAAGAGAAATATTAATTTATAATATTAGTTTTGGTAAGTATTCAGAAAGGCCTGTTGGGCATTACTTCATAGGTATAGTGTATAGTGAAATTAGAAAGGTTCAATGAAGGGTAGCAAAAATGATAAGTAACAGGAGACTGCTTTTACATGCTTAGAATAAAACAAAGTTAAGAGTCTTCGTTCTTAACTTAAATCTGTAAACCATGAATGTCCCACAAAGGGAATTTGTACTTGCACGTTATATCCCAGAATGAATTCCTGGGCCATAGTGGGATTAGAACTTCTACTAGGGGTCACCCTCCAAAGTTGACAAAAAAGTAACTAAAGCATCAAGAGTGAGTCACTTACCTAAATTTACAGGACAAATTAATGGGAGAGTCAGAACTAAAACCCAAGTCTAATGACTTTTATGATGTTTGTCATTGGGAAATTTAATTTGAAGACTGAATGTTTAGGACAGTAAAGAATGTTCTGATTTACACCATAGCCAACAAATTAAGAACCTTTAGTGTAATGTTTAAAAGTTCAGAAAACTTTGATGGTTAAACCACAAATGGCTACATAGAATTGGATTATATCTGGTTATTGGGACATTGTCCAACATCTGGTACAGCTGTCTAGACATGGTCAAGGCTCAGGAAGCTTTTGTTAATGGTAAATCTTGTTCTCCCAGAGCACGTTTCTTAAGACCTCTATTGGCAACAGACACAGGAGTAAGTAAATGAACTATGGAACTGACCCCATTCAATAGTGGCTCCATTCCAAAATATATTTGAAATTGTTCCCAGCTGTTGTATATTGTGTTATTTCAGAACACACTTCAAAACACTTCTCATTTCAATTAAGTAAGTATTGATTGAGCATTTTCTATATCCCTGGCTCTGGGGATACCAAGGTGAGTAAGGGAAAAATTTTGCTTTTGAGAGGATCACAGTGGGGCAGATAAAGGGGGGTGGGGCCAACACACACACACAGTTCTATGTTAGAGAGATGCATGCCTTAGGAGAACATTTATTTTGCTAAGAAGAGTTGGAGAAAAAAATCACAAGGAAGGTGAACTTTTCAGGTAATCCTTGATGAATATATATCTGAGGAGTATTAGGGTTGGGATATGGTAGGAGAAAAGTGAGAAGGTTGTTAGGAGGGGAGGTGGTTTCGAATTCCCAGCAAAGAGAACAGTTTGGAGTTGTGTGGCATGTCTGGGGAAAGAATAGATTTGGGTATTGTGGATGGATTGCTTTGGGGAGATATAAGGACATGAGTTACAAAAGTAGGTTGGAACTATTATTCAACTTTTGTGGGGTTTTTTTTAAATCCCTTCTACAATATTCAGTACTTGTTTTTCATATATTGTTTAAACTCTTTTGTTTTTTTTTTAAGCATTCTTAATATAGTGATTAAAATTTCAGTTTCTATTTCTACTAAAAACCATTTTGTTTAAACTTTTACAAAGTATAGTTATCTCTTGTTCATCTGACAATTTACATACCTCAGCTTCTTCTCCTGTATTCCCTATTCTGATTAATGGCACCATATGTGACCAAGCCAGAACCTGGGAGTCATTATAGACAACTTTATTTCCCTTTATCTTGTCCCCATTTGGTTGATCCCATTGATTTTACATCCTAACATCATTTACCATCTTCTGAACTTATTCCATTCCCTTCCTTTTCTCCCCACTCTACTACTTGGGATGACACCTTCTATCATCTCTTCTCCAGATTCTTGTCAGAATACCCAGTGAGCTGCTTAATTGCTACCTGTCTATCCAATAGGAGTTCATCTATCATCAATCCTTTACAAGCTAACTAAGACTATTCATGGTTCTTCCAAATATGTAAGGCTATTTCAAACTTCCATGCTTTTACACACGTTAATTGCTTTTGTTTTAAATGCCCTTCCTCATTCCTGGCAACTCCTGCCATACTTGTAGATTTGATCCAAGAGTCTTCTTCCTCCAACTCACTGAAGAGTAGTTGATTACTCCTTTTTTGGCTGCTGCTGTATCAACTACGTGTCTGTATTGTTTTCATTGTGTTATATTGCTGTTTTGTTTGCTTATCTGTCTCTTAATAGAGGGGAAGGATTGTTAATTTGCATTTGTGTGAACAACAGCCAATTGCTGGCATATACTGAAGATCATTATTTAGAGTATAAATAGTATAAATAATAGAAACATCTAAACAACAGGATTATTCTTCTAAAGACTTTTCAGAATATCATCAATGTTAAAAACCATACCACTGTAATAACCAAAGAATGGTTTGTTGTAGAGCACAGCTTGTATTGATGGTGTGATTAAACTGCAAATGACAGGTTGGTGATGTCATAGTGGCTAGTTAAAGCCATATAAATATGATGTTGCAGATCATACAAGGCCTATTTATAAGAAACCAGTTGGTACAATAAGTTATACCAGTTCTTATTTATTTATACATTTTAGCAATAACATTTGTTTAAGAGTTGAATTGCAACTATGTGAAAATATTATACATTCCATTTCTTAATCCATATAATATGAAAAAAATCAAAAGAATATATTCAGAGAATGTTGAGGGCTAGAGCATTTCTTGTCTCAACCATTGTGTTCTGTTGGAGTTATAACATTTAAAGTTTAGAAATATTGATCTAGAGCCAGTCAGATCCTAGACATTGTTTATAGCCATTCTTGTACTGTTATTTAAGGTGCTCTGTGATTGAATGACAAGGCACTGTGTTAGACATGGCAAGAAATGTAGAAGTTCCTGTTTTCAACAATATTATAATTGTTTCAGTAATTTCCAGGTAATTGACGTTAACCTCGTTAATTCCTAAAATATTTTCTGTTTCCGCTTTGCTAACACCTCCACATTCTACTACTGTCTTGTGTTCCTCTCACCACTTGTACTCCCCTCTCCTCATAGCCTGGCCTAGTTGTTTCCTTTAATCTGTTGTGGGCCAAGAAACTAAAAATAAATGGGCTTTATGTGAGAGTCCATATTATTAGACTTTATGATAAATGTAAATCAGAAACATTTTTCATTTTGCCTCCAGGTTCAGGGCTACATTTCTGAAGGCTTGGGTGGTAAGAAAGCCAACTTCTGATCAAACAAGCTACTCCTATAGCTTATTGAACAACTTTAAGTGAAGTTTTGAGCCTTTTTAAAAACTTACTTTCTGATAAATCTTAGATATAATTTTTTGGAAATGTTTATATTTGTTCCAAGTTAACTAGACAGAGAAGAACTGTTTTCCTAAGGTGTAGAATAGATTTTGTAGCTAAGACACTTTACCCCAGAACACTCACAGAAGTTGGTCTTCCTTGAGCCTTAAAATGATATGTAAAATGATATGCAGCACTTAACCAGATTAAGAGAGGTGGGAAGAAAAGGATACAGCTTGGAAAGGTGGGAAATAGTTTGTCCATTGTGAAGTAAGGTCAGAGTGGCTGCACAAAGTGAATGAGGGAGAGCGTAATAGGAGATTGGACTCAGGATTCGAATTTTAATGATTTGGACTTGATTTTAAGAGCAGTGGAAGCCATTTTTGAGAAAAGGAATGAGATAATTAAGATTTTAAAAGATTAATTTGCCTTTGTAACATGAAAAGATTGGAGCTTGAAGGGTACAGAGGAGAATGGGAAGGCATAGTGTGTAGAAAGATAAAAGTGGCTTGGTAGGTGAGGGTGGTGGCAGGGGAGAGTTTAAAAGTGGATAAATCTGCGATTTATTCTGGAGATAGAATTAGTAGTACTTTTTTATTTTTATTTTTAAAGAAGCTTTAGATTACATAAATGTTACACGAAAAATATAGGGGAATTCCCATATGCCCCACACACACCAACATCCCTCATTAGTGTGGTACATTTGTCACGATTGATTAACATATATTGAAACATTGCTACCAACAGTAGACTATAGTTTACATTATAGTTTACACTCTATCCTGCACAATTTTGTAGGTTATGACAAAGTATGTAATGGCCTGTATCCATCATTGCAATGTCATGCAGGACAATTCCAATTTCCCAAAAATGCCCCCATATTACACCTATTCTTCCCTCTCCCTCTCCTCCTAACCTTTGGTGGCCACTGCGTTTATAACACTGATGAAAGTTCTTCCATTGGTAGAATAATAATAAAGTCTATTTAGTCCATTGTTCATTCCCCAATCTTGAGGATTTTGGGATGGTGATGCCCACTCTGTTTCTAATTGAAAGGGAGCTTAGGTCCCATGGGACAGATGGATGGAACTATCTTGCCGTTGCCAGCACTGTGTGTTCCTTGGGATGGGCATTATCCATCATCATCTGCTTGTTAGTTGTCCTGGGTGAGTCCAGTGAATTGGAGAGTAGGTATTGCAACTTTACTGAGATTCAGGGCTCAACTGGCACATGAATGGACCAAAGATTTGAGTCTCTGGTACTTATATTTAATGAGTATAGTGCTAATTATAGGTTCAAATAAAAGGGGCAGAAGAGCCATGTGTAGAACAACTATAAATGAGTCTAACATTGTTACACTGGGGAGCATAAATTCCCAAGTAAGGTCCACTCACAGGGCGCCAAATTCCTGAGCCTTTCTGCCCTGCTTATAGTGTCTAGATGTCTCTGAAGCCCTCATGAGCCCTGCTGTTTGAGGCACTGTTTACTGTGGCAGTCAGTGAGATCCTGCTGAGACATGCATAAGCATAACCTCCAGAATGACCTCCCAACTCACTTTGAAATCTCTTAGCCATAAAAACTCATTTGTAGGGAAGGGGTTGTGGCTGAACCAGTTGGGCACCTGCCTACCACACGGGGAGGTCCCGGGTTTGGGTCCCGGTGCCTTCTAAAGAAGATGAGCAGATACCACACTCACAGCAACAAGCTAGATGCCGCAGCCTGCGGGACACAGATGTGGCTCAGGCTGTTGGGCACTCACCTCCCATGTGGGAGGCCCCGGGTTTGGTTCCCAGACCCTCCTGGAGAACATGAGCAAACAACGAGGAGACAGATGAGGGAACCATCTGGGAGAGGGAAGATAAATTAAAATATAATAATAATAAAAGTATATAAATAAATCTTTTTAAAAGTTCATTTGTATTTAATATTTCCCCCTTTTGGTCAAGGTCTTTTGCCAGATGTATTGCTAGTTGGAGCTTGGTAATAATCCCTCGGTTCCAGGAGGCTCATGGCCAGGAGTCATGTCCCATGCTGGGGGGAAGGGAGTACATTTATATGCTGAGTCTGGCTTAGAGAGAGAGCCACATTTGAGCAACAAGGAGGCTTTCAGGAGTAACTCTTAGGCAATATATAATACTAGGCTAAATTTCAGTTTCACAAGAAAAGGTTCATGAGTACAATCATCAATATCAAGGGCCTGGCATAATGGTCTGTCTTTCTTCACTAGGCACTGCCCTTGTACTCAGGGGATTCTTGCCATTCTGTTAAAGAATATAGCAGGACTCCCCAAAATGGGATCTCAGTATTCTTTCATTTTTTTGTATGGGTCTCCACCCACCAAGACAATGTCCCATGAACATTGAACATATTCATATGTCTTAGAGGCATGTCCCAGGTGCACCCCTCTCCACACATCCCCCCATCACTAACACCCTGCACCGGTGATCTTCCCCTACCTCAGTTGTGATTCTTCTGTGATCTAAAACTTCTCCAAAAATGAAGCCAACAAAATAACCAAATAAAATTAATAAGAAAATGAAATAATAGTTAAAAATAAATAAAATAAAATACAAAAAAAAATTTTTATGCATTGTGTCTTTCATCCCTCAGAGATCTGTTGTCTTGTATATACAGTGACAGTTTTTCCCATATATTCCCCCAGTGTCTTATTTTTAACATTTTATCTTCAAAGAAGCTAGGTTATGGAAATGTTACGTAGAAAATATAGGGGATTCACATATACCCCACACCCTTCTCCTTTTCCCCTCTCCCCTATTAATAACATTTTACATCCAGATGGTACATTTGTTACAATTGATGTACAAATATTGAAGCATTGCTACTAACCATGGTCAATGGTTTACATTTTTGTACCATATACTTTTTTTTTTTAAGATTTTATTCATTTATTCATTTATCCCCCTCTTGCTGCTTGTGCTCGCCGAGTCAGCCAACCACGCCATGCGGGCGGGCCTGCCCTCACCAGGAGGCCCCGGGAACCGAACCCGGGGCCTCCCATATGGTAAACGGGAGCCCCACTGATTGAGCCACAGCCGCTTCCCTGTACCATATACTTTTATAGTACACTTTTATAGGTTTGGTGGTGCTGGTCTGTGAGGAGAAGTAGGGTCGGGGGATTGAGTTGGAATATCCATGGAACTGAGGGGAGGGTTGGAGGAAGGAACAGATGAACTCTGAGAATTTGCAGGCCTATGGTTAAAACTACAATGGTGGGAATGTTCATTTGGCAAATATGGTAGGGGAGGGTTATTGGTGTAGGGTGGAAGGTGTGGGGGGATATACGGGATAGGGTGCACCTGGGGCATGCTTCTTTGCAATATCTAAGTGTTCATCTTGTCATGGTGTTTGATCTTGGTGGAGACCCACACAATAAAAAAGAAAATATTAAAGTCCCATCCTGGGGAGTCCTGTGGTGTTCTTAATTAGAGGGACAAGAATACCTGGAGAACATAGGCAGTGCCCAGTAAAAGAAAACAGACCATTATGTCAAACCCTCAATATTATTGCAAGTAACTATGAATCTTATTCTTCAAAAATAGAAACTTAGTAGTTACCATAGGTTCCAAGGGGAGGGGAGGGGAAGAATAGAGTGGATGGAACATAGGGTACCTTTGGGGCATGTGGAGTTGTTCTGCATTTTAAATTACATCAGTAGGACTTTTTAACATTCCAATAGTCAGGCTGCTTTTGGTTCTTCAGTTACCTCTTGTTTATGCTATTTTTGCATGTGCTTTTCTTTCCCCTTTCCCATTTTGTCTAGCAGGCATTTTTCAAAACTTACCTCAGAAGCTGTCGCTATCACAGTATCATTTGGATTATAGATCTTGAATTTTATTCATTCTTTCTTAATTATTCTTTTTTTTTTTTTTTAATAGGAGGTACTGGGGATTGAACCCGGATCTTATACATGGGAAGCAGGCACTCAACCCTGAACTATACCTGCTCCCCAATTCTTTAATTACTTCTTAATTTTGCAGTTTCATTATAGTAATGCCTAGATTAACAGGTTAAGAAGTGAATGATTATAAAATTTATATACTACTCACAGCTTGATCTCATCACTAAAAGGAATATTCTAAGGAACTTTCATTTGTAAACATACTTAAAATCCACATCTTGATCTGTAAGAGTGCCAGTGCTTCCTGTCCTCACACAGGAAACAATTAGCCTCTAGAGGGCATATGTCACCAAGCCACTATTTCAGTTCTTACTATGGCCAGACAAAACTTGTTTTATACTAACATCATACATCCCCTTCCATCTAGTGGTCATAGGGAAAAAATTTACCTTGCATTGATGCATCTTTGAAATTTCTTTTCTTTTTTTTTTAAGATTTTATTTATTTATTCATTTATCCCCCCCCCCTTGCTGCCTGCGCTCACCGGGTCAGCCAACCACGCCGTGCGGGCGGGCCCGTCCCCACCAGGAGGCCCCGGGAACCGAACCCGGGGCCCCCCATATGGTAAACGGGAGCCCTACTGATCGAGCCACAGCCGCTTCCCACATCTTTGAAATTTCTGACACTAGTTACACTTTCTTCATTCCTACACCTAGATGAAGCATTACAGAATTTTCCCTAAATACCTCTGTAAAGAAATTTATTAACTATATTTGGATTTAGAAATAACTCTGTAATACAGTTTTTGTCTTTTTGTGTTTACTTCCAGATACTATTCTTAATTTGACATAAACTTACTCTTTGTAATGACTTGTAACTGAAAAGGAAGTAATCTTTATCTTGTGTCTTCTTAAAATATTACTTTTCATTTTACTAATTCATGTGTATTAAATAATCTTCGTTATTAGATTGAATATCTTGGAACTATTTTAAACTCTTGTTTATACTGCTCCACAAAGTAGTTGTTTTGTTCCAAATTTCCCCTCTTCCTTATTATCCCAATACTGTTTTTCACTAAGAACTGAATTTATGTGATAGAAACTCATAAAATTATATAAATCCATTTTTTTATTTGTTGTAAAACCACATTAATAGACGTTACTATAATTAAATAGCTGTTGAGTAATATAGAATGCAGATAAGACAAATATTCTTATTGATATATAATTATATTTAACATGGTAGCTTTATACAATATGTAGATCACCAGTGTAGGTAGTATAGCCATGTTAGAATAATGAAGTTTAGATTTAGGAAGAAAAAGAAAGTAGATTACAGAACCAAAGAAGAATAATTAGAACATATTTGCATTAAGTTTTTATCAGGTTCCATGACCAACAGTAGGTTAACCACCAAAGAATTGGGGGGTCATTAGCCAGTATTCTTTGCTTTATGCTTTTGTATTGATTCTATAGAAACTGTAGTTTTGATCTAAAAGAAATAAATTATTCTGTTCTACTATCCATTTGATTTAGGCTTTTTTCCCCATTTTAAATGTAATTGTTGGGAAGCAGATGTGCCTCAAGTGGTTGAATGCCTGCTTCCCACATGGGAGGTCCTGTGTTTGGTTCCTGATACCCCTAAAAACAAAAAACAAGCCACAAGCAAACAAACGAGAAAACCAACTCAGGACTGTCGATGTGACTCAGTGGTTGAGTACCGGCTTCCCACATAGGAGGTCTCAGGTTCAGTACCTGACCCTGGCACCTCAAAAAAGAAAATGATTAAATAGCAGCAGCCGTTATGTATTCAAGGCATGTATTCAAAGTCACTGTGTTTTTTATAAACATATGGGTTTGTGGTTTGTTTGTTTTTTCATATTAACAACATTCACTTTTTACAATGCAATGTGTGCATTTCTTATTTTCATTTTCATTTTTCTTTCTTTCCAACATACAGGAATATTCTGAAGATAGTAACTCTGAACCAAATGTGGATTTGGAAAATCAGTACTATAATTCCAAAGCATTGAAAGAAGATGACCCAAAAGCAGCATTAAGCAGTTTCCAAAAGGTTCATATTTTTTCCAGTTGATTCTTTATCTTAAAAGTTTTAGTTTTGTTTTTTAATGATGTCTTAAATAAGTCCCTAGTGGTTTTATCCCAGAAATGTGTTTTGGGTACTCTAAGGTAAGTTCGCATTATGGCAACACGAGCAAATATTTTTAAAGGGTCATCCTGTTAATATTTTTCAATTAAGCTATCTATGGAGCAGGTTTGTTGTCCTGCAAAGCTGGCAGAAAGATGAACCAAAGTGATAGGCAGTAGATATCACTGCAATTCTGTTTGTTCTTTTGGGGACAGATCACATAGGTGTGGTTTACTATTGTTGTTATTTTTAATTATCATTATAAATAACTTGATTTCTTTTTTTTTTTTTTTTTTTACCGGGAGGTCCCGGGGATCGAACCCGGGTCCCTCCATATGGGAGACGGACGCCCAACCAGTTGAGCCACATCCGACCCCCAATAACTTGATTTCTTGGTATACTTTTAGGTTATTACCACCAAGCAGTTATTGGGGGAGGTAGGGAGTACTTCAGAGACTGTATCACAATCAAGAAGTAATTCTTACTTCATCTGAACGAACTTCGAAACAAACTTGCTTGTCCTTAAATATTTTAAGAGGAGTTGCTGCTTGCTTTTTTTTTTTTTTCTTTTTTTCTTTTTTTTTTTTTTCTTTTTAAGCCTTTTAAGGGAGCAGAATGTAGCTCGGTGGTTGAGCACTTCCCATGTGTGAGGTCCTGAGTCCTGGGTTCAATCCTTGGTAGCTCCTTAAAAAAAAAAAAAGATGAAATTAAGAAATGGTGGAAATCTTGGGGAAATGTATATGATGTCAAATTAATTCAAAACCTAGATACTATGTGTTATTAGAAAATAATCTAGTATTAAGTTGGTCTAAAAATTTCTTCATTTTTTTTAGGTTTTGGAACTTGAAGGTGAAAAAGGAGAATGGGGATTTAAAGCACTGAAACAAATGATTAAGATTAACTTTAAGTTGGTAAGATTTGTTTTGTTTTTGTGACAGATGTTTTATTTATAGGATCTTTAAATTTATGCATATACATTACACAAACATTATATATAGTACACTTTCCATCATAAGTTATGACACTGCTCACAGAAAGGCCTTGGTTCCATTACATAATGCATATGCTCAAAGGTATACCTGAGAGAAGAAAGCCAACAGCTTTTTGTTTGTTTGTTTCAATTACTTCTGGATGTATTTCAAAATACATTAATGTTCAAAAAGCTTGTATAAACAAATTTAGAGTAAAATTAATTGAAGTATTTATAATACAATTTAATTATTTTTTTTGGTAACATATTCTGTCGGTTTTTGTCTGTGAAGACTTTGAACTCATCCTCATTTTTGAAGGACAGCTTTGCTGGATACAGAATTCTTGGCTGGCAGTTTTTCTCTTTAGGTACCTTAAATACATCATACCACTTTCCCCTCTCCTCCGTGGTTTCTAATGAGAGATTGGCACTTAATCTTATTGAGGTTCCCTTGTACGTGATGCTTTGCTTTTCTCTTGCTGCTATCAGAATCCTCTCTTTATCTCTTTTTTTTTTTTTAAAGATTTTATTTATTTATTCATTTATCCCCACCTTGATGCTTGTGCTCGCTGGGTCAGCTAACCACGCCGTGCAGGCGGGCTTGCCTTCACCAGGAGGCCCCGGGTTCGGTTCCCGGGGCCTCCCATATGGCAAACGGGAGCCCTACTGATTGAGCCACAGCCGCTTCCCTCTTTATCTCTGATATTTGCCATTCTGAGTAGTAGGTGTCTCAGAGTAGGCCTATTCAGATTTATTCTCTTTGGGGTACATTGTCCTTCTTGGATACTGATATTTATGTCCTTCATAAGAGTTGGGAAATTTTTAACTTTATTTTGTACATTTAATAATTGAAAATATAAACAATTAAAAACTAAAACGTAAACATAGCTGAATAAATACATACGTTTCTCAATTAAATGTACTGGATACATATAATTTTTTTTTAATTAATATGTTACACGATATATTTGGTTCATAGTAACACAATCATACAGTATTTGTCCTTTTGTGTCTGGCTTGCTTTACTCAATATAATGCCCTCCAGGTTCATCCATGTTGTCATGTGCCTTACAACTTCATTTCTTCTTACAGCTGCATAATATCCCATCATGTGAATAGGCCACAGTTTGTTTATCCATTCATCTGTTGATGGACACCTGGGTTGTTTCCAGCTTTAGGCAATTGTGAATAATGTCGCTATGAACATCGATGTACAGATGTCTGTTTGTATCACTGCTCTCAGTTCTTCTGGGTATATACCCAGTAGTGGTATTGCCAGGTCACGTAGCAAGTCTATATTTAACTTCTTTAGGAACTGCCAAACAGTCCTCTACAGTGGCTATACCATTCTGCATTCCCACCAACATTGAAGAAGTGTTCTTATCTTTCCACATCCTCTCCAACACTTGTAGTTCTCTGTCTTTTTAATAGTGGCCATTCTGATAGGTGTGAAATGATATCTCATTGTAGTTTTGATTTGCATTTCCCTAATCATGAGTGATTTTGAGCATTTCTTCATGTGTTTTTTGTCCATTTTTATTTCTTCTTTGGACAAATGTCTATTCAAGTCTTGCCCTTTTCTTTTTTTTTTTTTTTTTTACTTTACTGGCAGGTCCCAGGGATCGAACCCAGGTCCCTCCATATGGAAGATGGACACCCAACCGTTTGAGCCACATCCGTCCTCTTGCCCATTTTTTAATTGGGTCGTTTGTCTTTTTATTGTTGAGTTGTAACATCTCTTTATATATCCTGGATATTAAACCCTTATCAGATATGTGATTTCCAAATATTTTTTCCCATTGAGTTGGCTGCCTTTTCACCCTTTTGACAGTGTCCTGTGAGGTGCAGAAGTGTTTAATTTTGAGGAGGTCCCATTTATCTATTTTTTCTTTTGTTGCACATGCTTTGAGTATAAGGTCCAAGAAACCACCACCTACTACAAGGTCTTAAAGATGTTTCCTTACATTTTCTTCTAGTAGTTTTATGGTCCTGGCTTTTACATTTAGATCTTTGATCCATTTTGAGTTGATTCTTGTATAGGGGGTGAAATAGGGGTCCTCTTTCATTCTTTTGGTTATAGATATCCAGTTCTCCCAATACCGTTTGTTGAAGAGACTGTTTTTTCCTGTTAACATGGACTTGGTAGTTTTGTCAAAAACCAGTTGACTGTACAGGTGAGGGTTTATTTCTGGGTTCTCAATTCTCTTCTACTGAGCAATGTGTCTATCTTTTTTTTTTCCCCCATTATAATTTTATTTATTTTTTATTTGTTTTTACATTTTTAATGTATTTACTTTTTATCCATTTTAACCTTCCCCTCTTCCCCCCCCCCCCCCGCCGTTTTTGGTTTTTGCTGTTTTTGTTTCCATTCATTGGGCAATTCTCTGTGTCTGTTTTCTGCCCTTCTCATCCTTCTGTCTTCACCTGGATTCAATCCTGGGAACCTCCGATGTAGGAGAGAGGCGTTCTACCACCTGCGCCACCTCAGTTCCTAGTTTTTCAGCGCATATCGTCTTGGCTCTCCCCTTTGTCTCTCTCCTGTTACATCATCATCTTGCTGCTTGGTTTGACAGGGCCTGATGGCTTACTCTCTAGTGGGGCCCAATGGCTCACCTGCTTGCGGGACTTGGGGGCTCACCAACGCACCTTCTGTATTTTTCTTTATTTTACCGATAGGTCCTGGGGATCAAACCCAGGTCCCTCCACATGGGAAATGGACACCCAACCAATTGAGCCACATCTGCCCCCGCTATATCTCTTAAGGTTGACCAAAGATACCTAGAGTGACAGTCATTTCCCATACAGGATGGTCATATACTAAATCAGACTTGGTTTATCACCAGCATTCTAAAAACCAGACCTAGGGAGAAAAACTAGGTTTGGGGGACACATGCATGGTTTCTAATATAGTGAATGTTTATCCTACCCTGATTATCACAAAATAGGGACCGCAAGAATATTCACACAATGTGTCTATCTTGATGCCAGTACCATGCTGTTTTGACCACTCTAGCTTTGTAATATCTTTCAAGATCAGGCAGTGAAATTCCTCCCACGTCACTCTTCATTTTTAGAATGCTTTTGGCTATTCGGGTGCACTTATCCTTCCAAATAAATTTGGTAATTGCGTTCTCTAATTCTGTAAAGTAAGCCTTTGGGATTTTGATTGGTTTTGTCCTGATGTATTTTTAATCTCGTCCATCGTGTCTTTCATTCCCATAAGGTCTGTTACTTTTCTTTGCAGGCTTTGAAATTGTTCTTTATGCTCTCCCAGTTACTTCTTAATATCTTTTATTTCTTTGGTCATATTTTCTTTAAATTCTTCGAAGTGATTTAGGAGAGTTGTGTGATTATCACTGATTATTTGTATTAAATTCTGTATCCTTCAGGATATTTGGTTTGTTGCTTTGGCTGGGCCATCTCTCCTGTTTCCTAGTATGGCTTGTAATTTTTTGCTGATGTCTAGGTATCTGAATATGTTGGTGTATTTACTCTGATAGCTAATTTCTCTCTCTTGCCTATTGTTTTTTTTCCCTCCACAGCTCTTCTTTGACATTTGGTCCAACTTATTCTCAGTCTTTAAAGTTTCCCAGCTTAAGTTTTCTGAATCAGGTCATGGACTCACTAATGGGGCACAGATTTTCTCCCAGGAGTTGGATACAGAAAGCTTGAACAGTTTTTGCCCATGCTGTTTCCAGACTGGCCAGCAGATGGCACTAGTCAACACACCTTTCCTTGGAGGTGTTTCAGTCTGGGCTTTCCTGTGTTCAATCTCCATATAGGAGATTCAGAGCAGGCTCTGCTGTCCAAATTCACTGAAGAAAGGCACCCTGACCTCCCTTCCCTTTTTGCTTGAAACAGTTGACAAAGAGAAAGATGTCTGTTCCCCTCTTGGGTGGCTATAGTGAGCCAGGGGTTTTACCCCAGCTTAATATATTGGGGGTGGGGGAGGGAAGCCCTTCCCATCTACCACAGGGGCTTGGTAACTCATGTTTGTCATTTGGGCTTCTTCGTCTCTCTGTCCCTCACCCTCCTGGGAGTTGTATAGCACTGTCCTGGTCTGCTGCCCCCCAAAGCAGGTCCCTCGGGTGGCTTTTGGCTCTTTCTCCATTGTTTTTGTGAGAGCATTCAGCTCTGCCTGTTAGTCCATCACCATCTTCCCACAATCCTCTGGTAAGATTTGTTTTGAGGGGAATTAAACTAAAATAAAATAAATTAGGTAGGTAAAAACCTCATGGCAGCAAATGTCATTATATCTCATTCTCTAAAACAGTTCTATTGATGTTTCCATATTTAGCCTGCTTTGCAGTTAAGACTACAGTAAATATATTCAATTAAAAATTTTTGAATAGGGAAGCGGGTGTAGCTCAGTGTTTTGAGCGTCAGCTTCCTTATGTACAAGGTCCCGGGTTCAATCCTCGGTACCTCCTTTTTAAAAAAATTTTTTTGTTTAATAAATAACCACTGGAGATTTCAGTCAGTGTTTTATTACTTTGGTTCTTTCATGTTTCCTGTAATAACCCGGAATAATACAAATAATCCTGCAAGGAATAGCAACATAGAGCCTTAGCAGGGAGGACTTTTCTTTATAAAGGGCTAACTACCTGGGATTGAAGAGATTCTTCCACTTCAAATTTTATGTAGAGCCATCTGTTAATAGGGAGAAAAGAAGCATGTAGTCTTTGCTGGATAACTATGGATTAAAGGGTAAATCATCAGGAAAGAACATAACTGATAATCTGCATAGCTGATAACAAAAGCATTTGGAAAGTTGGAATTTTTAAAATACCTATCCTTTTTTTTTTTTTTCCCTTTCTTTTGAATTTTATATTTTTTTTGGTCAGTGACTTTTTAGTAGTTTTTATGATTTAAATAAATGTGTTATGTAATGAGCAGTTTCTAAAATTTGGAAAATCTGTAAATTGTACATTTCCATAGGCTAACTTCATAAATCTGGTTCATATGTCTGAGTAGTCTGATCATTTCAAATTTAAGATAAAGTGTTTATAGTATTCCTGACATATATTTCCTCTAATATTATTTTTCAGTTATATGTGCTATAATTGTAATCATGTGTACATATTTTCTTATATAAACATATATCTAATAAGGTATTTATTTTGACATTTTAATTTTTCTCCCCTCATAGACAAACTTTCCAGAAATGATGAACAGATATAAACAGCTATTGACCTATATTCGGAGTGCAGTCACAAGAAATTATTCTGAAAAATCCATTAATTCTATTCTTGATTATATTTCTACTTCTAAACAGGTTAGATTCCGTTTTTTCCTCATGATACTTATTATTGTGTTCAGTGTTTATTCTGAGGGCTTTTTTCTTTTTAAAAAGAAAAAATGTCCTAGCGGTTGTATTTAAGCAGTAATGCTAGTTATGGGTGTGCTTTAAAAAAATAATGTATAATATTTTCTTTTTTTTTTTTTTTTTTTTTAACCGGGAGGTACCGGGGATCGAACCCCGGTCTCTCCATATGGTAGACGGACGCCGAACCTCTTGAGCCACATCCGTTTCCCATATTTTCTTGATTATAGTACTAATTATGTGATACTTAAAGGTATTAACTCCAGCTTAATCTCTTTATATAATATCTTTAAATACTGCAAAAATTGTTTGCAGACTTATACTAGACTCCCATAGAGTTACTATCACAGTTCCTTTTTTTTTTTTTTTTTTTTTAAGATTTTATTTATTTATTCATTTATCCCCCCCTTGCTGCTTGTGCTCGCTGGGTCAGCTAACCACGCCGTGCGGGCGGGCTTGCCTTCACCAGGAGGCCCCGGGAACTGAACCCGGGGCCTCCCATATGGTAAACAGGAGCCCTACTGATTGAGCCACAGCCGCTTCCCTATCACAGTTCCTTTTAGTAAATGTCATCACCATTTCAGCTATCCAGCCTGAGCTGTTACTTAACACTGAATCATAGATTATTATTTTTATTATATAGATTAGATTAAGATTCTTGAGATGAAGAGCCTGTGCTCATGTTACTTAGTGCTTAGCTTTACTCACTGGGTGTTCAGTAATTGCATCTAGAATGGATGAGTGGGTGGATGGAGTATGAAAGGAAGGGCTGATGATGAAAGAAACTAAAATGGACAGTGTGGGTGATAGTGCTTTCATTCTTTTAGATTTTAATTACTAAGAAAAGCAATATTCATTTTATATTTGATTTTTTTGCTGAGATAATTTTTAACTGAATTGTTTGTTCATATTCTTTCAAGCAACATAGTCCTAAATTTCAGTTTTCTTACTGTTTCTTAAAAGAGTTTTGGTACTTTTTATACTCATTAATAAGAATGTTCATGTCATAATCAGCCTCTTTCATTCCCTGACTTTTCTACTAAATGTCATTTTTATTTCTTGAGGCATTTATTTTTATTCCTCAAATATAAAATGTATGTAATGGGGATAGAAGGTAAACTTGCATGTTTTATTAGAACATTAGCACTTAATGGCACTAATTCTAGAGTTAAGTTATATAAGTTATATATCACAGGGACTTTTTTTGTGTGGGAAAATGTTTTTCAAGTTTTACAGATAAGTGTTATCAAGTATTTTTACTACCCTGCTTGTAAATGTTAAGCCAGTTATTGGGGGTGGGGGGAAGTTAATGATTTTAAAACTTTAAAGGTTGTATGCTTCTGCATATGTAAGCTCTTTGTCTTTTAAAATAGATATTGGGTGGGTGACGCTCAATTTCTTCAGTATGCCATCAGCAATCATGAATAAATAAGTCAACCTTTCCTGAAAGTTTCCAGCTTTCCTGCTCTCATGGCCCTCTTACTTCTTGATCCTATTAAGTAGAGATCTAGAGAAACAGATAGAGAAGTGAAAGCAGAACCAGAAGTGGAGAGGAGTGGGGGAACCTTATCATACTGTAAAACAAGTAGTGATTTCCATGAAAAATGTCATTCAGATTGATGAATTGATGGTGGTCAGACACAGCTAAGAGTATACTAGACTTTTCTTCTCTACCCCTCTCCAAAGTGACTTAAAAACTGTCCAGTTAATTGATTTATCATCTTTGTAGAATTTTGGGGATGGAACTTGTTCCTTTTTTTTCTTTAGCAATTTGCTTAATATTTGCCACATGATAGGCACTAAATAAAGGTTGAATGAATAATATATGCACTATTAATAACACAACTCTGTGCATATCATTTACTCTGTTAATATAAAATGAGTTATTTGATTGGGAAGGACAAACTTATATGCTACTAGAATTTATGGCAGTATTGTTGATATGGGAAAATGTTTTCTGAGGTGTTTTTTGTTTGTTTGTTTTTTGTTTGTTTGTTTTTTTTTTTTGATTCACATAAAAACAAATCTTAGCACTTACCTTTTTTGTAAATGTGGTATGTATTGTGCTTAAATTTTGTTAATTTTGTGGCCTATAGAAGACATTTGGTATGCAGATAGTGTATCTTATATGTATTAAAGTTCAAAGATGCACTTTTAGTTTGCTCAAATTAACTTTATTAACAGGTACAAATTTGCTGTTTACAATTATAGAATTCTGATTTTTTATGTCAGATGGATTTACTGCAGGAATTCTATGAAACAACACTGGAAGCTTTGAAAGATGCTAAGAATGATAGACTGTGGTTTAAGACAAACACAAAGGTAACAGTTATTGTTACTTAAATTTTTTTTCTTTTGAACACTGGGTGGGGTGTCCTTAGTAAATTCTCTTAAAGATGCACACTTTTTCCTTCTGATATCTTTTGATTTTAATAAGTTTACTTTCTTACAGCTTGGAAAATTGTATTTAGAACGAGAGGAATATGGAAAGCTTCAAAAAATTTTACGCCAATTACATCAGTCCTGCCAGGTAGCATTCTCTTATTTTTTTTGTTAAAGAAGCATAAGAAATAATTGTATTCAAAATATTGTATAGCAGTTTTTGTTCAAGTATCATCTCAAAAATAAAAATTGGAAAATAAGTTATAAAAATACTGATTTTTTTTCTGAGTATTACATTTCTTCTTGTGTTTTTCCTTATCCTTTGTGAAATAAGGCCATATAACAGGCCATTTGTTAATACTTATTAAGAGTATGCTTTTCCTGTTTAGTTATGCACCCTATGGAAATATAGCAAGGATATAAGCATATATAATAAAGTTATTTTAGAATTGAACTTATATGACATATAAATCTTGCAGGACTGACCAATAAAACTTTATGCAGTGCTGGAAATGTTTTATATCTGTGCTGCCAAGTATGATAGCACTAGTTACATGTGACTATCTAGCACTCAAAATGTGGCTAGTGCGACTAAGGAGCTAAAATTTACATTTTCTTTAGTTTAATTAATTTAAATTTGAAAAGGTGTATGGATTGGACAGCACAGTTATATAACTTTTTAACAGTAGGCTGCAACTTTGTGTTTACTTTTTTGGTCTGGATCAAATAAATTTTTGATGTTTACATTTCATGTAGAAATACTGTTTTATATATTTTAAAGCTCTTGTAATACCATGTACTATTATTTTAATTATACCATTTCTATGATTAGGGAAAAAATTATGATAAGGAAATTGTGCTAAACTAATCATTTTGCAGTTATTTTTATTTACTTTATGAAGCCGATTAGTCATTTATAAATTGTTTCTTAGTTACACATTCTTGCAACATTTTAATCTGACTCATAAGCAAAACTATTAGTTCAGTTCCATGTGAAATGGAAATGGTAGAGGAGACATTTCTGAATGAAGGAAAGTCTTTCAGAGTGTACATAGGGAATGTGAAAAAGCCATCTGAAAAAATTTGCTTATTTAGGAATATAAGGAAAATGCTGTCTAGATTATAAATAGTATTATTGTACATAGTATTTTGATATGGTTATATGGTGTGTTCAGAGATGCATGATAATCTGGATGTTCAATTTACCTTGCAGCATATCATATATTTTACTCTGGCTGTGATTCATTAGTGAATAACTAAAACAGATTTTAAATCAATAGACCCTATAAATAACAATAACTTTTGGCTTGCTATATGTCAATGCTGGATATTTATGGATGTCTAATTGCTGACTATATGCTATTTTTCATGGCCTGTGTTTTGTGGACTATTGGTTATCTTTCAAAGCGAAGCTCAAATGTTATCATCTCTGATTCCTTTAACACTCCCCAGGAGAATTAGTCCCTGTCTCTTGTGTTTTCCTAGGCACGTGGTTCATACTTCAACTGGAATAATTATCATTTGTATTATAACTTTGTTAATGAATTAGTCTTCTACTAGACTGGACTTTTTGAAGCCAGAAACCTTGGCTTATTTAGCTTTGTAATTTCCCAAAGATAGACACATGCAAAGCACTCAAGAAATGCTTTTTATTGAATAAGTGGATCTGAAGTGTTTTTGAAGGTTTGGGGAAGACCATAAATAATCTCCTAGGTAAAAACATAAATATTGCAGCATTTTATACATACTGAAAAACCCCGGTCACTTTTTCCTTATCCAATGACTAGAATATAGAAAGGATGTGGTGGGTTCCTTTTTAGCCATTCAAGATGATGTTCTTAGTACTCTAGGTCCTAATTAAAATTTGTAATGCATTTTTACACAGAAATAATACTACAAATATAAGGCTACTGCACATAAAAATTACTTGTGATAGTATTCTCTCTCATTTACCTTGTGGGTTAATAAGTTTTATTGAACCATTGTATCAACTTAAAATATTTTTTTCAATGGAAAAAAATTTTAGTTTCCATTCAACTGACTTTAAATGAGCTACTTTACTTGTAATAAAACCTGTAATATTTTCTATCTATTATTTGTTTATTTATTAAATAAGGTTGTCTAAAATCTATCTTGACTAAAGTTAAGAATTTGCATTCCTAGACTGATGATGGAGAAGATGATCTGAAAAAAGGTACACAGTTATTAGAAATATATGCTTTGGAAATTCAAATGTACACAGCACAGAAAAATAACAAAAAACTTAAAGCACTCTATGAACAGTCACTTCACATCAAGTCTGCCATCCCTCATCCACTGATCATGGGAGTCATCAGAGGCAAGTTTGGTTTTTAGAGGGTGGGCAGTGAAATGGAAAGATACCAAGGTGTTATTACATATGATTAATTGAAAGACCGAAAGTCACTGAAATAATTCTCATTTGACCTTTAAAAAGTAGTAGTCTTGTTGTTATTATAGAACTGAAAATATTCTGATTTCTCATGCTTTACTCCTTACAGAATGTGGTGGTAAAATGCACTTGAGAGAAGGTGAATTTGAGAAGGCACACACTGATTTTTTTGAAGCCTTCAAGAATTATGATGAATCGGGGAGTCCCAGGCGAACCACTTGCTTAAAATATTTGGTCTTAGCAAATATGTTAATGAAATCGGGAATAAATCCATTTGACTCACAGGAGGTATGCATGTGCTTTAGTTGTCAATTTCTTTTATCAGCTATCATTTATGGAAATAAATGTTAGTCTTTATACATATACATAGTTACTATTTTTTTTACTGTGTTTAGGCCAAGCCGTACAAAAATGATCCGGAAATTCTAGCAATGACAAATTTAGTAAGGTAAGATTTTATATTTCAGTTAAGGTAAATTTCCTTAAAGCAATTCATGAAGGATACACACATACACATACCCATTTATTTTTACATATTGAGACAAAAAGAAAACTTTTCAAAATTCAGTTAATACTCAGCATGCTTTTGTACTTTGGTTTGAAATATATCGGTTTGTGAAATTTTTATCTTCTGAAGTCATTTATTTTGCTGTTTCTGTTTTATGAAGTATCTGCTGCTTGTGCTATTATCCTTGTATGTTTGTGTTTATATGTTATTTTTCCGTGGAAAGCTGATTGTAGATGCTTTAAAGCATTCTTTCACAATATTTACTGTTTCTACCTCCTTAATCCAAAATGAGATTATGAATTCGTCCACATAAGCCAAGAATTTTCAATAGCACAAAATTATTGCATTAACATATTTCTTTACGTATATATTTTCTCAGTGACAGGATGAAAATGTTTTTAAAACGTATACCCCAGATAATTTTCTGAGGTACGGAGTTCGGGGTCAGAAGGCTCATTGGTGAGAAACTGAACAATTTATTGAAGGCTTCTGTGAGGAAGATATAGATAATGAAGGTTAGCAACTGAAGGACCCACCATAATAAATTAATATTAGAATAGTTTAAAAGATAGAACCAAACAAAAAGTCCAAAAGGCCTATTTTTTTTTTTTTTAACAAATCAGTAAGTAAGAAAAACTTTATGCCATGCCCATAGGAAGGCCAGAATAAATGGAGCCCTAGGCTTTAATGGGCTTTCTTTGTAAAATAGTACAAGTTTCTTCAAGTCCTTTGTTTTAGGTTGTACAGCCCAGTTTACCAATATGGGAAGGATATAGAGACTTAGTGCAGGTTATTTGCAGATATATGTAGATAATTTACATGACCAGACTGTCTCTTACTAGGCTTTTTCAATTACAAAAAAGTAATGGTAGACTCTAAATTATGAAAAACTAAAAATCACCTACATACAAATTTTATATATTTGGAGGAAATAGCTTATTTCATATTGTTTAAGTTCCTATGTAAAATGTCCTCATTTACTTTGTTTTTACTTGGCAATAGATTGTATAAGTTAATAAGCTTTATATATATATATTTTTTTAAGGAAATCATAATTTTAACTGTGAAAAATAGGAATCAGTTTATTTTAGGGGAACTGGGAACCCTAAATTCTACATTAAGAAATAAATTTCTTCTGTATTATTTACTTTTTGTCTGTTTTAGTATATTTGTTGAATTAAATGGATTTTAGTTATGATAGACTTCTCCATCTTCATTTCAAACTATATTTTATCTATATTTGGCCACATTAAAAGATAATTTGATTTAGAGATGGACTTCATAATACTTTCTTTTAAATTGCTTATAAAGTTAAATTACTAAGCAAAAACTTAAACTTTTAAGACTCTTGAAAGAAATATTGAGGAAAAATTTCTAGGCATTAAATGTTTTATCTAAATTAATCTGGTTAAATATATTAAAATGGATTAAAAGGCTGATATATCAAATCTTTTAAAAAGTAATAGCTATATTTATATATTTTACAAATACCACAGTTAAGCCTTTTTATTGGAACTTAGAAATTTCTTTTAATGGTAAATCTTAAACAAGTGGCCCACAATTTTGTATAAGATTAAAAAAAACAAAAAACAAACCTAAGTAGTGGAAGAACATCTCTTAGTTAAAACATAAGTGTATGCAAATGTTTTCACTACTTGAATATATCCTCCTATAGTATATTACAGTAATGTATTTGGGATAGGTAAGAAAGTAATGCTTCCTAATTTTATCTTCCTAGTCAGTTGCCAGCAGATTAGAGGAAAATAATTCCTGTTGAAGCACTTGAATCACCTGCCCCTAACATGAAGTTACATTGCGGCCCAACAGATGGAAGCACAGCAGAGGGTGCGCAGAATGGCTGATATGTCTTACATATAAAGCAGGCAGTGGTGCCATATCCAGAAGGTTGGCTTCTTCCTTCTCAGCACCTTTAGTAATTCCCATAGTGCCTTACAGAATTGATTTCAAGAGTAGATAGTAGACAGTTCAGAGAACTGTGAACATAAATCAGCCTTTGGCCTTCTGCAGCAAGGTATTCCATCTGTCTCTAGTTGTGGATGTACCCCATTTGGCACTTTCTGCCAGTGATGATTCCACTGTATGGCTCAGAATTTTAGGGCTAGAGAGACTTGAGAATCAAATGTTCCCTTTGAAAAGTTTTGGGAGTTGCTGGTTGCTTTCTAGAAGACAAAAATTAGGAAGCTGAATTTTCTGAATAGCCTTCAGGGAGAATATACTTTATTAGAAAGAAGATCAGACTCATCTATATAGTAATGTGCATGAACCTGGTTTTTTTAATTAAGAACAATTAGGTATTAAATACCCAATTTAATTTGAAAACATCAAACATTAAATAGTTACACTGTCAACTCTTAATAAAATTAAGATTTTGAGAATATTTTAATTAGCTATGTATAAATATGGTAGATAAGCCCAAAAGATTTTAATCTTCTTTCCTTTAAAAAGCCAAATGTCTTAAAAGGGGAATTCGTCTTATTTGCAGAGAGATGTGTGCGTATTTAACTGATTTCCATGACTTCCTTCTTCATATAAATTAGAGAAATTCTAACATAATTTAGATTTCTTCACGTAAAAATTGAGAAACAGGCTCTATGGATTATCTGATTTAGTACATGTCTTCATATTTGACAAAATTTATACTTTTCTTTTTCTGTTAGTGCCTATCAGAATAATGACATCACTGAATTTGAAAAGATTCTGAAAACAAATCACAGCAACATCATGGATGATCCTTTCATAAGGGAACATATTGAAGGTATGTACTTTCTGCTAAATAGTTACTTTTTTGTGACAGTCAAATAAATCCTTAATGAAACTGCCCTTTTTCTTTTGCCTATTGCAAAGTATAGAAATGTTTCTAAATGCCGCCACAGAATAGGATATTCCCATGGAGTAGAATACTTCATTATAAAGCTGTTTTAAAGAAATCATTAGTCAATTACACATTAGTACTATAATCAAGTTCATAAATGATGTCAGTTTCATTTAAGGTGGATATCCCTTTTACCTTTTTATTCTAATTTACGTACAATTGTATGTTTATTATTGATACTGTGGTTCAAAGTTAACTTTCAGAGTTTATTTTTGACAGTTAACAAAAGCTTTGATAATCATCCCTTTGTTCTGGGGCCCCTTATAGCCCTAGTGTTCCCACTTATTATGGAGCTATTTGACGGTTTTTAAATGACTGTTTGGAACAATTCATTCAAACATTTTAATTCCATCAGGAAAATCTGAAGAATACTTTGGAAAGAATGTTCTGTTGTTCCCCACCTTCCATTCTCTTTCATTCAACACACTTTTAAGGTTCTTATATGTACTTTGTGGACTTAGGAAAAAGTAGAAGCCTTGCCCAATCTAGTAAACAACAACAACAACAAAAAAGAACTCCTACATGAAGAAACTGAGGGGGCGGCGGGGGGAGTGGGGAGTGGGAAGAGGTTGTGAAAGCAGTATATAAAATATAGTATTATAGGATTTGAAGAGCTTATCGAACAAGGAACTTGGCCGGTTTAAATCAGAGCTTCTTGAAAGATGATTTCTGTTTAGGGATATGAGGGGCCTTGTAGTATATTGAGAAGGTAAAGGATCTATTAGATAGTTCCAGCATGAGCAAAATCAGAGAGGTGGGAACAAGCAATAATTATTGGAGAGAGGAAGTCTCAGATCATACTATGCATCTGTTGGATCCATGTATTTTTAGATTTAAATACCTTAACGTCCTTCCAATCAGAAGAATGTATTTTGAGAAGATAAATGATAAAAGTAGTTAATTACTATGATTTAGAAGTGCATGATGATTCATAAAGATAGCATTCAGGGAAGTGGATGTGGCTCAAGCAGTTGGGTCCCTGCCTACCACATGGGAGGTCCTGGGTTCAGTTCCCGGTGCCTCCTAAAGAAGATGAGCAAGACAGCAAGCTGACGTGACAGGCTGGTGCCGCGAGCTGACAGAACAAGGTGATGTAATGAGATGACACAACAAGGAAATACATTGAGAGACACAACAAGCAAGGAGCAGGGTGGCTCAAGTGATTGGGCGCCTCCCTCCCACATGGGAGGTCCCAGGTTCGGTTCCCGGTGCCTCCTAAAAAGATGAGCAGTCACAGAGAGCAAACAGCAAGCGCAAACAGAGAGGGGGTGAGAAATAAATAAATAAATCTTTTTTTTAAAAAATAGCATACAGCGGAGTGGATGTGGCTCAAGCAGTTGAGTGCCTGCTTCCCATATGGGAGGTCCTGAGTTGAGTTCCAGGTGCCTCCTAGAAAAAACAAACAACAAGCAAAACAAATGAAAAAACCAACTCAGGGGAGCCAATGCAGCTCAGTGGTTGAGCACCAGCTTCCCACATACGAAGTCCGGGTACCTCAAAAAAAAAAAACGACAACATACAAATTATCAAAATGCTAATATATTATTTCAATTTTTGTCTTTTCTTCCAGAGCTTTTGCGAAACATCAGAACACAAGTGCTCATAAAATTAATTAAGCCTTACACAAGAATACATATTCCTTTTATTTCTAAGGTACTTATATTAATGGATTTTAATAATTATAGTTTATAATTATAAATGCAATATGCCTTCCTTCCATTTAAACAAGTAACTCTAACTTAGTAACATATTGTAATATTACATTTTTAAAATTAAGCATAACTTAAAGGTTTTAATTTTAATGTGAATTTTTCTGTTTTCTTGGCATAAATTGGGTTAATAGAAAAACTTTTTTAACATTTTAAGATAGAGAAATTGGAAACAACTAAATTTCTTTTTAAAGATCCCTTCAGCCTAAAATTGTAGATGGGAAAATAGTGGCTAAAACATATGATTGATGAAGGGTTAACCTCAAACAGTAAAATTGTGGGGAGAGAGAAATATACTTCAAAAAGTTACAAAGTTAAATCTTTATGGGGCCTGTGTTTCAGAGATATTTTAATGTTTTTGTTTTTGTTTTGCCTGATATTAACTTCTTGTAACATTAACATACATTTGGTCATTTTAAAAGAAAAAGTCTTATGTATGCAATATTACCCATATTCATATTTCACCTGAGGTTTTACTATGCCATACAGTCCCGTGTTACATTTTTTAGCTTTCCTTCTTGTAATATACATGACCTTAGACTTTGCCTTTCAACCACTGTCATACCCATATAATAGCACTGCTAGTTACAAACACTATTTTGTACTTTGACCTTTTCTATTCATTTCCAAAGATAAACAACCTTTTTACCAATTCTAAACAAGTTAACCCGTGCTTTCCATTCTCTAACCTCATTCTCATGTATTTTGGAGTTATAATATGTATTTAAAACCTTTTCTTCATTAATTTTCCTTTAAGTGGTGTGGAAGTCAATATAAAATCAGAATAACTATATAAAACCATGAAGTCTTGAAAATGTAAATTAGTAGAATTATAATGAGTCTTTTGTCTTAGGAGTTAAACATAGATGTAGCTGATGTGGAGAGCTTGCTGGTGCAGTGCATATTGGATAAGTAAGTATTTTGCTATTTTTTATCACAAAATGTTCAGGACCATGTTTTGAAGAGTGATGACAAAAGTAGCAGTTGAATTCTTGATTTTTCAGATAAAGAACCTACTGGCTATGATTTTCTATTATAAAAGTTGTGTGTGCATGTGATGTTTTTTTTTTTTTTTTTTTTTATATAAATAGTCAAATCATGATTTATTTATTTTACCGGGAGGTCCCGGGGATCGAACCCGGGTCCCTCCATATGGGAGACGGACGCCCAACCAGTTGAGCCACATCCATCCCCCTGCATGTGATGTTTTTAATAAATGAATAAGCATATAAAACACATAATCTCTGGAAAAGTTCCGAATAGATTTTCAGAAGGATTTCTCATTGAGTATATGACCCATAATACAGCTAGAGAATTATTTAATGAATAGCTTTTTTAAGGTGTTAAGTACAGGATATGTGGTTCTAACAGTTTCAGAATTATTTCTAAAAGTTTCACAAGTGACATTTGTTCTTGATTAGTTGGGTTAAGTCTATGCTTATTGGTTCTTTTGGTGAAATTGATGAAAGGTAGCTGAAATCTGCTTTCTGTCTAGTGTTTGTATAAGGAAATGAGTGTTATAACTAGTGCTGAATTCACTCATTTAATGTAGGCAGCAGTTTTTTTTTTTGTTTTTTTTTTTTGCACTTATTGACATTGTGAATATTTTATGAAAAAGTATAGATTAGCTTAGTGAAAGTGGTTTGTAGACACATCTTTTTTTTTTTTCCAGCACTATTCATGGCCGAATTGATCAAGTCAACCAACTCCTTGAACTGGATCATCAGAAGAGGGGTGGTGCACGATATACTGCACTAGATAAATGGACCAACCAACTAAATTCTCTCAACCAGGCTGTAGTCAGTAAACTGGCTTAACAGAGAACAAGCTTTTACAGACATACTTAAGGCAACAGTGCAGAGATGTAATCCTTAAAAGACCTGGGAATGGCAAAACTACTGTCGGTTGATGTGTCCTGAAAATTATTGGAGTTATGGCAGAAGTGCTTTTTTGATCAACTGGTTTGTGTTTTGCTGCTGCATTTATCCCAAGAAAAACAGCTTTAATCTCCAGAAGAAAACCAAAATGCCATGGGATTTATGCTGTATTGACATCTTGCCCTAAACATACAGCATCATAGTAATTTGTCATGGGCAACATGACCAGAGAGAAGATTTTTGTCATGATTTTAAATACACTGACACGCTACTGTTGGTTAAATTTAAACATGTTTTACCTGCAGAAATTCTCTCACAAATAACCTGCAATAACTTGAAATGCATACCCTTTTGAACACTTCCTTTTCTCATGTATAAACTAAAATGTTTGCTGCATTTTGCAAAATGTCAATTCTCCAAAAATGTGTCCGTATATTTCTGTACCTGCAGTGTAGTAAAGGTTTAGATGAAACCCCATAATTATAGTGGCATACTGTCACTTAGGTTTCAAGCAGCAAAATAAACAGTGCAGCTCAGAAATTGTAGTTTGGTTCTTGATGTGTTTTTATTACATTTGGGGTTTTTGCTTTGTTTTTTAGTACTTTAGAAATTTCAAATTATTTTATCTTCAGTTAATGGTTTTAAAAAACCTGGGGGCAAATAAGTTGGTTATTTGCTTTCAGGTTTTTAAAAGTAGTCTTTATTGATAAAGTAAGGAGAACTAGTTTCTACCAGAACACTTGTATAGTACTGACTTTGACAGTGATGCTATAAAGGAATAAAATTCTTTTTTTAAAGAATGATATTCCTTTTTAAAGGAATAAATTTTCACTATCAGAGTGTTCACTTTAAACAAATATGTCAGAACATAGACAGCTAAATGAATGTTACCCTACATAGTGATTATGCTGGAAGGTTATTTCCTAATTCCAGCAATCTACCATTGCCCAAACCTCTTAGGTTTGGCTCTTTTAGAATTGCATTCAGAGCTAACTTGTCTCACACACTGTTAACTGTATGAGTACACATTGTCTGTTTGTTTGTTTGTTTGTTTGTTTAAAAAAAAAAAAAGTATTACCAAGCTTGATTGACCTTAACCATTATTTGGCACCAAATAACTTTTGACGATTTCCAAAAATTAAGTCTATCTTTGAGGCAATAAGAGAAAGCATGCAGCTGATTTTGAAGGCAATCCCAAAAGAGTTTTAAAGATATTTTGAACAATGGCAGCATAGAAGAATGAACTGTGGCCTTCCAAGGTGACTGTCACCTTGAAGGAAACTCAGCTCATTTGAATGTATTGAGTTTTGGATGTATTTGTTTCATTTTTTAAAGGTTCATGTTATTTTATAGCATCAAAAAAGAACTAAGATTAAGATAATTTTTTTGGTTTTTCTATTGTGTGTTATTATGTAAAAATTGAGTGGCAGTTCAGGAGGAAACTATTGTAACCGAAGAGTGACAACCAAGAATTTTTGATCATTAAATCAGAGTTTATAAGTAGTGGAAGGAGCATGGACTTAAAACAAGGCATGCTTTTTCGGTTTTGTCAAAATTTTACAAAAATATGTGATATATATTTATATTAAACTATATAATCCGTAGATTTAGGAAAGCAATCAGTTAATGTCTTTAGCAGATTAAAGCAGTATTAACTACAGGTACAAGTTGGAAATTGTAGAAGACTGAAAGAAAACGAAAGACAATTTATGTCTTCGGTAGGGAATAAAAAAGTTTAAGATATTATAAAAATTACGTGTATTTTCTTCTCTTTTACATAAATCATTTGTGAAAATTGTGCTACTTATTTTTTACAGGAGTCATATTAATTAGGGTTTATTTTTCAGTATAATTTGGAGACCCTTTATTGTTACCCAAATAAAAATGACAAGTATCTGTGCCTGTATTAGGATATGTATGCATGTGATATCCGTGGATAGCTAAAACCCTGCATAATTTTGACTTGATGGAATTAGATTTCAAAAGATTTGAATGATGTGATTTACTCTTTTTTTTTTTTTTTTTAAAGATTTTATTTATTTATTCATTTATCCCCCCCCCTTGCTGCTTGTGCTCGCTGGGTCAGCTAACCACGCCGTGCGGGCAGGCTTGCCTTCACCAGGAGGCCCGGGGAACTGAACCCGGGGCCTCCCATATGGTAAACGGGAGCCCCACTGATTGAGCCACAGCTGCTTCCCAGTGATTTACTCTTAAAATACCCTTCACCTCTTAAAATGTCCGGTTCTCCTTTGATACCTGTGTGCAATAATGCATCTCCCAATTTCTAGAGAGAAAGAATGCACTTGTTATTCTTAGGAAAACTGAGCTAAATATATAACACTATTCAAAGCTATACCATAATCTTTAATTTTCATGTAATTGTGTATGTATCAACATAGGCTTTGTTTACTATAATTCTCCCCCAAACAGGTTTGTTCATTTTTAAGTCACTTGTCTTCTTAGAGCACAGATTTTTGGTGCATCTAACAGTCTGACTAACTTAAAACAATTTAATATTTTTTACCCTTCAAACGTTTTTCTGTATTTTTATGCAACAAATTGTGAGATGTGATTTAGAATTTTCTTATCAAAATATAACTGAATTTAAGAGAAGTAAAAAATTCATCAGCAAATTCTTACCATTTTAATGATTAACTCTTTTTCCTCATTTGTGGCAACTATACAGATAATTGACATCATATTGTGATGTATTCATTTTGTTTTCTTTTTACTCCTAAACCTGCTTAAACTCACTCCATGGCAAACTTTGGCTGCCACAGATTCATGAATTCTACTATAAGTGCTGGATTTCATTACCCATTCTTGTTCTTACTTTTTTTTTTTTTTAAGATTTTATTTATTTATTCATTTATCCCCCCCTTGCTTCTTGTGCTCACTGGGTCAGCTAACCACGCCGTGCGGGCGGGCTTGCCTTCACCAGGAGGCCCCGGGAACCGAACCCTACTGATTGAGCCACAGCCGCTTCCCTGTTCTTACTTTAAAGTTGTTGATTAAACATCCTTTTTTTTTTTAAGATGAGTTATATATATGTACTATTGCTTTCATTCCATTGCCCCTTCTAACTAATAATTGAAAAGGTTCTTATATTTTCAAGACTACTGAGCACTAGATTTCACATTGTGAGTATAGTTTAAGTGAAGCCTGTTTTAAACCTTTTTACCTTATGATAAAGACAGGTTTGTCCCAGACTGAAAAACTGCTATTCTTGATCATTAAAATGGCCACAATGGTAGAAATTAGAAAAAAAAAAAAAAAGAAAAAAATTGTTAATCAATATTCTTTAAGATTCTTCAATAAACACAGGTAGGTATACTTCTTTGGGGTGGGGATGGGAAAGTCTAATCAGCATATGAAGCAGATTATGTTGATATAAAACAAGTCAGATTGGTCTATAAGATAAAAAGGTATTTGCCTGTAGATTGCTCTTACCTTCTTTAAGAGTCTCAGAGATACATCACAACCAAAAGTTATGATGATATTGATGATGATCATCATGATTTTGGTTGCTGTTTTAAATAAACCTGAAAGTTTTCATATGGTTCAGGTTTTAAGGTTAGTTGCATATAAAACTAGTAAGCTGGAAGTTACATTCTTTATATGGAATTTTTGACTATAAAAATATATAGCATTTCTAAGGAAATAAACATCATTTTCAACCGAAAAATAAAGAAGGAATTGACTTTTAACTATTTTTGTTTCAGTGTTAACACTGTCCAGGTACTTAGAACAAGAGACTGGGTGTCAGATCTCAGACCTTGAAGGTCAAGGCCTTTGGTCTTCATTTGTGTTACCATAATAAAACATTTCCAACTTCTTTCTTTTTATTTGGAGGTTTTATTGTTTTTATTTTCTTTTGTCTGTGTTTGCTTTAGTTTAGTTTTTTCTTTTCTTTTTTTCCAGGCATCCTATATTTGCTTTGGTACATTATAAGTAGGAATTTGTAAGAACTCCTTTAAGTGTATCGGAGATTCTCCTATTTAACGCTGAATTTTACTATGTATCTTCTAGGTACAGTGTGTGCCATTGATGAATTGGGTTTACCAGTGTTTCCAAATTTTATTTGCTCTTTGAATCATTAGGTGAGATTTGAAAGGATATACATCCTGTAATTTCTGGGAGAGCACTAATTAAGCTAGAATTTTAATGCCATTTGGAGAATTTATTACATTAAACACAAATTAAAACCATATTCAACTGTCAATCGATTCTAAATATTTCTCAAAAAGCTAAAATTTAGTATCACAGATACTAAATTTGTTAAATCTGTGGACAGATTTATTCTTTGGTAGTATACCAGAAGAAACCAATGTGTGGTTCTCTGAATTTTTGCTTTTTTAGTGTCATGTATTATCTAAAAACCTGAAATAGTTAAAAATCAATCTTAGCCATCAACTCTTATGACATCAAAGGTAGATGCCAACTCTACCTTAAAACCCTGTGGCAGCCAAGGAAACATTTCTTATATACATTATCTTAATATTTGTGAATCAACTTTGTTTCATCTTGGCAAAAATTTTAAGCCTTGGTCAGGATTTCCATCTGACGGGCCAGCCAGTGCTAATTTTTCTGAATATATGTATATATATGTATGTGAGTGAACATACTTATGAAAGCACAAAATTCACTCCCAAATCCATCTTTAACTTAAAACTATAACCATGTAATTGAACTGCTTAGTGAGTTTATGTATGTTTAGCAATTAGGAAAACTTAACTTCAAGTAGTTTTAATCATTCCATGAAGTTGTCAAGTTTTGTCACACTTAGTTTTGTTGTATTAGCATATTAATGCTGAGTATTGAATATCGAATTATTGTTACAATGTTTACCTAGCCCCTACTAATACTGCATTTTTATGCACCTATTTTAAATTGGACTTTGGGGATGATTAAAATAAATTTTCAGTTATATTTTAAACAGAATGGAAACTGTTTTGCTTAAGGTACTATTAAAACTGACAAATTCCTTGAGCAAGCTCACACTAGCAAGGTGGTAAAAAGTAGTTGACTAGGAGTATGTCAGAGGATGTCTGCCTAGAATTGGAAGTTCCACAGGTTAATACTAAAGAATTGACTGATATGTGCAAAATGAGTCACAAGATGCTAGAAGTGTTAGGTACCCAAAGAGTTTTGACTTATCTCAAAGTACACATTCTTTATGGGAATGAGAATTACATATCTACCTTTTAAGAAATATGTACTATGTGAATAATGACCACAATGGCATCATTTATATGCAAGTTCAAGTAATTCAATAATGTATACTTAGGTAAGATTACTTTTGAGTGTTTTAAGAATGTTTCTCAGAAAACAGTACTGAATATCTTTTTCCTTTGGATTGAAATATCAGGGTTTAAGCATTCTCCACTTTTAAGATTAGCATCTGTGGAGTAGACTTATCTTGAATGCTGTATCTGTCCTAGAACAGCTCTTGGCACAAACTAATTTCTCTTAGGGATTATTCCTTCAGTATAAAATTAAACATTGCCAAACATGAAATTAAGCCAAGGAAAGGAGTGGAGGAAGAAATGTATTCTATGAAGTCTTTGTTATGGTGCTTTAAAATGAACCGTGTAAGTGTTGCAACATCTAAGAAATCTCTTGTGAATTTATTATAAATTCAAAAATAATGTTCTCTGGTATAACCTTCAACCCAGTGAAATGGGCCAACCTTAATCTCAATAGTGATAATGCAGTGATAAGCTTTTAAAAAAAAATTTTCAGACTGATAGCCGTGTAACCGAGGTTCCAATGTAAATGTCTAAAACCAATGTCATTTCTTTACACATTGAAAATCCTTGGGCATTCCAAGTTGCTTGGGCATTCCAAGTTGAGAGAGAAGGGGAGGAGTGAGGCAGATTAACTATTTCCTATTTCAGCTACATTTCAAGCAGTGGTGCTGGGTGGTATATTGATAGCATCAGTCCTGCAAGGAACTACATAGTCAGTATACATCTAACATCTTGACTTGTGTTTTTATTTGTTATATGTACTTAATCATTTTATGTTCCCAACTCTTTTAATTTTAGAGTAATGGTTGAAAATTTATTATTTTTCTCCCTAGAAACCTAATATTAAGTTTTGTGTTATAATTGATCCTCTGTAGTTTAGTGGCCTTCAACTAAATAAAGGTGACCTATCTCAGGACTTGTTTAAAGTGAATTATATTGTGAATGAATGAATATAGGATCTAAGATGTGCTTTATTGGGTAGGATAGGACCAGTTGTTAGAACTTAGTCATTCTCCTTTCTGATTGTCTTCTCCACCAAGAGGCCATTGGGGAAGAAATCAAAAAGCACTAGTATCCTAACAAGAACATGCCTTTTCTCTAACCCTTCATCTATTTAATGAATGGATATTTGTTGAGTGCCAACTTTGTGCAACCATTCTAAGGGTGAAGTGCGCAATATGGGACAAATTATCCTTGTTTTCAAAGAGCTTAGTTATATGGGGAGAGGCAGATAAGATAATTTGCAATAGATTTCTATCTATAGATAATGAAACAATGGTGAGGGAGGCTTCTCTGAGGATGTGAAAGTTGATTTCATGCTTGAATGAGAAGGAGCTGGCTATGCAGAAAATCTAGAGCATTTCAGGCAGAGAATGAGTACACTTGAGTTGAGATGGGTGTATCAAATATGAACAAGGTAGAGTATGATATTAAACAAGATTGGAGACGTGGGTAGGAACCAGATTATGTGTAGGCTTAAAGTAATGAGTCGATATTTTATTCTAAATACTATGGGAAGCCATTGAAAATGTAAATTCTGATAAACGTTTTTAAAAAATTATTCTGGCAACAGTGTGGAGAAATGATTGGGGCAAGAATAGAAGTACGGAGACCAGTAGAAGCCTAGTGCAGAAGTCCAGGTGAAAGATGATGGAGGATTTTGGACTAGGGTTTAGAGAAAAGGGCACAGAATCAAGATCAAGCCAAAAAGATTTGCTTGTGGTGTTTGTGAATTGGGTATTGTGAGAAAAAGAGGCATGAAAATGGCTCTTAAGTTTCTTACTGAGCAACTGGTAGATGGTGGTACCATTAAATGAAGCAGTAAGACTGAGGAAATACATTTTTGGCAAAAGAGAAGGGTCCAGCAAAAGAAACTGATGTAGGAGCTTAGAAATAAACAGAGAGAGTGGTATCACATGCATTTCAAAAAGGAAAAAATGATTAACTTGTTTTAGTTTCCTAGCTGCTAAAACAAATACCATACAATAGGATGGCTTACACAATGGGAATTAATTGGCTCACAGTTTTGAGGCTAAGAGCAATCCAAAATTGAGGGGTCAGCAAGGCAATGCTTTTTCCCTGAAGACTGGCATTCTGGGGCTGGCTGCCAGTGATCCTTGGGGTTCGTTGGCTTCCAGCTTCTGTCTGTTCCCAATTGCCTTTCTCTGTGGGCTTCCCTGTAAGGTCTCCAGTGCAGGATTATGACTCATCCTGATTCAGCTGGGTCACACTTTAACTGAAGTAACCTCATCAAAGGGTCCTATTTACAGTGGGCTCACACCCACTGGAATGGATTAAGATTAAGAACATGTTTTTCTGGGGTACATAATTCCAAGCCACACACGTTAAATAAAAAGAGAGAAGGGCCCTTGGATTTAGTAATTTAAGTCTGGTGAAGTTAACGATCATTTTTCAGTGGAGTGATGGCAAAGGAAACATGTTTCCATGAAGAAAGTGGGAGATAAGAGAATGGAGATAGCTGATGTAAACAACTCTCTTTTTCTAAAGAAATGGAAGAAAGAAAAATGGGCCCATAGCTGTGGATATGGGCCCATAGCATAGAGTTAAGAGATTATACTTTTAATATGGTAAATGGTAAAACATGTTTGTGTGCTGGTGAGACTGGCCCAGGTAAAAGGGAGTGATAGATGTAAAGAGGGTAATTGCAATAAAGAGGGTAATTGCAAAGATGAAAGTCTTGGAAGTCTCCCAAAGTCAGCCCAAAGGAACAGTCACCCCCTGAGGCAATGCAGATTTGTTGTAAAGGGGAGTGCTGGGCTCTTACTCCAGCTCTTCAATTTGACTATGATGAACTTTATTTAACCATTCAGCACCCTTAATTTCTCTTTATAAACTGAAGTTGTTTTTTTTAATCCCTTTTCTTTCTTCTCATTGAGAGTGAGATAATGCAAGAAATAGAGCAGACTATGAGCCCAGACATTAATAACAGCCTTCTACAAGGCTACAGCCTTCTACAAAGTATTATTAAATAGTTTTTTTTTTCTTTTTAAAGTATTTTTTAATGCCTGTTAACTATGAAATTGCTTAAAATTTATGGCTTTACCTAACATTTTTTTATATCCCCACAAAAGTCAAACCTTTCTAGTGTTTATGAAGAATTGATTCCTTATATGTGTAAGCAAAGCCCTTTCAGTTTATCAACTTTAATTATATCTTGGAATATCAATGTAGCTGTATGTTAATGCAAAAAGGGTATTCCAAAATCATGAATTATAGAAATGTTTCTGGCTTGTCTCCAAAGAATTGGTTCAAATATAAACAATACTATAACCCTTAGGAAATGGTGTTTTTACTTTTTTATTAGAGAAGTTTTGAGTTTATAAAAAAATCATGCATAACGTACAGAGTCCCCATACAACACCGCACCAAAGAATGGTAGTTTGAATAATCTCGAACTGGTATGGAAGAACAAAAAGCCTTACCCTGAAATTATCATGTTTTATCTAAATTACATATATGCTTATTTACTTGATTTGTTTGTTTGTTTGTTTTTTTACCGGGAGGTCCCGGGGATCGAACCCGGGTCCCTCCATATGGGAGACGGACGCCCAACCAGTTGAGCCACATCCGACCCCTATTTACTTGAATGACCATAAAGCAAGTAGGATGACTTAAATTTACAGATAACCATATTTCAGAAGTAGAATGGCCATTTTTCTTCAATAGTCAGAAAACAATTTACAAGTGGGATTGTACTTCTGAGGACAAAACATCTTTTTTTTTTTTTAAGTTTTTAATAAATCAATTTTATTGATGCATATTAATAAAGCATGAATCCATCCAAAGTGTACAATCAATGGTATTCGGTATAATCACATAGTTATGCATTCATCACTTCAATCATTTTAGAGCATTTTCATTACTCTAGTAATTATAATAATAATAAACAACAAAAACCAAACAAACAAACAAAACTCATCACCTCACAATCTCTCTATGCTTCCCCTGCCGTACATAGCTGCTATTGTTCCTATCTCTCTACTTTATTTGTATGCATATTTTGTAAAAAGTCGTATCATATATGCAATATCACCCATATTTGCATTTTTCATGAGGTTTTACTATGTTATACAGTCCCATGTTACATTTATTAGCTTTCCTTCTAGTAATATAAATGACCTTACACTTACCCTTTCAATCACTGTCATACCCATATACTAGCTCTGCTAGTCAAAAACAGTGATGGGCTCTCACCATTTCCATTCATTTCCAAAGATTTACAAACAACCTTTTAACCTATTCTGCTTTCTATTAACCCTCAGCTTTCTATTCTCTACACTCATTCTATTTTCTGGTGACCTCTATTCTAATTATTAACTCCATGAGTTTACATAATATATTAAGTTCATAATAGAGCAATCATACAGTATTTGTCCTTTTGTGCCTGGCTTGCTTCACTCAACATAATATCCTCCAGGTTCATCCATGTTGTCATATGATTCATGACGTCATTTCTTCTAAACACTGCATAATATTCCATCATGTGTATACACTGCAATTTGTATATCCATTCATCAGCTCATGAACATCTGAGTTGTTTCCATCTTTTGGCAGTTGTGAATAATGCCACTCTGAACATAGATGTGCAGATGTCTGTTCATGTCATTGCTCTCAGTTCTTCCGGGTATATACCTAGCAATGGTATTGCCAGGTCACATGGCAAGTCTATATTCAACTTCCTCAGGAACTGCCAAACAGCCCTCCACAGTAGTGGCTGTACCATCCTACATTCCCACCAAGAGTGAATGAGCGTTTTTCCCCCAAATAAGCAGAAAACAATTTATTGAAGGATATCATTCATACATGAACATACATAAACAGTAAGTATATAGTAAAAGTTGTGAGCTTATAAAACAAACATGCATAACATCATCATCATAAATACCATAAATCGCCCCATCACAAATACCTTGCATTGTGAAACATTTGTAACAAATTACAAAAGAGCATCATCAAAGTATCAACTACTAACTATAGTCCGTATCTTACGTTTGGTGTATTTCCCTCCTACCTACCCTATTATTTTTTTCACTCATAAACCATATAATTTATCTAAAGTGTACAATCAATGGCATTTGTTATAATCACTCAGTTGTGCCTTCATCATTCAATATTAGAACATTTTCATTACTCAAAAACAAACAAAAAACAAACCACTATTATACCCATATGTTAGCGTTACTAATTACAAATCTATGATGTGTAAAGGGTTTTCTTAATGTAACTGGTGTCTCTCTTAATGACTCCTCCAAGACCCAGCTAGATGTAAGAGTATCTTTGCTTGTGAATGTATTTTTACCTACCCTGGAAAAAATGTCCTTTCTGATAGTTTGTCTTTTTATTGTTGAGTTATAGTATCTCTTTTTATATAGTGGATATTAAACCATTATCTGATACAAGATTTCCAAATATTTTCTCCCATTGAGTTGGCTGCCTTTTCACCCTTTTGACAAAGTCCTTTGAGGTACAAAAGTGTTTAATTTTGAGGACGTCCCATTTATCTTATTTCTCCCTTTGTTGCTCGTGCTTTGGGTGTAAGGTCCAAGAAACCACCACCTACCACAAGATCTTGAAAATGTTTCCCTACATTTTCTTCTAGCAGTTTTATGGGCCTGATCTTATATTTAAGTCTTCGATCCATTTAAGTTGATTCTTTTTTTTTTTTTTTTTTTTTTTTTGACCTTGTTTGCTTTGTTTACTACTAAAAATGGGGCCTGATACAAAGTGAGAATAACAGCTAATGATTATCAAGCACTTACCATGTGCTAATCACCTTGCCTGTAAGTTGATTCTTGTATAGGAAGTGAGATAGTGGTCCTCTTCTATTCTTTTGGTTATGGATATCCAATTCTCCTAGCACCATTTGTTGAGGAGACAGTTTTGTCCCAGTAATGTAGACTTGGTAGGTTTGTCAAAAACCAGTGGGCCGTAAAGGGTTTATTTCTGGACTCTCAGTTCTCTTCCATTGATTGATGTGTACTTATGCAAGTACCATGCTGTTTTGACCACTGTAGCTTTGTAATGTTTTAAGGTCAGGCAGTGAAATTCCTCCCATAGTGCTCTTCTTTTTTACAATGCTTTTGGCTTTTCGGGTGCACTTTCCCTTCCAAATAAATTTAGTAATTGCCTTTTCTATTTCTGTAGAGTAAGCTGTTGGAATTTTGATTGGTATTGCATTGAATCTATAAGTCAGTTTGAGTAGGACTGATATCTTCACAATATTTATTCTTCCAATCCATGAACACAGAATGTCTTTCCATTTGTTTAGGTCTTCACTGAATTAACAGTGTTTTGTAGTTTTCTGAATATAGGTCCCAGATATCTTTGGTTAAATTGATTCCTAGGTATTTGAGTCTTTTTGTTGGTATTGTAAATGGATTTTTTCCCCTGATTTCCTCCTCAGATTGTTCAATGCTAGTGTACAGAAACATTACTGATTTTTGCGTGTTGATCTTGTATTCTGCCACTTTGCTGAAACTCATTTATTAGTTCAAGTAGCTTTCTTATAGACATTTCATGTCATCTGTGAATAGTGAGAATTTTACTTCCTCTTTTCCTATTAGGATGCCTTTTTTTTTTTCCTTGTCTAATTGCTCTAGCTAGAACTTCTAACACAGTGTTGAATAACAGTGGTAACAGTGGACATCCTTGTCTTGCTCCTGATCTTAGAGGGGAAGCTTTCAACCTTTCCCCATTGACTATGATGTTGACTGAGGGTTTTCATATATGCCCTTTATCATATTGAGGAATTTTCCTTCTATTCCTATCTTGTTAAATACCTTTTCTACATCATGATCATGTGGGTTTTTTCCTTCAATTTGTTAATGTGATGTATTATGTTAATTGATTTTCTTATGTTGAACCACCCTTGCATACCAGGAATAAATTCCACTTTGTCATGATGTGTAATTCTTTTCATATGCTGTTCAAGTCTATTTGCAAGTATTTTGTTGAGAATTTTTGCATCTATGTTCATTAAAGAGATTGGTCTGTAATTTTCTTTTTTCTTAGTATCTTTATTGGGTTTTGGCATTCGGGTGGTGTTGGCTTCATATAGTGTATCAGGTAATCTTCCCTCTTCTTCAATTTTTTAGAAGAGTTTAAACCAGATTGGTGCTAATTCTTCTCACAGTGTTTGGTAAAATTCACCTGTGAAGCCATGTTGTCCTGGACTTTTCTTTGTTGAGAAATTTTTTATTACCATTTCAATCTTTTAAAATGTGAATGGTTTGTTGAGTTCTTGTATTTCTTGTAGAGTCAGTGAAGGTTGTTTTTGCATTTCTAGAAATTTGTCCATTTCATCTAGGTTGTCTAGTTTGTTGGCATACAGTTTCTCATAATATCCTCTTATGATCCTTTTTATTTCTGTGGGGTCAATCGTAACTTCCCCCCTTTCATTTCTGATTTTATTTATTTGCATCTTCTCTCTTGTTTAATTTGTTAGTGTAGATAAGTGTTTGCCAATTTTATTGATCTTCTCAGAGAACCAGCTTTTGGTTTTGTTGATTTCCTCTATTTGTTGTTGTTATTCTCAATCTCATTTATTTCTATTCTAATCTTTGCTATTTCTTTCCTTCTGCTTGCTTTGGAATTTGTTTGTTGTTCTTATTCTAGTTTCTCCATTTGTTCAGTCAGATCTTTGATTTTAGGTCTTTCTTCTTTTTTTTTTTTTTTTTTTTACCGCGAGGTACCGGGGATCGAACCCTGGTCTTTCCATATGGTAGACGGACGCCGAACATCTTGAGCCACGTCCGTTTCCCTTTCTTCTTTTTTATTACAGGTATTTAGGGCTATAAATTTGCCATAATTTTTTTTTTTTTTGCTTTTGTTTTTGTTTTTGTTTTTGAGGTGCTGGGGCCAGGGATTGAACCCTGGACCTTGTATGTAGGAAGCCAGTGCTCAACCACTGAGCCACATCAGCTCCCCTGAGTTGGTTTTTTTGTTTGCTTGTTGTTGTTTTCTTGTTGTTGTTGTTTTTAGAAGGCACCAGGGACCGAACCCAGGATCTCCCATATGGGAAGCAGATGTTCAACTGCTTGAGCCACATCTGCTCCCCCCATAAGTTTTGATAAATAGCATCCTAGTTTTCATTCTTCTCAATGTATTTACTAATTTCTCTTACAATTTCTTCTTTGACTCACTGATTGTTTAGGAGTGTGTTGTTCAGCCTCCACCCATTTGCCAATTTCCCCTTTCCCATCTATTATTGATTTCCAATTTTATTCTATTATGATGTGAGAAAGTGCTTTGTATGATTTCAATGATTGTATATTTATTGAGAACTGCCTTGTTAAACTACATGTGGCCTATCCTGGAGAAAGATCCATGAGCATTTGAGAAGAACATATAACCTGCTAAGTTTGGATGCAATGTTCTGTATATGTCTGTTAGGTCTAGCTCATTTATCATATTATTCATGTTCTCTGTTTCCTTGTTGATCTTCTGTCTAGTTATTCTATCTAATGATAGATAGTGTTGTGTAGAAGTCGCCAACTATTATTGTAGAGATGTCTATTTCTCCCTTCAGTTTTGCCAGAGTTTGCCTCATGTATTTTGGGGCACCCTGGTTAGGTGCATAGGTATTTATGACTATTATTTCTTCCTGGTGGATTGTCAATTTTATTAATATATAATGGCTTTCTTTATCTCATAATTTTTTTGCATTTAGAGTCTGTTTTGTCCAATATTAGTATAGCTACCCCTGCTCTTTTTTTAGTTTCTGTTTCCTGGGAGTATCATTTTCCAACCTTTCACTTTCAGCCAATTTTTAGCCCTGGGTCTAAGATGTGTCTCTTGTAAGCAGCATATGGTTGGCTCATGTTTTTGTTATCCTTGCTGTAAGCCTACGTCTTTTGATTGGGCAGTTTACTCCATTCACATTCAATGATATTACTGTAAACATATATTTACTTACACCATTTTTTTCTTTGGCTTTCATATGTCATATCTTATCTTCATCTGCCCTCTTACTCATTTAGTTATCCTTTCTGCCAGTCTTGCCTTCTACACTCTTCTTCAAGCCTCTCTCTCCTGTCTTTTTCTTTCGGCCTGTAAGGTTCCCTTTAACAGTTCCTGCAAATGCAGATTCCTTTTTATGAACTCTCTTAGTTTCTGTTTATTTGTGAATATTTTAAACTCACTTTCATACTTGAAGGACAATTTTGCTGAATAAAGAATTCTTGGCTGGCAATTTTTCTCTTTCAGTATCCTAATTATATCATTCCACTGCTTTTTTGCCTCCATGGTTTCTGATGAGAAATCTGCACTAAGTCTTACTGGGTGACTCTTGTTTGTGATGGTTTGCTTTTCCCTTGCTGCTCTCAGAATTTTCTGTTTATCTTTGACATTTGACATTCTGAGTAGTATGTGTCTTGGAGTAGGTCTATTTGGATTTCTACTGACTGGGGTATAGCTGAGCTTCTTGGACATGTAAGTTCATTTCTTTCATGAGAGTTGGGACATTTTCAGCCATTATTTCCTCAATACTCTTTCTTCCCCTTTTCCCTTCTCCTCCTTCTGGAACTCATGACACATATGTTTTTGTTCTTCATGTTATCATTCAACTCCCTGAGACCCTGCTCCATTTTTTCCATTCTTTTCTTTCTCTGTTCTCTTTTCAATTTTAGTTGTTCTGTCTTCTGCATCCTTTAGTCTTTCTTCTATCATTTTGAGTCTGCCATTCTTTTCATGCCCCTTTTTTTTTTTTTTTTTTTTTTTTTTTTGCCAATTTTTTTTTGCCCCCCTTTTTTTTTTTTTTTTTTTTTTTTTTTAGGTACACAGAGTCCAGGTATTGAACCTGGGACCTCACAGTGGTGGGAAGCCAGTGCACCACTACTGAGACACATCAGCTTTCCTGAGTTGGTTTTCTTGTTTGTTTTTCTTGTTGCTTGTTTTTGTTTTCTCAGGAGGCACCGGGAACTGAACCAGGACCTCCCATGTGGGAGGCATGTGCTCAACTGCTTGAGCCACACTTACTCCCTCTCATGTATTTTTTTTTTAAAGATTTATTTAATTTATTCCCCACCCCCCACCCCCATTGTTTGCGCTCACTGTCTGCTCTCTATTCATCTTTTTTTTTTTAAGGAGGCACTGGGAACCGAACCTGGGACCTCCCATGTGGGAAGGGAAGCACCCAATCACTTGAGCAACCTCCACTCCCTGCTTGTAGTGTCTCTCATTGTGTTTCCTTGCTGTGTCTCTCCATTGCATCATCTCACTGAGTCATCTTGTTGTGTCAATTTACCATGCCAGCCTGTCACATCAGCTCACTGTCTTGCTTGTCTTCTTTAGGAGGCACCGGAAACCAAACCCAGGACCACCCATGTGCTAGGCAGGCGCCCAGCTGCTTCCCTCTCATGTGTTTCTGATCTCACCTATCGTGTCTTTCATTCCCATAAGCTCTATTATTTTTCTACTCAGATTTTCAAATTCTTCTTTGTGCTTGCCCAGTGTCTTCTTGTTGTCCTTTATCTCTTTTTTTTTTTTTTTTTTAAGATTTTTATTTATTTATTCATTTATCCTCGCCTTGCTGCTTGTGCTCGCTGGGTCAGCTAACCACGCCGTGCGGGTGGGCTTGCCTTCACCAGGAGGCCCCGGGAACCGAACCCAGGGCCTCCCATATGGTAAACAGGAGCCCTACTGATTGAGCCACAGCCGCTTCCCATGTCCTTTATCTCTTTAGCCATATTACCTTAAACTTGGATTTTGGAGATTTGTGTGAACCTCTTTGATTAGTTGTCTCAAATCCTGTGTCTCATCTGGGCCTTTGATGTATTCCTTTGCTTGAGCCATTTATTTCATTTTCTTAGTATGGCTTGTAATTTTTTGCTGATATATAGGTTTCTAATTACGATGGTGAGTTTACTCAGATGCTCAATTTCTCTCTCTCTTGCATAGGGATTTAGTAGAGCCTCCTTTGCAGGAGGCTGTGTTACTGCCATTCTTTGATTCTTGATTCAACCTGTTCTAGTCTGTATGATTGTCCCCTATAGTTGCTCAAATCTGGGCCATAGGCCCAGTAATGGGTTGCAGACCCATTTCCAAGGATCTTGAGAGGGAGGCTGTAAGAGCAGAAAAAACCTCTCTTACTTATTTGCTTTTATTTTATTATTATTATTTTTTAAAAGATTTATTTTTATTTATTTATTCCCCCCCCCCCCCCGTCCCATTGTTTGTGGTCACTATCTGCTTTCTGTGTCCATTTGCTGCATGCTCATCTTCTCTTTAGGAGGCACTGGGAACCACACCTGGGACCTCCCATGTGGGAGAAAGGTGCTCAATCGCAAGAGCCAACTTATCTCTGTGCTTTGTTGTGTCTCTCATTGTCTTTCCTCTTTGTGTGTCCTTGTGTCATCTTGTTGCATCAGCTTGCCACACTTGCCAGTCGCACCAGCTCACTGTCCTGCTCATCTTCTCCAGGAGGCACTGGGAACTGAAACAGGACCTCCCATGTGGTAGACAGGAGCTCAATGGCTTGAGCCACATCCCCTTCCCCTTATTTACTTTTAATTACCTCATTGCACTTCCTTGTTCCGTCAGCAGGTGGCATGCTTCAGCACCCGTCTCAGTTCAAAGGCTGGTCAGAGTGTGTTAGCTGCAACACGGACTGCAATAACATGGCAGATAGATCCTGCATGGATGATATTTAGAGCCCGGCAATTCAAACTTTCTCAGAGGCTGTTTTCCAAACTTTGCAGGCAGCCCCCTCCCTTTTCATGATTAGGAAATAATTCCACTCCCCTCTGTGTCCTAGACAACCAGTCCTGGTCATTAGGGAGGGTGACTGAGACGGTCGGATGGCTAGTCCAGTGGCAGCTCCCAAGGCAAACAATGGCACGGCCCCACTCAGCCTAGAAGTGCTCTTGAGACACAGAGGACCAAATTTATTAGCCAAAAGCTGAATCAGCCTTAGGCTGTGTCCCTCTCTCTCGGTTTCCTGGGGAGGCAAATCCCTGCAGCTACCTCTGTCCATAGTTGCCAGCCAGAGGCCAGAGGGCTCAAAGCTGTCTTCTCGTAAGGTGGGTAGACGTACACCGGCAGGTGCAGCTGCAACTTTAACTCACAATTTTGCCACTGAGGTTTTTTTCCTGTGCCCCTCTCTCTTCTGGGTCGTGTCCAGCCTTCCCCTGGTGTCCTAAACCCTAGAACATTTTTTTCCAGTCTGCCTATCCATTACTGAATGTGGTGTCTTGAAGCTTCTATTAATGTATAACTGCTATTTCTTCCTTCAAATTTGTCAGTATTTGCTTTATATATTTTTGGGCTCTGCCATTAGGTGCATATATATTTATATTTGTTATGTCTTCTTGCTGAATTGACCTTTATCAGTATATATTGACCTTTTTTGTCCCTCGTAACAGTTTTTTTACTTAAAGTCTAATTAATCTGATATTAGTATAGGGGAGCGGATGTGGCTCAAATGGTTGGGCGTCCGTCTGCCATATGGAGGGACCTGGGTTCGATCCCTGGGACCTCCCGGTAAAATAAAAAAAATATATATAGAAGGCGCATGAGCTGCCAGGCTCTAGGCTCTGTATGTCACTGAGCCGTTCGGGCCCGGGGAGCCATGTAGCAGGATGATGACATAACAGGGGAGAGACAAGACGAGATGCTCCGAAAGCTCCAGAAGCCAGGAGCTGAGGTGGCGCAGGCAGCAGAATACCTCTCTCCTACATCGGAGGTCTCCAGGATCGAATCCTGGTTGAAGACTGGAGGAGGAGGATGAGAAGAGATGGCAGGAAACAGACATGGAGAATTGCCCAGCAAATGGACCCAAAATGGGGAAGGGGGGGGTGTTAAAATGGATAAAGTAGATAAATAAATCTTTTAAAAAAAAAAATAGATATTAGTATAGCTACCCCAGCTCTCTTTTGTCTACAGTTTGCATGGTATGTTTTTCCATACTTTCACTTTCAATCTACTTACATCTTTGAATGTAAGGTGAGCTACTTGTAGGCAGTGTATAGTTAGATCATGCTTTTTTTTTTCCATCCATTCTGCCAACCTCTACCTGTAGAGGTAGAGTTAATCTATTTATATATAAAATATGTACTGATAATGCAGGACTTTCTTCTGCCATTTTGTTATTTGGTCTTTTAAAATTTTATACTTTTTTGGTCCCTCAATTTTTCCATTTATGCCTACTTTTATATTTATTTGATTTTTTTTGTATACAATTATTTGTGTACAATTTTGAGTCCCTTCTCATTTCCCTATGTAAATATTTTTCAGATATTTTCTTTATTATTACCAGTGGGCTTAAATTTAACATCCTGAATCTATAACAGTCATGTTTGATTTGATACCAACTTAACTTCATTAACATACCAAACACTCTTCTTACATCTCTCTGTCTCCTCATCTTTTTATTGTGTTTGTTATAAATTATATCTTTATACATTATATTTCCAAACCATATCTTTATCATTACTTTTAGGCATTTGCATTTTAGAACCTGCAAGAAGAAAAAGGTGGAGTTACACACAAAAATATATAATATAATAGTACTGGCACTTATGACCATCCATATGGTTATCTTTTTCTGGAGGTCTTTATTTCTTTATGCCACTTTGATCTGCTGTCTAGTGTCCTTTTCTTTCCGTCTGAAGAATTCTCTTTAACATTGCTTGTAGGGTGGGTCTAGTCATGACAAACTTCCTCAAGTTTTGTTTATTTGGGAATGTCTCAATCCCCCCCTCATTTTTGAAAGACAGTCTTGCCACATATAAAATTCTTAACTGGCGATTGTTTTTTTTTTTTAACACTTAAATATTTCATCCCATTTCCTTCTTGCCTCCAGGGTTTCTGATGAGAAATCAACACAATCTTATTTGGGATCCTTTGTACATAACACATTGGTTTTCTCTTGCAGCTTTCAGAACTCTCTCCTTATCCTTAGAATTTGACAGTTTGCATCTACGTGTGTTGGTGTGGTTTTCTTTGAGTTTATCCTGTTTGGGTGTCTATGGGGATACTTGAATGGTATATTCATGTTTTCATTACAATTGGGAAGTTTTCTTCCATTATTATTTTTTAATATTCCATCTGCTCCTTTTTCTCTTTCTACCACTTCTTTCACTCCCATATCGCATATATTGGTATGCTTGATGGTGTCTCACAAGTGTCTTAAGTTCTCTTCACTGTTTTTCATTCTGCTCCTCAGCCTACATCATTTTGTCTTGCATTCAAGTTAACTGAGACTTCTTCTGCCATCTCCAATCCGCTGTTGATACCCCCCTAGAGAATTTTTCATTTCAGTTATTGTGACCATCAACTTCAGTATTTTTGTTTGATTTCTTTTACATTTTTTATTTCTTTTTTAAGGCAGTGTTACTAACATTTACCCAGAGATAAAAAAATAAATTTGGGGAGCATTCAGATTTGTAAGGATACCACTGACTTTCCTTATAATTAGACTGATAATAGTATAATGTTAAATTATTTGGAGTAATTCTTTACTTGGGAAATGAACTCTTACCAATGAAGCAAGAGAAGCTAATTAAGAATATTAGAGGATGCAGATGTAGCCTAGTGATTGAGTGCCTGCCTCCCATGTATGAGGTCCTGGGTTCAATTCCCAGCACCTCCTAAAAAAAAAAAAAAAAAATGCTAGAGACACAAATATAGGATATAGTAGGAAAGCAACAAATTTAAGAGAAATAAATCGTGTCTGTAAAATGTTTTATTTTGGTGACCAGATTCCAGACAACATTCACACTTAATTCACATGCACAAAAATTCATTTTACTTTGTACAGTTACTATGCATACTAACAGGCAATGTTGTTTTTGACTGGCCATCTATACAGATGTGTACTGCATTTTAAAGTTTATGTCTTAGAGCTAATTCCCTCATCCCAAGACAAAAAGTAACTTGGATGCTTGAGATGAACACATCTGAATACGCTTTACTCAACACACTTATGGTAATTTGAGGCTGCGTGTACCCCAGAAAAACATGTTCCTAAATTTAATCCATTCCTATGGATGGGAACCCATTGTAAGTAGGACCTTTTTTTTTTTTTTTTTTTTTTTATTTTATTTATTTATTCATTTATCCCCCACCCCTTGCTGCTTGTGTTCGCTGGGTCAGCCAACCACGCCGTGCGGGCGGGCCTGCCCTCACCAGGAGGCCCCGGGAACTGAACCCGGGGCCTCCCATATGGTAAACGGGAGCCCCACTGATTGAGCTACAGCCGCTTCCCAAGTAGGACCTTTTGATAAGGTTACTTCAATTAAGGTATGGCCCACTCCAGTCAGGATGGATCTTAATCCTATTGCAGAAGAATGAAATTCAGACAGAAAGCCAGAGGAGCTGCCAGAAGTTGAACAAAAATGGAAACCAGAAAAGAAGGGAGAGACCAGGAGATACTGCCATATGCCTTGCCACATGACAAACTAAGGACCAAGAGTCACCAGCAGCCAGCCCCAGAACTCCAGTCTTTGGGGAGAAAGCATCACCTTGACGTTGGACTTTTTCGTAATCTCAAACCATGAACAAACAAATACCCATTGTTTGGACTGACCCATTCTATGATATTTGTTTGAGCAGCCCAGGAAACTAAAACACCACTCAACTCACTAAAATTGAATAGGCATTTCTCAAATGTCCTTAGCCAGGATACCTTGTTATTGAGCCTTGTTCCATTCATGTTCACTCCAAACTAGCACATATCAAAACATAACAGAGGTCTGTGACATGGTTCCATCAACTCTTAACCCCTAAAAGTTTTAAGGATACATTTCTAAGGCCTGGTTTAATTTACCTTGCCACATTTCTCTCTCCTGAGACTGCACTGATAAATTTTCTATTCTTTTCTGACTTTGGCTTTATCTCTCTTCTCTCTATCCATTTCCCAGTAGGTTTTTTTATTTTTTTTTTATTTTTTTTTTTATTTTTACCATTTTATTTTTGTGTACGTATTTGCTTAAAATCAGTGAATTTCTAGGCCAGGTTCAGGTAACTGAAGGGCTTTTATGAGCAGTTTATATTGTCTAGATCCAAGGTATGCTGCAAAAACAGTTTGGAGCAAAATGGGAAATAACATCTTTCTAAAGATAGGCTTAGAAATTCTAATCCAGTAAGTTAAGATGTTTCCTTTCTCTGGTAGCACGGCTGAGACATATCTGGCTGCTAGGCCACCATTCACAGGAATAGCCAAGAAAACAGGGTATAGACCGCCAAAAACTAGACCAACTAATCCACCCCGTGTTACAGTACAGGTCTCACAATTCAAATCACCTGTAGTCAAAGGTAAACTTACAAAACCTTTGTAAGATGCATGTGCTGTCAAAAATGGGATCACTGCCATTGGTAAGCCAGCAGCTATACGAGCCTGTGTCACATGTAAGACACGTCGAAAAAGACTATTTGCTATTAGTCCACAGAGAGCAGCATTAAGTCCAATATATGTTGATCCATGTTCAAATAGATTCCTTTCTACTTCTGGAAGTTGGTTAATTTTTCTGGTTACAATATTGAAAGTTGTTAAGTTTTCCTTGATAGTATCTGGTTCTTGATTTTCCATCTTGAACCTTATGCTCCACTTCTCTCAGCCGGTGTTGCCTAGCTCCTGAAGCCCAGTAGGTTTTTTTTCTAATAATCTCTAATAGGAAAGACCAAACATTTTACTATTGAAGAAAAAGTATTTAGAACTATATACAGACATGCTTTTTTTTTTTTTTTTTTAAAGATTTTATTTATTTATTCATTTATCCCCCCCTCGCTGCTTGTGCTCGCTGGGTCAGCCAACCACGCCGTGCGGGCGGGCCTGCCCTCACCAGGAGGCCCCAGGAACCGAACCCGGGGCCTCCCATATGGTAAACGGGAGCCCTACTGATTGAGCCACAGCCGCTTCCCCAGACATGCTTTAATCTTCTGTTAAGGAACTCAAGGTGAGGAGAGATTTTATAACTTCAAATATGATGCTACAGTACTATACAGGGTTTGAATAATATTCATTGCTGATAATAGTCTAAAATTCTCAACAAATTGACTAAACTTTCTGTGGAACCCTACAGCCAACTAGTCCCAGCTCCCTAAAGCTTCACTTCCTCCAATACAATGCAATTTCCACATTATGCTGTGCAAACCCAAGTAAAAGAATGTCTCCATTCATCCCTATTTCTTTCCCTTCTCTGGTAAGATATTCCCTTGCCAGACCCCCTTTCCTTTAGCAGAATCACCAGCTCACTCTTCTTGTTTCTTGACTTTCCGCTGGCCAGGCTTGGGGTCTGCCATCCTTACCACCATTATAGCTTGTCTGTTTAAAATGTGGCAAAAAATAATAAACTGAGCAGATAGTTTTGCTTGTAGTAAACATGGGGTACACATTGTCAGGAAACTAATCCAAACAGTTCGATCACCTTCACATGAGTCTTCTATCTTGTATTTTTCTCCAGGTGCTTATTGATAATACTCATCCCAGGGACAAAATACAGCAAATTTTCTCTCCTGCATCTTTGAACCAATACATTTAAGAGTTTTGTTTTTTATAGTCTTCTTATCAGGGAGATCAAGCACAGAGGAATAGATGGTAGGCTGGTTTTGAAATATACAGGGAGGTACACATGAGACCTTTAGATTCACAGTGATAAGGGTGAGAGCTTTATATTTTCTGTTTAATCTCAGTTCAGACCACACAAATAGGAGAGGGGTCAGCAGACACTGCCTTGTAAAGTAAAAGGGAGTTCATGTTGGTCAGGTAGCCTCTTACTGTAACCCTAAACAAAGTGAAGCTTCCTGACCCATAACCTCTTCTCATGCTACCCATACAATGCTCACTTACTAAACTCCCCTTTAAGTATAATATATGGTCATTATTGAGAAGCGGATGTGGCTCAAGTGATTGGGCTCCTTTCTACTACATAAGAGGTCCAGGGTTCAATTCCCAAGGCCTCCTAGTGAAAGGCAAACTGGCCCATGCAGCAAGCTGGCCCACACAGGAGTGCTGGCCCGCATGGAGAGCTGGCCCAACAAGATGATGAAACAAAAAGAGACACAGAAGAGAGACAATAAGAGATGCAGCAGACCAGGGAGCTGAGGCGGCGTAAGAAATTGAGTGCCTCTTTCCCACTCCAGAGGGTCCCAGGGTCAGTTCCCGGTACTGCCTAAAGAAAAGACAAGCAGACATAGAAGAATACACAGAGAGCAGACAGCGAGCACAAAACAACTGGGGTGGTGGGTGGGGAGAATGAATTTTAAAATATGGTCATTATCCATAGAGCAGTTTAAAATGAGGATCTTGTGAGGAGAAGAACTACAATTTTCTGGATCATTTTATTTTGTAAGGCAAAATATTTACTGAAGACATTTGTAGAGAGGGTATGTCTACCTACCAACCTTAGAAGGACTGTATAAAAGAGTGGCATTTTCTTCTGTCTTCTTTTTTTGAACTTTAATAAATTTTAGAATGCTTATTCTGACCTTAATTTGGACTTTGTTTGCAATACAGTTTGGGGTTTTTTAAGGAGAGCTCTAAGTGCATTCATTCTCTAGTTGAGATTACATATCACTAAACCCCCATATCAAGAGACTTCTTCCCAGGAAATTTTATTTTTTCATTCAGTTAAATGTCCACTTTTGTATAATAATGCCAAAGATTTGGTTTTATGCAACCAGTTTGGCTTTTCTGACATAATGTCCAATAATTGGGGTGACGGTGCAGAATAAAAGTCAAATACTTAGAAATGTGCTTTTAAGGAACAGGAGATCCATTACCCTTATGAGACGTCTACAGCCTTTAGAGTTAATATTCTTTTTTTAAAAAATTTTTTATTCTGACTCAATGAAGGAAAAGTGCTGAGCAGAATTGGGTGAGACAGTAAAGACACATCCAGGTGGACAATTAAGTGAACCCTAATTTATCAACAAGAACTGTAGCTGGAACCTGTAAGTCTCAAAAGTTTCTTCTGACTTGAACTTGGGTTGTCTCATTTTAGTGAAACCTCCGTGTTTACAGAGTAATTCTTGAAGTTCTTGGAGGTAATTATTATCGGAAATTCTTTGCTCTTAACGTGAATTGGGCTGTAAGTAACTGCCAGAATATTTTAGTAGGTATGCACACACACTTAAATATGCTTATTTTGTCTTTTATCTTGAAAGACAAACAATTTAAGGTAACACTTTTTTATCTCTTTTCCCTAAATTATGCCTAGAGCACTGAGAGTTACTCTTAATCTGGCAGTGTAAAATTTTTTGGTGTGTACTTTCATATGGCTTAGAAAAGTACTGTGGAAATAAAACATGTTAAAAAATGAAATTCAAGTGGGCACTGAAGTATTTAGTGAAAGTACAATAACTCTGACCTTAGATAAAATCATTATTTATAGATTACTGTATTTCCTTCAGAAAATATCCGTGCTTGTAAAGCCATCTAACTTTTATATAAATGGGGCTGTGAAAGTTACACTAAATGTTCTGCCACTTGCTCCATCCCTATTGTGTATATTTTAAGCCTACATAAAAAGGCACAGCAAGGCATTGTCACCATGCAGTATGATATTTCACAGTGTTATTTTCTTTTGTTTTTGACTGTAACATAAAGAGCCTTTAAAGTGACCTTTTGTTTGGTATGTATGGCAGGAACACAAGAGTTTTACAATAAACAATATCTCACAATAATGACTCATTATTTGCAGAAAAAAAAAATCCAGCAAATATCTTGGGAAAATGTCATCATGCTCTTGGTGGTCAGCAAACTTGAAGTGGGACTCCTTTCTAGTTCTACTGCATTCCATATTCTGTCTCACTCACAAAGAATGGGATTGTGCTAAAATTCGTATAACCAGTGGGATGTTTAACTAAAATATTTTTGACCAAGATACTCCCACTATTCTCAAGATCTATAAGCTAATTAGATTTTTAAAAATAAGCTCCACAGAAGGTTTAATGCTTTTTATTTTAGCACTGCAAACATTTCCTCTATTAGCTTTAAAAAACACTTCTACCATTTAATTATTTTAGTACTTACTATGTGCCAAGCTATGCTGATTGCTTTATGTACATTATCTAATTTAATCCCCAAAGCAACCTATGAGGTAAATACTGTTCTTCCCTGTTTCCTTTCCGTTAATGATATAGAGACACACAACGGTTAAATAATGTGTCCAAGATTACACCACTAAGCGGGGAAGCTGAGATTTAAACCCCGACCAATCTGGCTCTAGAGGCCATTCGCTAACCTCTGTGCAACCTAATTTCTACCTCCTAAGCAAGACCTTGTCCCTTCTCTTCCCAGTTATTGCCCTCAGACTGTTGCCTCACCCCAATCAGCATATAAGCAGTGTTAGCTTAAACAGTGAATTGCTTGTCTAACCTTTCACTTGTCTCTTGTCAATTCCTCTTCTAGGAAGTCCTGTTCTTATTCAGCCCAGACCATACTAAAGAAGAGGGGTCAGCAGACACTGTCCATCAATGTGAAAACAGGAAGTTCATGTTGGCCAGGTGACCTCTTTCTATAAACCTGAACAAAGATAATGTATCACCTCTATGCCACCTATGCCTGTTTAGTATGACACATATCCATAGAGTGGGGGGAAATTAGCATAAATTGGTTAGAAGAAGAGGGTGAAGAGAAACTCATCACATCTAGTGATGAATCCTTACCTGGGCTTCAGCAGTTTTGAATCTTTAGCCTTCCTTCTTGGCTGCCCCACTTTTGACTCTTCCTCTTACCCACCCAGTCTTTCTTTCACCAGCTTATATTGTGAACTTATTCTTTTTCTTCTGCATTGCATCCTTGAATTACTATTTCACAGATGAGTGCAGGTGTGTGAAAGCAGCTATGGGCGAGTGGCAGTACATATAGTTGGAGTGTCTGTGTATGGATGGTTAAATGGTGTATTTATGTGCCTCTGATATAGATAAATGCTCAAGAAATATGATAAACTAATAAGAATAAAGATGCAAAATTTCTTTTCTATAACAAAAATGTGGTAGTAGGGCTAGGGGATTCCTTAGCTAACCTCTCTGTACCCTAGTCAAGGTTTGCAACATCCTTGCAATCTAGCTTACAAATGACACCCCTAGACTTTTCTCCTTCAATTCATCCTTTAGCCAGTATCACATTGTCTCCCTAAAACTCTCTACTTGAGAACTTACGGTAAATCTCTTTCATTCTGACTCCATGCTCCTTAATGCCCTCTACAAATTTAATCCCACTATAATTACCTAGTCTCATTTCCAATCTTGGCATTCTCTGCATTAGTCAAGTGTGACTCTTCACATGTTCCCTGAATACCTGTCTTTTTTTCATGGTGGTTCCCCTTTCGAAATATATCCATGCCATGACAGGGTGGGGAAGGTGGGGTTAAAAATGGATAAAAGTAAAACAAATAAATAAATCTTAAAAAAAAAAAAAAATACATCCATGCCAACCACTTCTAACCACCTCCATTATAACCATCCTGGTTCAACTTCCTACCTTCTCCTGAGATTATTTCAACAGCTTCTTTTTATTTTATTTTTTATTTTTTAAAAGATGCTTAGATTACACAAATATTACACAAAAAATATAGGGATTCCCATATGCCCCACTCCCCACACCTCCCACATCCTCCCACATAAACAACATCCTTCATTAGTGTGGCACATTCATTGCAATTGATAAATGCATCCTGGAGCATTGCCACTGAGCAGGGACCAAAGTTCACACTGTAGTCCACACTCTCTCCCACACAGTTCTGCATGTTAAGGGATGATATAAAATAGCTTATATCTGTTGCTGCAATGTCATTCAGGACGATTCCCAAGTCCTGAAAAAGCCATGTATCACAACTGCTTTTCCCTCTCCCTGCCCCCAGAGCCTCCAGTGGCCACTGCCTCCACATCAATGTTGTAATTTCTTCCATTGCTAGAATCACAATATGTCCACAGTAGAATACAAGTAAGTCCACTCTAGTCCATAGTTCATTCCCCAATCCTGAGGATTCTGGGATGGTGATGTCCACTCCACCTCTAACTGAGAGGGGGCTTTGATCCCATACAGCCGGTGGATGGGACTCTCTTGCTTGCAGATGTAGGCTCTCTCATTTCCTTGGTATGGTGGTTGTCAATCCTCACCTCCTTGTTAGTTGTCCTGGGTGAGTCCAATGACTGGAGAGTAGGTGTTGCAACTCGCTGAGGCTTCGGGCCCAACTGGCACATGGACAGCCCAAATATTCTAGTCTCTTTGACATACACCTACAAACTCCAGCACCAAGTATAGGTTTAAATAGAAGGGACAGATGAGTCATGTGTAGGGAAGCCATAATTGAGTCCAACTCTGTCACTCTCAGGAGCACAAACTCTAAAGTAAGGCCCACTGGCAAGGCACCAAACTCAGGAGCTATCTGCCCTGACCATAGGACCTGGGTGTCTCAAGAGCCCTCAGAAGCCTTGGTATTTGGGGTAGTACCCACTTTGGCAGTCCATGAGAGCCTGCTGAGATGTGTATAAGTGTTACCTCTGGGATGACCTCCTGACTCACTTTGATTTTTCGTTTTATTTTTTTTTCTTTTCTTTTTTTTTTTTTTTTCCTGACTCACTTTGAAATCTCTTAGCCATATAAACTCATTTGTCTTTACCTTTCCCCCCTTTTATTCAAGGTCTTTTTCCAGTTGCATTGCTAGTTGGTGCTTGGTAATAATCCCATGATTCCAGGAAGGCTCATCCCTGGGAGTCATGTCCCACACTGGGGGGAAGGTAATGCATTTATATGCTGAGTTTGGCTTAGAGAGAAGCTACATTTGAGCAACAAGGAGGCTCTCAGGAGGCAACTCTTAGGTACCCCACAACACTAGGCTAAGTTTCAGTTTCAAGAGCAAAGCTCATAAGCATAGTCATCAATAACAAGGGCCCATCAATGGATCATCCTCCTTTACCAGTCATTGCCCCTGCACTTGAAGGACTGTTGCTGCTCCATTAGAGAATGTGGCAGAGCTCTCCAGGAAGGGAATTCAATATTCTCTCGGTTATTGTGAGTCTCCACCCACTGTGACAATGCCCCATGAACATTTGAATATATTTATATACCTTATATGTATGCCCAGGTGAACTTCCTCCCATGTATCACCCATCTCTGACACCCCACACCAATGATCCTCCCCTGCCCCAGTTTTAACCCTTCTCGTCTCCCTGCTTTCACCCTTCAGTTGATCCTAAGTCTACATCTAGCATAGCTCCCACAGTGATTCTGTTAAAACATGCCCAATTACCTCACTCCTCTGCACAAAATCTTCCCATGGATTTGCATCTCACTCAGGATAGAAGACCAAGTCCTTTTTTTATTTTTATTTATTTTTTTATTTATTTATCACCCCCCTTGCCGCTTGTGCTCGCTGTCTGCTCTCTGTGTCCATTTGCTGTGCGTTCTTCTGTGTCTGCTTGTCTCCCTTTGTTGCATCATCTTGCTGCACCAGCTCTCCACACACGTGGGCAATCAGCTCTCTGTGGTGTAGGCCAGCTTGCCTTCACCAGGAGGCCCTGGGAATAGAACCCAGGGCTTCCCATATGGTAGATAGGAGCCCAATCAATTGAGCCACATCCGCTTCCCAAGACCAAATCCTTATAATGGACTCCAGGGCCCTGCCCAAACTGTTCCCCACTGCCTTTCTGATCTGATCAACTGCTACTTACTCCCTTATTCACATCACGCAGCCACATTGATCTTGCAGTTTTTCAAACTTGTCAGGCACAACCCATCCTAGGCATTTGCTATTTCCTGTGCTTGGAAAACTTTATTTCCCCTGTATAACCACGTGGCTGATTCCCTCACTTCCTTCAGGTCTTTGCTCATATATATTACCTTCTTAGAGAGATGGTCTTTCTTAATTTACACACACATCCAACTCCCTAGTCTACTTCCCTGCTTTATTTTTCCACTGCCACCATCTAACATTCTATGTATTTTACTTATTTTTGTTTATTGTCACATCCTCCTAGAATGTAAGCTCTCTGAGGGTAGAGATTTTTATCTACTTTGTTCATTGCTTCATCTCCAGTGACTAGATCAGTACCTGACACAAAGTCAAATACAAAATTAAATGAATGCATGCATCCCGGGGCCTCTATGCCTTTTCCTGTCTGATTAAAATTTTCCAGTACACCATCCCAACTCACACTACTGTCACCCCACTCTGTTGAGTCCTTAATTGTTCTCTATTAAATAGGTGTTTAGTTTTTTCTTCCCAGCCTAGTAAGTTTCTTTAGGACAAAGACAGCATAGGATTTCTTTTCTATAATTCACAATACCTAACAGGGTGCTGGGCATGTAGTCAATATTTACTAGATTCTTGATTATTAGCTTTTATCTAAAGTGAACCAGAGTCTTTTAAGTTGAGGCTCCTTATTGGATAGTTATTTAAAAATTCCAAAGGTGCCAAGCAACTGGGCAAAAGATACACTTTCTTCTTGAGTATTCAAATTCTTCTGTGATAGAAATTTCCACAGCTCAGAAATACCAAATGGAGTATCCATTTTTTATTGGGAGCTTAAGGAGATAAGTCTCCTATACAGGCTGCTAAGAAATCTTCAGTAATTTCTAAGATGACGTCTTGAGGGAAGACAAGAATGGTTATAACTTTTATAATAGTCTATCTCCTCAATCACTAGCTAGATCTGTTGCAAAGAGAATGGAAGAGGCAGACCCAAGTGCCCATATATAAATGCCAAGAGAAGATTTTAAATCCTGAAGTTGAGTTTATATAAATTATTATAGCCATTTTGGAAAACTGTTTAGCAGTTTCTCAAAAACTTAAACATAAAAGTTCCATATGACCCAGCAATTCCTCCCCTAGGCATCTACCTAAGAGAAATGAAAATTGATGTCCACGTAAAGACTTGCACACAAATGTTCTTAGCAGCATTATTCATAAAAGTTCCAAACTAGAAACAATCCAAATGTCTATCAACTGATGAGTGGCTAGAAAAAATGTGGTATATTGATACAATGGAATATTGAGCAATAAAAGGGAATGAACTACTGGCATATGCTACATGAATGAACCTTAAAAACATTATAGTAAGTAGAAAAAGCAGGCACAGCAACTACATATTGTATGATTGTATTTGTATGAAATGTCCAGATAAGGCAAATTTATAGACACTGAAAGTGGATTAGTGGTGTGTTGGTTCTGGGGGTGGTGATGGAGATTAACTGTAGATGGGCATGAGGGATCGTAGTGGGATATGAAAATGTTCTAAAACTGATTTATGGTGATGCTTGCAGAGTTGACAAGGTTCATCAAAATCATTGAATTGTACACTTGAAATGAATGAATTTGATATGTAAAATATACCTTAGTAAAGATGTTTAATCAGAAGTTAATGTATCTTTTTCTGATTGTAAAAGGAATACCTGCTCATTTTAGAAACTACAGAAAAACATAAAGAAGAAAATGATCAGTACCTATCCAGAGATAACATTTTGCTTATTTTCATCTGGCCTTTTTTTCCCTTTATCTGTGTGTTTTACATAGTTGAGATCATTACCATTATACCCTGTTTTATTGACCTAACATTATATATTATAAACATTTAATCTCACCATTAATATCTTTTAATAACTATCAGCATCAATAGCTGAATAATATTTCACCATGTGGATATATAATAATTCATTCATTGATGTCCCTCCTTTCCCCCATTGCCAGATATTACAATTATTTAAATAACACATGCTGAAATATCTTTGTACAAAAAAATCACTAAGGCTTATTTTACAATCTAGTTTATCCTTGATTTTCAGTATATCTCACAAGGCTTGAAGTTGGGAACATAATCTTTGAAATATGAGTTTATCCTCCATTGGTGAAATGATCCCTGCTTAAGTACAGAGAATCGCTCATGATTTCAAAGTAGGACCTGGGTGACAACAGAGTGGGGTTGATCAGCTAGGCCTCCTTGACCTAAGGAAAGGGCCAATCAGGTGTCAGGGGCTGGGATCTGCACCCTGAGAATGAGGACTCCAGTGCAAGAGGTCAGGAGCAGGCCCAAGTGCCCTAGGGCCGGTGGATGCGGCAACTCCTAAAGTCAGCGAGTTAGTCAAGAGCCAGCTGGGGTCTGGAAGCCCAGAGGTATCCAAGGAGAAAGAAACCATCAGCTCTCTGGCCTCCAGACAGAAATGAAGGTTGGTCCAATCAGAACCAGCAGTTGGAACCTAGAAGTCAGCCTGGCCCTAGGAAAGACTGTTGCTATCTGCTCTCTCACATACTGACCAAAGGGAACTGGGCATGCCAGCATATGGGAACCCCATTGAACTTCCTTACCTATCTAGGGGTAGGAGGACTGGAGTTATGGGGTGTAATTCACCTCAGACAGGTCCTGCTCTGAGAAACATCAACTTAAATAAATAATTGTAAACCTAATAATGAATGGAAACAGTGATTTCAAATGCCATGTGAAATAAAGTTTTTGCTTTTTCATTACTCATAGACATTGACCATGACTAAGCTATTCTCCCCATATTCAAAACCTCTACCCCATTTGCCTGCCAGTAAACCTAGAGTTTTAACACTAAGGATTGATCGATTCTTTTGTATTACACCATTGCTTCATCCAACCTCTCAAAGTACCCTGCCTGGGAAACCCAACTCAGAGGAATGGTAGTTTAAAAAATGGTGCCACTTTCCGCTGGTGGGTTTGTGAACAGCCATTAAAGGCTATGTGAAAACATGGAAAAATCAAGACATGGACTCCAGATACTATGTCATTACAACCACATAAGGAAATCCTATGCATAGAAAAAAATAATCTCAGAAGAAATTAAATTAAAATACTAAGAGTAATATGAGAGGAAAGTGAGAAAGAAAGTAATGCTTCTCTAATGATTTGCTTTCTAATGTTTTCCCGCCTGTCAAGAGATAACATTCTGTGGTTTTAAATTATCGATTAATCTGGAAGAGACAACACCTCAAGTTCTACTCTGAGAACTTGCTTTTTGGAACTGTTTTTTTCTATGATGGGAGGAGTCCAGGGAAATACGAAAACTCAAGGTTCTGTAGGGCTAGAAAGAGGAGAAAATCATAGTAGAAGGAGGAGAAAGGAGGGAAGCAGATAAAGTTGTCTTTTATTCCTGTTTGAAGGTTTTTGTTTTGTTTTTTAACCACGTGCAAAAAAAGTCAATTTGAGATTACAACTTTATTTTATTTTATTTTATTTTTTTTTTTTTTTAAGATTTTATTTATTTATTCATTTATCCCCCCCTTGCTGCTTGTGCTCGCTGGGTCAGCCAACCACGCCGTGTGGGCGGGCTTGCCTTCACCAGGAGGCCCCGGGAACCGAACCTGGGGCCTCCCATATGGTAAACGGGAGCCCTACTGATTGAGCCACAGCCGCTTCCCGAGATTACAACTTTATAGGACAATCTGATTTGCCTTCTCTCACCTTGGCCTCTTATATTTCAAAATATTTTCTTTGTGAAGCTACCAAGCTAGTAGACAGCCTCAGGAAGAAAAGGCGGCCAATACCTTTGTAGTTTCCTTTCTCTATTCTGGTGTGCATCAGGCCCAGAGCTGCAAAGTGTTCTACAACTTCAGCAATATTTTTTCCAGCATATTTGAGGTGTGTGCTACAGTGCAAAATAAAAATCAACCCAACAAAAATCAAATATTTTCTTCTGGTTTCTATTTGAGGATCAACAGAGTTGTGAATTCCACTGAGTTTTAGCATATTCTTCTGATATTTTGCTAAGGTTTAATTAAGTATGCAGAGATAACTGTTGAATTAACCATGACTAAACAGAGTTGTTTTCATGTGAAAAGCTAGGAATCATCATTGAAAAGCTTTTTTTTTTAAAAGACTCATTTTATTTATTTGTTTCTCCTTCCCCTTCCTTGTTTGTGTTTGCTGTCTGCTCTCTGTGTCTGTTTGTTGTGTGCTTGTCTTCTTTTTAGGAGGCACCAGGAACTGAGCCCGGGACCTCCCACATGTGAGGGAGTTGCCTAATCGCTTGAGCCACCTCTGCTCCTGCTTGTTGTGTCTCTCATTGTATTTCCTCATTGCATCATCTTGTTGCATCAGCTTGCCATACCAGCATGCCACATCAGCTCATTGTCTTACTCATCTTCTTTAAGAGGCACTGGGAAACAAACCAGGACCTCCTATGTGGTAGGCGGACACCCAACTGCTTGAGCCACATCCGCTTCCTGAAAGCATTTTATTTTTTAATGGGGTATACCAAATCTCCACAGAAGGTACAACTCAATGAATAAAACAAAATTGCTCAAGTAAATTATTTTTTAAACTAGAGGTGATCTTAGCTTAAGGTTACTTAAGATTACTTAACTCCTTTGTTTAAAACATTTAAGCATTTGCTTCTTTAAAATAGGAAGATTCAAAAAAATAAATAAATAAAAATAAAATAGGAAGAGTCAACCTAAACTTTTTCTGTAAAAAATATATTAGTATTGCTTGGTAAAATTCTTAAAACATATTTTTTACAACTTAAAGATAGGTTTTAAAACCTTAAAGAAGGTTTTATTTTAGAGCATGATATAGCCTGACCATTTTAAATTAAATTTGTGTCACTGGAAAATTGAGATTTTTTTTTCATTATTCTGACAAACCAAGCTAGTGTATATAAAGTTACAAGAAAAGAAATCATCTCTAATTCATGAGCTTAATCTGATTTTTCAGGAAATATTTTTACATAGTACAATATCTGTGATTGTTTAAATTATCTTATTAGAATGAAAACATGTCTCAAATATTTAAAAACATATGTATAGGTAATCTAAGCACCTCTTAAAATATATGTATATATATATATAAAAAATAACATTTTTGTAAGCAAATACACATATATGCATATATATTTATATATCATTTTACAAATGTTTGTATGTTTGTGAGAATTTTGATTTTTACCCATAATAAAAAAAAAACATATGTATATAAATTGCTGTTATAGTTACAAAAGAAATATGTGTCATTTAAAAGTAAATTTTAAATACTTCTAATGGTCCACATGAGAAATTTTAAAGATGGAGGAAATAAATTTATCTGAATTTAATTTAAATTTATACAAGAGAAGACATAGGGAGGGCAAAATAGCTATTTTCAAATATTTAAAGCATATTTGGGAAAGAGGAATTGACCCTGTTTGGTGATGCCCTGGAAATTAGAACTAAGAGACCAGTGGGAGGTAGATATGGAACCATAATGAGAAATAATTTCCTTCAATTACAGTGGAAGGCAGAGGAATAAGGTGCAAATGGTGAGTTCCTGCTTAAGAGGTTTTTAAGCAGCAATTGTACAGCCCTTTATCTAAATCCTTATGATTTAGGAAAATAAGCAAACCATTATAGTCTCCCACTGCCCCAACTCTGCTTCCAAAGACCGGAATGGCAGCTTGCACATAATAGGCTCTCAATAAATATGTTTGATTAAATAAACACTTCAATACAGCATAAGGCTTTTTGCTCATTATGGTAAGATTGTGGAGATATAATAAATTAAAATCAAAGTATGTTGTTATCTGGTAAAAGTTATTGTAACAAAAACCTTTAAACTGGTTAAACCTTTAAAATCCATTTTAACTTTATAAGCATTTCTTTTTATATTGAAAAAAATAGATTTTTCTTTATCTACATTGCTTTGAACTTTTGGCTGTGCCTGGATTATTAAATGAAATATATGCCTGCTGGACTGCATAAGAGTCTATTTGTTTCATACCAAAACCATTTTTAGTTTTAGCTCATTTAGTAACCAGTCCATCCACAGCATCACATGACACAGTTTAAAATACTTTGCAGCTAGGGATGATAATTTTGCTACTGGAAGAAACATAACTATGTACATTATCTCTCTGAATTTTAAAAGCAACCCATTTCTCCGATTATGAAGGAGGTAAAGAGTAATACAGATTCACTTAATTAATTAATTTTTAAACATAAAGTAAAACAAGAAAAAATAGAAAGAAATAAAGTTCTGGGATCTTTCTGTTCAGAGGTCATTACTGTATGTATGTATATTTAAAACAAACAAAACAGGCATCGTGCTGCATATTCCATTCTGATTTCTGCTCTTTCACCTAATGTTATATTGTGATTAGGTCTTTGACAGTTTGTAAAAAGAATTCTTTTCTGTTTTTTTAGTGGTTTACCCAGTAGAATTAGCATGGTCCTGATTTCATCCCACATGCCACAACTTTATTTATTTATTTGTTTTTTTAAAGATTTTATTTATTTATTCATTTATCCCCCCCTTGCTGCTTGTGCTCGCTGGGTCAGCCAACCACGCCATGCGGGCGGGCCTGCCTTCACCAGGAGGCCCCGGGAACAGAACCCGGGGCCTCCCATATGGTAAACGGGAGCCCCACTGATTGAGCCACAGCCGCCTCCCATGCCACAACTTTAAATAAAAATTTTTGAAGGCACTTGAATGTTACTGTTTAAAATTTATAGACTAAGATTTTTGCAAATTCCTTGAAGTGGAATTCAAGAAAATCTTCAGTATTTCATAAGTCATATCCTATTCAATGTTCTATTTCAGTCTTTTTTCCAGAGCAGACAAATTCCCCAGAGCTCTGCAGCGTTCCAGAGCATCCTCCTTTTTATTTAATTATTTTGGAGGATGAAAAGCTTTTTCATAGCACCCCCACAAAGTCTGTTATACCACGCACCACAAGAAGTCACACAGAGCATTCAGCCCCACACAATGCCTGGGATTGTAACCCTCTTCCTCAGCTTCTGGTCCCTCCACTACTCAGGACTGTAAATTGTACACAATACCTCTTCCGAACGTAGGTTTAACACTAACACACCCAGAGACCACATAACTCTTCTACCTGTTTCAAAATGTTCGGAAGTTGTTTCTCAGTATAAGCACCTAAGTATGGAAGCCAGAAGATTAAGCCTTCTTTAATCACACATGAACTGGTTCTGTGTGAGAGCAAAAGAAGGGCTGTGCAAGCAAATAACTGCCAACTACGGTGAAGCCAAAGCCAACCATTTTGGAGGCTACCTCTCAAAATATAACAGCCTCCAATTTAACAATGACTCCATTTAGCAAGTGAATTCATTCAAATACCTTTGCAAGCAATTTAATCCAAAAGCTTCGCCAGAAGGTAGATAGCTCAAAGTATGACTTTCTATGGATGTTTACAGAGCATTGTTATTTTGTATTTGATTTTGTGATTTTGGTGAAACATACCTTAAAAATGTTTCTCACTGAGCCACTGAGTGTATACTTTGAATGTGTTGTACAAAGCACGGGACTGTCTAACATAGGGAATCCAGTGGTGGAAGATGGACTGTGGTTAGCAGGACAAATACAAGAATGTTCTCTCATGAAGGATAACAAATATATAATACTGATATAGGGTGTTAATAATCGGGTGTGTTGGGGGAAAATGTAACATATTGGCTAGAGTTAGTAGTAATATTTTGATGATGCTTTTTCATAGTTTGTAACAAATGTTTCACAACAATGCAAGGTGGTGTTGGTATGATGTTGTATGGGAGCTCTGTATGATGATATGCATGTTTGTTTTATAAGTTCATAACTTTTACTATATACTTATTGTTTATGTATGTTTGTGTGTGAATTATACACTTCAATAAAATTTTATTTCAAAAATTGACTTGACCATAGATGTGAGGGTCAATTTATGAACATCCAGTTCAATTCCATTGGTCACTTATTTTTATGTATGTTCATGTTTGAATGATATACTTCAATAAAATTTTATTTTTAAAAATGTTTCTCACCAATATTACTTTAGCTGTGCTTTCATGGCATAGAATGTTAGGTCTTGGATCACTGATATGCCCCAATGTTGACTGTGGGTGTTTCCCCACCACATTTGTCCAAAGTGAGGTGTCTACCTTCCAGAAGTTCTGAGCAGCTGTGCTTCACCTGAATAGATGGCCAGGTTCTATCTTGTAACTGCCCACATTCCCTCACTGTGTTGGCCACCAGAAAGATCAGACCCAAGTTTGTGGCCCATTTCTAGCAACTGTGTAGGACCACAAGGCATGTGTACTAATTCCATGGCTGGGCTTCCCTTGTTTTTTGTTTGTTTGAACTATATTTCTTTGCTTTTTGTTCCAACTCTGTCTTGGGTATTTTATGTATTTTTTTAATTCTCCCCTTCTCGCTGCTTGCGCTTGTTGTCTGCTTTCTGTGTCCGTTCACTTTGTACTTTCTGTGTCCGCTTGTCTTCTCTTCTCATCCTCTCTTTAGGAGGCACCAGGAACCGATCCTGGGACCTCCAATGTGGGAAAGAAGCACTCAATCGCTTGAGCCACCTCAGCTCCCTGTGTTTGTTGTGTCTCTCATTGTCTTTTTCCTCTGTGTCTCTTTTTTGTTGCATCATCTTGTTGGGTCATCTCTCCATGAGGGCCAGCTCGCCATGCGGGCCCACTTGCCTTCACCAGGAGGCCCCGGAAATCGAACCTGGGGCCTCCCATATGGTAAATGGGAGCCCAACCACTTGAGCCACATCCGCTTCCCAAGCCTACTTTTTTAGTAGTATTGTATAATTATATTATATATATTACCTGTAATGATTATATCACATATATTTCTAAATGCACAAATATATCCTTAGCATATCCTTACTTATCTACTTTAGCCCCTAGTTCTTGGCTCCCACCTTCTTGCTGGACATCTTGCATGATAAGACACTGGCAAGTTTGAATTTAAATATGGGAGCATTTTCGGGATGTTGGAATTGTTCTGTATGATATTACAATGACAGGTACAGGCCGTTATACATTTTGTCATAACCTACAAAACTGTGCAGGATAGAGTGTTAACTATAATGTAAACTATAGTCCATGGTTAGTAGCAATGCTTCAATACGTGTTCATCAATTGTAACAAATGTACCACACTAATGAAGGATGTTGTTAATGTGAGAAAGTGTGGGAGGGGGAGGGGGTAGGGCATATAGGAATCCCCTATATTTTTTATGTAACATTTATGTAACCTAAAGCTTCTTTAAAAATAAAAATAATCGCTTCTCGGCCTTTTGGCTAAGATCAAGTGTAGTATCTCTTCTTATCAGTTTAATATCTGATATGTCTTCTATCTGAGCACAGCATATTAAATTGATTTTTGGAACAGGGAGGTGGAAAAGAGGCTTACTCCATCTATTCCATGCATCCACCTGCTATTGCAGTACTTCCAGGAATGTAGCACATCCCTTCTAGGGACTTTAGTGGAGTTGGACTTGGCCAGGGAGGCTGGGGACAGACTTTGGCTCTGGCTTCCCTGCCAAGATTTTGTTTTTTGTTTTTTGTTTTTAATTTGAACTTTAATCATGTAATAAACTTCACCAGTGGCAAACCAGCAAAAAAAAATTTAAATTTAGAAAAGAATAAATAAAATTATATGTTAACTCTCATCAACTGCTCTTTATTATATTAAAAGAGTTTTAATAAAGTCTTCAAACTTTTATATATATATATATATATATATTTTTATTTTTTTTTTATTTTTTTTTATTTTACCAGGAGGTCCCGGGGATCGAACCCAGGGCCCTCCATATGGCAGACGGACGCCCAACCATTTGAGCCACATCCGCCCCCTTCAAACTCTTTTGAGTAGCTGGCATCTGGACTTAACTGGGTGGATTAGGATTGTATTCTCAGTTGTTATCGATGCTTTCTGTTCTTGCCTGGTTTATTCTTTTGGAGGAAGCAAACCTTGATTTCCCACATTACTGTTTATTGACAAATACTATTTGAATAATGGCTTAATAGCTTTTCTTGTGATTTCTCTGATGCAGTTCATTTGGCTTTTCCCCTCAGTTCTTGTTTAGATTTGAAAGCTTAAGGTCAGTTGTGTAATTTAACATTATACAATTTTTTTCTTTCACAAAATACAGTGTCTGTAATCTTACATGTTTATCTATTACAGACTTTGCTAAAGTTAAAACAAACATCTTCATAAAGTACTTAAAATGCAATGCTCAGTCTTCATAATGCATTTTAGCGTAATCTAATTTTATTACCATCTATATTTATATTACAAAATCTCAATTGCTATTTCACTCTCAAGAGCCTCCAGATGTCCTTTCATTTACAAATACTGCATTTATTTTTTTATAAAAAGGCAGCATTTTGTTGGCTCTAATTAGTTTGGCTCAGCCTATTAGCTGCATTAACAATAGACTAATTGTCAGTGAAATTAACTTTTTTTTTTCATCACCTTTTCCCCTCCTCCAATTTCTAGCTTAGTATAGTGGCAAGAACAGGTTCTGTTGACTTGAAACAAATTATTTCATCTCTCTGAGCCTCAATTTTCTCTTTTGTAAAATGAGCATACACAAATCCTAGCATTGCTGGGCAAGATGGATCAAAATTCTCCAACAGAATAGGCATACCATAAATGTGAATTTCCTTGCTTTTAAGTAAGGAGTTTGTCGGAAATTGTACCAGCAAAGCAAAGTTACTGGAAAGCAAAAAATCATCTCAGGTTTCTTTTGTACAGGCTTTAGCACACAATACATGTTGTTGTTGTCTAAACACTCTTCCAAATAACTCTCAAAATTTTGAAGCAAAGAAGGAAGTCCAAAAAGAAGCTTGGAAAAAGAAAACAGTTTTTAAATGTGTCCCCTCATTTAATGTTAACCTCTAACTTAACAATCAAATAATGATTAATTCATTCTCAAAGCACTTTTCACTATTCCTTTATAGCCTTTATCATACTTATAACTAAATGCCTTGGGCCCAGATGGTTTCTGAGCTCTTTCTTGAAGGGAGGTACTGGGCCTGGCTTGGTCACTATTATATTCCACATTTGACATATAGTAGGTGATCTCAAAAATGTTTGAGGAGTTAATGAGTGAACATAATCACCTGTCTTTCTTTTTAAAGCAGTGCTTCTGAAAGACTGTAGATGAATTCACTGAGTCCATTTTTTCTTTTCGGAACGACTTACGGTGAACTTAGTACTAATGCTTTATTCCCATATTGGATTGACCTTCACTTGGCACTGTCTCCTTACAAGAATCTGTTTCTTTCACATTGTTCTTGCTTCTGCTTTGTAAATAAATGCTTTCATAGTTTAGGAATATGGGCTAAGAGGCAGAGGCTTCTACTTGAAGAAATGCTATTGCAGAATCATTTTATTAAATCAAGAATCTTTTGACATGTAAAAAATTGGTCCTCATTTTTATGTAGTAATGTTAGATTTTCACCTTTTGCAACTTCATAAAAAATGTACACCGATATATGTTCAGCACACTCAGTAAGCATTCTTAAAACATTTTCTTAAAAGAGCAAAAAACATCTTTAGAAAAATTCTAAGCAAAACAAAAAAATCTACTTTTGCTACAACTATTCTCAACACTTTCCATTCATTTTTAAAGTCATAATACATCAGCAAAGGTGTTTTAAAAGTCTATCACTAGAAAAGGGGAAACGATTTAGTATTTCAGGAAAGCTGGGGACTGGCAATGGAAAGAATGTATAATGGATGGCAATTCTTTGACTGCTTTTTTCCTGGATGGAGGGTGGGCACGGATGGGGATGGGAAGTCTTTCTCTGAGTTATTGTGATAGGATCTTTTGACAAAGGCAGCCCTTTTTTTATTGTTTTTCAGGCCCTTGTGGGTTGGGAAAAGGAACACACACAAACTAAACCCTTGAGCTGGAATTTTTTATATTTCGAAGAAATTTCTGAATAATAGCTTTGTGAAACACAATTTGAAAAAGGCTCTTCCAAATCTGACTCTGAGCAGTTCCCAGTTTACCCCAGCCCTTAAGGGTGTCTGTGTACTTAAGAATTACCATGGAGTTTGTGAAGAATACACATTCAGTAGGTGTGGGGCTGAGCTCAGGGACGGCATGTTTAACCAGCAGGCTCTGAGAGCTTTATGAAGGTAGTCAAGAAATGCTATTTCAAGATAGAAGTGGGCAGCTGAGCGTCAACAGACCTCTCCACTTTTCCTGTTTTCCCTTTTCTCTTTCTAGTGAATCTGTACCTCAGGTTACCTTCCTAGACATTCTTCATCTGCTCCACATGAGGACCAGGCTATCCAGCTAGGGTCCATAATAAGATGTAGTCTCTGGCTCACATCCCATTTCCTGGCCCCTCAATTGCATCCTGCGCTTCCTTTTTTTTTTTTTTTTTTTAAGCCTACTTGTTAATGATGGTCTTATGAGTCCACAGGCTCACCTGTGCTTTGTCCTGGACCTCTGTGAACCACAATGACTATCTAGATGCATCAAGAGTAGGGTAAACCTGGAGACTATATCCATGAGGAACAATGACAGAAACTGAGGCATTTAGTTTAGAGGATGGGTCCTAGCCAGGATCAGTGATTTAAAGTGACTCAAAAGCAGATTTTGGCCAAGGATAAAGAAGAATTTCCTAATAAATAAAGTTGAAGCCTTGCAAAGTTATAAAATGTCAGTCACTAGGAAAGTTCAAACAGAGGATTGATAATTTCCTATAAGAATTTTTTTTTTTTAAAGATTTTATTTATTTATTCATTTATCCCCCCCCTTGCTGCTTGTGCTCGCTGGGTCAGCTAACCACGCCGTGCGGGCGGGCTTGCCTTCACCAGGAGGCCCCAGGAACCGAACCCGGGGCCTCCCATATGGTAAACGGGAGCCCTACTGATTGAGCCACAGCCGCTTCCCTATAAGAATTTGATAAAGGAAAATTTTCTATTCGTGGGGATTAGAATTCATTCATTCATTCATTCATTCATTCATTATTCAATTAACATTTACAGAGCATACACTGTGATCGATGCCCCAAACAACAGGGGTAAATGAAATAAACATGTTTCATATTTTGGAGGAGCTCAAAGTCTAGCAGGGAAGTGGACATGTGAGCAAATACATGGCAACATACTGTAAGTGTAACAACAATATAACAATAGAGGAGTGCACACAGAGGAATTACAGCCCACAGCGGGCTGTGAGACATCTGAGCGAGATTCTAACCTACAAGCTGCCCCAGCTGACACTGAGCAGAGCAGCAATGAGCTCTCCCCACCCCCAAGCCCCACCCAAGTCGCAGATTCATGAGCAAAGTAAATATTGTCATTGTTTTAAGCACTAAGGTTTAAGATGGCTTGTTCTGGAGCAATAGATAACCAGAAAAGGGATCAAAAGAATTGACACATAGAAAAAGCATAGATAGAAGAGTTGTATAATACATAGTAAAGCATTCAAAAAATATTAGCTGCTATGGCTATCATTTTGTTATAACTTAGAATTGTTATGAAAGCGGTATTATTTTGAAAGCATTGCCTATCAAAATTTACATCCATTTATTCCGTCTTTTCATCCCATGAACTGTCTGCTCACATTTCCTGCCTTTCCCACATGCTTTTCCTCCTTCCTCCACTGTCTACATCTCTCATTGGGCACAAGGAGTCTTTCTACAAGAAGCTATTTTATATTTGCTATTTGCTCACCTTCACCTGGACTATTTCAGTAACCTCCTTTCTGGTCATTCTGCTTCCATGCTTCCCTTTCAATGCATTCTTTTATACAGCAGCCAGAGAGATTTCTAAACTTAAATCTGACCATATCACTCACTACTTAAAGTCTTTCAATGGCCTCCCACAGTTCTTAGGTTATAGCTCTAACCCTAATCATCACTTCAAAGACCTACGTGGTCTGCCCTCTGCCCATCTACCCAGCCTTATTGCTCCAGCTAGCCTGGCCTTCCTGTATCTACTCTCTTTCCTGCCTTGTGATCCTGGTATATGCCATTCCTTCTGATCGAAAGGCTCTTTGAAGAGCTTTTGTGTTGGGTTAACTCCTCCCTGTCCTTCAGGCATCACCTAGAGTTTTACTTTCTCAGAGAAGATACTATGCTCCATAGCACTTCTCACAATGGTAAAAAATAATAAGTTTGTATAATTATCTGTTTAATGTCTACCTTCACAAAGCTAGAGATGATTTCCTCACAGCCATATCCCCATTACTTAGCACATAGGAGGCCAATGAGTGTCAGATTGACTCATTTCAATGTGGTACTCTCAGGCTCCTAACTCTTAGTTCCTTCTAAGACTAAATGCCAAGAAACGTTTTTTTTTTCTTAATGCTGAAGACACCACCCTTCTCCTCAAAGAGTTCGTCATCAACCAGTGCAAGATTCTGAAGCAAAATAAAATTAAATAATAGCTGTAAAGTGTGACAAGCACTGGGTTTCAGCATGGTGAAAGAGCTGATCCCCAACAGGGAGAGGAAAAGGATAGGTCAAGGAAGCCTCCCTGAAGGAGCTGGTACCTCAACTGAGATTTAAAAACAAGTAGGATTCAGCCAGTTGGAGATGTCTGGGAAAGTCTTCCTAAAGAAAGGAAACAACATGAGCAATTACATAATATTAAAATATATATATATATATATATTCTTTTTTTAAGCCAGGAACTGAGTTAAATGCTCGACATATTTTATTGCTTTTAACCTTCACAACAATCTTGTCAGGAAAGTACTTTTAGCTGAGACACAGAACATAACTAATCTAGTAAGGTGCAAGCTGGGATTTGACCCAGTAACTCTGGGGTAGATAGATTTGACTGCTGCACACTAAGCCAGAATCTTCAGAATTTGCAGTAATCCAGGTGAACATAAAAGGGACCTGCCCTAGGACAGTGGCAGAGGGATTGAGAGAAGTGGACAGATTTGAGCACTATTAGAATACAGAAGTAAAAGGACTTGGTCACTAACCAAAAGAAATGAGAAAGCAAAGAAAAGAGTAGGGGAAACGGATGTGGCTCAAGGGACTGAGCTCCCACCTACCACACAGGAGGTCCCAGGTTCTGTTCCGGGTGCCTCCTAATGAAGATGAGCAAGACAGCGAGCTCATGTGACTGGCAGGCACAGCGAGCTGACACGACAAGATGACGTGGCAAGATGATGTGACTAGAGACACAAGGAAAACATAATGAGAGACACAACAAAGCAGGGAGCAGAGGTGGTGCAAGCAATTAGGCCCCTCCATGTTAGATTCCCGGCGTTTCCTAAAAAGAAGACCAACACACAACAAACAGAAACAGCAAATGCAAACAACGAGCGGGTGAGGAGAAATAAATAAAATAAATCTTAAAAAAATAAAAGATGAAGAAGAAAAGAGTAGCAGGGTGCTTTGAGTCACAAGTAATAGAGAACTCAATTGAAAATGACATAAACCAGAGGCAAAGTGACCCGGGGAAGGTTTAGGGATTCCAAGGTGTAATTAAGGATCAGCTTGTTTCCATCTTTCCCATCCTTAACATGCTGGTGCTATACCCCTTGTTGTCCCAGATTGTCTACTAAAGTTTGTAGTGTCACACGCAGACCTGATAGTTTCGCCCCTAAGGTTTTCCAGACAAGAGTACAGCAGAGCCCACTCACCGTGCTCACCCTCCCCGACCCCACTCACCATGCTGCATCACCCACCATTGGGAACTTTACATGCATGCATGTAGACAACCTGGTGCACGTTCCCCTTAGCAAAGACCCTGGGGTCTAGGGAAGAGTATTCCAGGTGCTGGGAAGAGGCCCTTTCTGGCCCTGGGAAAGGCTCAAGTCAGTATGGATGGGAATTAGTGGCCCTAGGTACTCAGAGAGTGGTGTAGACAGCAGCAGCAGACCTTTTGCTCCCTGGACACTATCCCCTTACGAGCAGGGACGATACCAGAGTAGTGCCAGAGAGTCTTTCTATGCATCTCTTGGTAGCTTCTTAGAATCTCCCTCCCCACCCCCTCACCCCAGCCGACTCCCCTTCAGGTCTTCGCAGCGAGATGAAATCTGCAGCTGCAAAGGATGATGGGAAAGCAAATGTCAGACCTTTTCAGGCTCTGTAATGGGAGAGGCAATGAAGAAGAGTGGGTGATGGAGGATGAGATGATTGTTGGGTAGGCAGCCAACCATGACTGCTGTAGAAAGTCAAAAGTAACACCCAGCAGTTACTTAATAAATTAAAATAAAAATGCACCTACCATGCCACCCAGACATTCCCCTCCTAGTCATTTACCCAGGAGAAATGAAAGCATATATCCATTCAAAGACTTATACATGAATGTTTATAGCAGCTTTATTTGTAATAGCCCAAAACTGGAAACAACACAAATGTCCATCAACAGGAGAATGGACGAACAAATCGTGGTATACCCACCCAATGCCATGCTTACTAATAAAAAAGAATGTACTATTAATACACACAATATAGATGAATCTCAAAATAATTATGTTGAGTGAAAGAAGACAGAAAAGAATATGTGCTGTATGATTCCATTTATATAAAATTCCAGGAATTGCAAACCAATTTGTATGACAAAGATCAGTAAACATGTGTAATTTATTCAGGTGTGGCAATTACACCTCAAAAAAAGCTCTTTAATTTTTTAAAAAGGCACTGCTTCAGTTTGTTGTTTGGGAAATTGATGGTTCATGGAAATGGAGAACCACAGGTTTTGTAGGAAGACATTGAGTTCTGTTTGGAACATACTGAGTTTGAGGCAATCATAGAATAGCCAAGTAGAGATATCAATAAATTCTTGGATAGAAGAATCTCAATGAGGAGGAATATCTGGGCTAGAACTGTTCTTTAAGCAGATGAAGTAGGCACATTGAATTTTGTGACATCAACCATTAAAGTTCACGATGATGAGGCCAGATTTGAGTAGCTTGAAGAGTGAGGAAGAAGCAAAAAAATGCAGAGAGGAAAAGTGGGAACTCATTTGATAAGTTTGGCTGCTCTGGAGAAGCAAAAAATAGGGCAATAGCTGGAGACAGTGTCCGAGCTGAGGGAGGTGTGTGTGTCTAATTTTTTTTTTATTTAATTTTTTATTTTGAAACAATTTCAAACTTACAGGAAAGTTGTAAAAATTATACAAACCCTATGCAGAGAACACCAACATATCTCCTCCCTACCCCACAAATACCCAACTCCTTTGCCATTATTCTTTATCTATCTATCTATCTATCTATCTATCTATCTATCTATCTATCTAT
>JAKSZT010054395.1:9785668-9845831 GCA_026826555.1 Tolypeutes matacus
TATCTATCTATCTATCTATCTATCTATCTATCTATCTATCTATCTATCTATTATCTTTCCATCTATCTTCTTTTTTTTAAACTACTTAATTTTTATTATTATTATTTTTTAAAGATTTATTTATTTACTTTATCCATTTTAACCCCCCCTTCCCCATTTTGCTGTTTTGTGTCCATTCACTGGGCAATTCTCTGTGTCTGTTTCCTGCCATCTCTTCTCATCCTCCTCCTCTAGTCTTCACCAGGATTTGATCCTGGAGATCTCCGATGTAGGAGATAGGTGTTCTGCCACTTGCGCCACCTCAGTTCCTTCTATCTATCTTCTTGACATGTGGTGCAAGTTGTACACACCATACTCTTTGAACACATAATACTTCCATGTATGAACATTTCCTATGAACAAGGATATCTACCTATATAATCACCTTTAGTGCCATTATCAAGTTCAAGATATTTAATGTTGATAGAAAGCCTAAATTCTATATTTCATTTTTTCTTATGTAATGTCCTTTTAAGTTTTTTCTCCTCCATTCTTATATCCCATCCAGTATCATGTACTTCATTTAATTGTCTTTATCTCTTCAGTTTCTCTTTCTTTTATTTGTGAAAACATACACACAACATAAATCTCCCCATCCCAACTCCATCTAAACATATCATTCAGTGGGACTAATCACATTCACAATGTTGCAGTACCCTCACCATCATCCATTATGAGAACTTTTCCTTCACCCCCAAACAGAAATCCTACACTACTTTTGCATTAACTACCCATTGCCCCTGCTTCCTGCCCCTGGTAAGCTGTATCTACTTTCTGCTTCTGTGAGTTTGCATATTCTCTGACATATTCTTTGTGGTAACCATGGAGCTTACATTTAACATCTTCAAACTATACCAATCTTATTTGCTTTGATACCAACTTAAACACTTCAATAGCATGCATAAAGCATGTTCCTATACCCACCCGCCCCGCCCCCCAGCTCCCCATCTTTATGTAGTTCTTGTCACAAATTACCCATTTATACATTATGTCTACAAAACCCTAGATTTATCATTACATTTTATGCATCTACTTTTTAAATCCTATGGGAAGTAAATAGTGGAGTTCAAATTTAAAAATACAGTAGTGCTGGTATTTATATTTACCCATGTCATTATATTTACCAGAGTTCTTCATGTGGCTTCAGTCAATTGTCTAGCATCCTTTCCTTTCAACCTGCAGAACTCCCTTTAGCATCTCTTGTCAGACTGGTCTAGTGGTGACAAACTGTCTCAGCTTTTGCTTATCTGGGAATGTCTTAATCCCTCCCTCGTTTTTGAAAGACAGTTTTGCCAGATATAGAATTCTTGGTTGGCAAGAATTTTGATTTCAGCACTTTAAATATATCATCCCACTGCCTTCTTGCCTCCATGGCTCTTGTGTGTTGCAGTGATGGGGACAGAGTCATGATTTATAGCAGAGACTCGGGACAAGACATAATTAAGAGAGTATGCTTACTCTTAAAATAGAGTCACCCAAAAACCTGTGACGAGTTTAAATTGATGAAGTTTGGTGAGAGAGGATAATATCCTTGACACCAGCAAGGATATCCTGGCCAATAAATGTCTAGTTCCATACAATGAGGAATATTATCATTAGGTTGCCATCCATACCTTATTGCCACATGGCATGTGTGGCCAAACATTGCATCAAGATGTAGGAAGTACCCATGGCAACAGTGCTTTCTATTTATATTAATAAATTAGCACAAGTTTCAAAGTCAGTAACTTACTCTGAAATATATTGCCTCATGATGCAAAAAAAATTGTTTTCCACTAAGAATACGACTCAGCCTTTTGTGGAGGAAAGATGGAATATAAGGAGTACCTGTCCTGTAATTTCTTCTGGGGCTGGGTACTCCCATATGTGCTCCAAAAGCCCTCTGTGTTTAATTATATTTTAATGTCTGACTATTTGTCTTCTCTTCCAGAAGAATATGAACAGCTCACAGTCAGGGTCTGTGTCTTTCATTGGGCCCTGGCACGTTATCCATCCTTATTAGAGGAATTATTTTCAGAATAAGCACATCAAGGAGTATATGTGTTTTATAGAAAGCAAAGGAAACAGGCATCACTGTCTTTCTGTATGAAATGACAAGTTGAACAGCATGACTGCCAAGATCTGTAGATGTTGAGGGAATCCTTTGTCTTAAACACTACACATTGAAATGATTTGGAACTTCGTGAAATTTCCCCAAGAATCCATCTGCTGTTGATTCAAGCACTTCATTAACAGAGGGAAGAACCTGAAATTATGCAGACCAGGGTTCCATTAAGCATTGGGAATTTCTGAGATATCAGAGATGATGAGGTGATGAGATAATGATTATTTGGGGGTCTTCAGTTTCATCTTCAACAAGTCACTGACCACCTTGAGCTAGGTAAAGATTTATAGCAAACTTCATTCTCTGAAATTACAAATAACATGGGTTTAACTAACTACAGAAACTTAATGAGGAAAAAAATCTCACTTTTCCAATAGGTTTTAAATAATGATCATGATGATGATAGCTAACACTCACTGTGTATTTACTTTGTTTCAGGTAGTCTTCTTAGCTATTTGAGGGTATTAGCTCATCTAATTCCCACAATAACCCTGTGAGGTGGGTACTATTATTATTTCCAGTTTTCACACAAGGAAACTAAGGCATAAGAAAGTGGGTTGTCTTACCCAAGTTGACCCACCAAAGCAGTACACGACAGAGTTGGACTCAAACTCCATTCTGGCCCATTCAAAGCCTTTGCCCATTGTTAATGGCTCTGCGGACACAGTTGATGCAGCCTGTGGTGGTATATGCAATTGTTTTGAAGAGACTTTGTTTGATAAGATAACCAAGCTCTTTATATGGTTTTCTTTTTAAAGCAAAGATACACCTTTTTCAGTTTTCAAGTGAATAAGTGCAATGATGAGGTCTAGTTGGTGAGCAACTCCCTTGAGAGATGAGTGTTAAATAGACTTGGCCCAAGCAAAGGGAACAAAGCCGGAAATAACTTTGGGAAATCTGCTAACAACTTCTTCAGTCAGACTTCCTACTGGCATGAATGCTGTACACCCAGTTCCCTGTTTTCCTTCCTGGGAGGCTTTACCTCTAGAAAGGAGCTCTGGGAACCCTGAAATGTTGACAAAGTCCTAACTTATTCAGTAATTCTGGCAAAACACCTCATACGAAAATAGTGTGGGCAAAGTCTTTACTGATTATTGAAAAGCTATGACTAAGAAAAGATTTCATTTCTGTGTGCATGGCTCTTTATTAACCCAAGCATATGCTCTGTAGTATCCTGAGGCAAATATTCTCAATCTTCTGAATATGATGCAACTCTTGGATCTCAGTGTCCTGTGAATAATCCAGATCATCTGATGTCAGGTGATGTGCCCTTATGGCATAAATTCTGGGCTTCGATCCAGCAGAATTCGAATAGTATACTCTTTCAAGGTGGCATTTTCTCATCCAGAATCCATACTGCACATCTTCAAATCTGTGATTCATCACATCCTCCAGAAGGGATTAATATGCCTGAAACTGATCTGCAGGTATTATGGAACATGCGTTCCTTGTGCTCAACTGTTGGCTGGAGTTTCTGCCTAGATTATGGACAATCTTTAAATTAGCACACTGTTTCTCTCTCTGAGAGAGAGAGAGAGAAAGAGAGGTGGGGTGGAAAAGATTTTGTAACTATCTTGCTCACCAATATATCCTCCAACACCTAAAAGAGTGGCACATAGTAAGTGTTACATATGTGATGAAGGAATGAAGGAAGGAAGGAACAGTCTAACACTCTTACCAATAGTGCTAAAGAGTAAATTTTAACTACCTAATGTCCAATTTTCTATATAATTACATTGTATCTTTTCCCTCTGAATATATTTCCCTCAGAACATACTCTCTTGGCAGTAAAAAGAATATTTTAATGCTTTTGAAACTAACTCCAACAGCTAACTAATCCCACCCTCAATTTCAGGAACACAAAGATACAAAAACACCGCCCTAGATCTCAGAAGGAACAATAGTAATAGTACCAAATAGTACCATAGCATGTGACCATCTTTCCCCTGCAGGAGGGGAATTGCAAAACTTTACACATGATATGGGTCAAAGGCTGTTACAGGGCGCTGGGTGGGGCAGAAAAGGACTCAGGACTAAATTACACCACTGAAAGCTAGACAATGCTATCATAGTCTAATCCCCAGGACCTGACCTCAGTGGGAATAAGAGCGCATTGCTCTGGACTTAAATATCTAGCTCAATTCATTTCCCAGTATAACAACATTAGTAATGAGTCACACTCCAGACCTGAGGCTAGCAGCTCTTCTAGTGTTGCATCCTTCCAAGCAGAGCTTTTTACAGGGTGAGAAAATGGGCCCAGGAAGAAAAAAAAGTAAATGATAGAGAGATGGAAAGGGATTGGCAGAAAAGGGAAGGAAGATTAGGAGACCAGGAAAGAGCCATTGGACAAAGTGGGGTAGAGAAGTGGGAAAGAGCAGTGGGTGTGGAATTCTGTCAGAGCATCCTTCCCCTCACCTCACCCCGGCCCTGTTGATGGCCCTGGCATGGCAGACATCTTTGGTAACTGGTATTTTGAGAAAAGGGGAGCTTCACGCCCATGGCATGTCTCCCCAGGGCATCTCTTTTGTCTCCTCTGCTCTCCCCTCGCTCTTATTTTTTCTCTCCTTTCTTTGTTCTCCTTCTGCCTATTCTTTGTCCTGCTTTCCAGCCCACAAATCCATGTTGTGTTTTTTTTTCATCATTTGGATTGAACACATTTATTCCCTGCAAAGGAGTCAATAGATTTTCTTGTGCCATGGTACAATGTTAACAGGCCTAACGACATTTCATGACCCGGGAGCAGCTTTGCTGGAGCTGCCAACACTTTTTTCTGATCCCAGTTGATTGGAACAACCAAAGCTATTTCCTCTGGCTGTGATCTGGTGTGTGAACTTGACAGAAGGGCCTTTCCCCCAGAGCCTTAGTTCCTCTTTCTGTCCCAATCTAGGTTTGAAGTTGTTTTCTATGTCAAGGCATTTCAGGCTGGAATGAGGAGGCAATAGCATGACCCAGCTATGGTCAGGACATAAATGACAAGATTTAACATTTAGGAGGCCTGTCCCAGCTCAGAACGTAACAGGCAATGAGTTCCAAGGCAAACTGTAAAGTGTCTCCTGCATTAGTCTCATAATCAGTAAAGAGTAGTCTCCTTATGTACTTGGCTTGTTGTGTTCAAATTCCAGCTCTGCCACTTTTTAACTGTACAAGGTTCTTGTGTAAGCTGATGAATATATGTAAGTCTCAGTTTCCCCTTCTGGAAAAAAAAGATAATAATAATTTCTACCTCAAGGATTATTGTGAAGATTAAATGAGATACTTTCTATTTCTGGTACAGTCAGTGTAAGCTATTGTTATTACTATGCAGCCAGAGGTCATTGTGAACAGTCCTGATAGTTCATTGTTCATAACTGCCAGAAGCTGCAGTACCTCTTGTTTCTCTTTCAGAGACCTTGACCAGTTCAAAGCCTGTGACTTTCAACATGTCAGGACTTAGCATAGCTGGGAATCTAGAGACTCTATGATTAGCCTGTGGGTGAACAGCTTGCCTGTTACAAGTAAGTGTGAAGAAACAGAGCAGGTCAACAAGTCTGAGATTGCCGTAGGAGTTGGCATCCTCAAGATTTTTGCCAACTTAAATTGTGGAAGGACTAGGGAAGAGTCTAGTGTTTAACAAGAAGGTGAAACAATAAAAACACCTTATTGAGGGTGGATCTAGCTCGGTGGTTGAGTGCCTGCCTCCCATGTATGGGGTCCCGTGTTCAATCCCCGGTACCTCCTAAAACAACAACAACAACAACAACAACAAAAAAACCCCACCTAATCTGTGTGGTTTCTTGTTGAGTTATGATGTTGATGGGTTTAGGGGCTGAAAACACCACAGAATAGTGGTAATGCCTTCTCTGTATCTCCAACACAGTTTTAGAATTTTATATTTTGGCTCCATATATTTATCTAATAATACCTTCTGCCCACAGGCCCAGATAATGTAGGGTCTAGATAGATTTTGGTAAGGGAGAATGGACTTGATGCAATCGTCAATATCAAGATTCCAGCTGTTCTTTAAAGAGAGAAATAATGTTTGAGGTCTTTGGGGAGACCCTGAAGTGTTCTGGGCTCAGTGATGGTTCTTTGGACCAGCTGGGTCATGGGTCAAGGCCAAGCAAACCATACCTTCGGGTCAGTCCTGGGCCACATCTCTCAGATCTTCTTGAGCTCCCAAATCTCATTTATACAGGTTCTAGAGCATGGGGCAGTAATTTATTCCTACTGCATATCTAAAGAGCAAGCAGATACTCCATTGTACAGTAGACCTAGAGACTCCAGATCATACTTGGATATAAATTGTGTCATATAGATGTCTATGCATATAGATAAACAAAGACTAGAAAGGAAAAGAGTCATGTTAGAAAGGTGAGTTGGAGTTGGTAGTGATTTTCTCTCTTTTTCTTTTTTTAAAAATTCCTCTCATTTCTATGATGTTATTTATGCAAGAAATTTAAAACTAAAGAAAAAAAAAAACCAGATTCTGTTATCTATAAAATATGCTACTTTTGACTGTGTTCTTTGGGTCAGGAACTCTTTCAGAGATGTTATCACTGTTACCTTTAGTTATTTGCTAACACTTCTTATTTCTCCCTCTGGCACTGGTGTTATAGGTCTTGCTCAGTCAAGTTGGTTAGAAGCCTTAGGGAAACTTGGTGATATACCAAGGCAAACAGGAGGTATATATTCACAGATAAAGCTTCATAAATTCCTGGTTCCCAATAAAACAGGCCCTGCTGATAAAGTGAAGTCCTGCTGCTTCAAAAAGGACATTACCAAAAGAACCTAGGTTTGGAGAGCTGTGACTATGAATCACTGACTTGAAAACTCCAGATAGCTTGTTAACAAGGGTATTTACAGACAGGGCAAAAATACATTGAAGGAGGTTTTTCAACTTTAGATTATATAGCATTTCTAAATGAAGGGGAAATGTCAGAGATTTATTGTTTTCACTATCGTAAGATAGGTCCTCTGAAAAAATACTGGAAATTTGGAATAGTTCATGAAAACCATGTGAAGGACATCATAAAAAATCTGGGAAGTTATTTCCTGTTTTTATCCTGCTTGGCCTGAAGACCTCACTGCTATTAAAATAAATGCCATGTCCAAGTTTTTGTCTGGTTCTCAGAGTCCAGTTATGCAATAACTCATTCCTTTTCAACTCTCTCACCTATTCTAGATTATTCACAGGGAAATTTATTGGAACTTGCTTTCTTCTGGTTGATCTTACTGTCGCCACAAATTATTTTTGATGTTATCATCTTCTGTATTTTTTTTTTTTTTAAAGATTTTATTTATTTATTCATTTATCCCTCCCTTGCTGCTCGTGCTCGCTGGGTCAGCCAACCACGCCGTGCGGGCGGGCCCGCCCCCACCAGGAGGCCCCGGGAACCGAACCCGGGGCCTCCCATATGGTAAACGGGAGCCCTACTGATTGAGCCACAGCCACTTCCCTGTACTTTTTTTTTATTCACATGCAATCTATATCCTCACTGGAGCTAGGAGGGCTGCATTTAAATCCAACATTTAACCACCTTCCTCCTTTCCTCTGGTGAATGCAGCTATAAAGGCAGGCTTGTTTGTTCATTCCACAAACAATGCTGAGTAACACTGCTCTCAAGGAGTGTACATTCTTGTGAAGGAAGTAATTACAGGGATAATTATATACAATACACAAATAAGCTAGAGTAATTTTGAGGGGGGTCCTTTTTATCTAGGAACTGGAGGAAATTATTTTAAAGATAGGAAGGGCATTCTAAGTTGGAGGAACTGCACGAGCAAATGAATGGAGATAGAAAAGCCCAGGGTAAATTTAGAGTAGGTAGTGAACCATCATTGACGTTTTTAGGCTGAGGAGCTTCCATTTGGAGAAGCAATGCAGATATTAACTGAGGGCTTGCTGTGGGCTAGGTAGTATTGTAAGTTCTGGGAATACCCAGCAGCCAACAAAAACAAACAAACACATTCCTTCTCCTCATGGCGCTTACATTCTAGTGGAAAATGACAGTCAATACACAAAATATACAGTACTCTAGCTGGTGGTAAGTGCTACGGAGAAAATAAAGTTGGAAGGGGGAAAGGGTGTGTGTGTGTGTGTGTGTGTGTGTGTATGCACACAGATACACACATGCCATTTTAAAGAGGATGGTCAAGGAAGGCTTTACTCGAAAGTCACATTCAAGCAAAGGCCTGAAGCAAGGCTTGAGCCACATGTACTATCTCAGGGAAGAGTGTCAAGCAGTGAAAGCAGTAAGGGCAAAGGCTCTGAGGTGGGAATGTGCTAGGAATGATCCAGAAACAAAAAGGAAGCCAGTATGACTACAGGTGAGAAAGAGAAGCCAGAGGCATAGTGGGGGCCAGATCACCGGGGGGGACCCTCACTAGCCACTTTAAAGATGCTGGCTTTTACTGTGAGGTGGGAAATTCCACTGAAGGGTTTGAAGAAAGGAGTGACATGATCTGACAAGATTTCACAGCTGACTCTGGCTGACCAGGAGATTATTCAGAGATTCTGATTTAGTCTAAGGATAGGCCTAAGCATCTTAGTTTGAAAAGCACCCCAGGTGCCTCCTCAGAACCACTGCACTAGAGCTTGTAATGTGTTCTCACCTTCATTACCTCATCTTGAGCCTCTCAACAATCCTATGTGTTGTGCAGCTGAAGAAACTAAGGTCCAGGGAGCCTTAAGTGACTTTCAAGGGCATGTGTTCTGCAAAGAGCAGAGCAAGGATTTAAAACCGAGTTGTTGACTCTTGGTCCCATACTCTTTTCATCACACCACTGATATTATAAATGGGACCTTTGAATCTTGCAGGATTTATCTTAAGTCCTAAAACATGTAGGTATGGCCTACATGTTTTTAGTTAGTACTGTCTTTATTCATATTTGATAACATGGTCTTTCACCTTAACCAACCTCTTGCCACTAGATCATGTTACCCTCCTGCATAAATAAGGGATTTACTCAAATTCAGCTGTGTTCTGGCCTTGGTATTTTCGCGTTTGGCTAAAATCTACTTTTACATCAGCCTTGGCCTTTGGAAGGCCAAATTATCAAATGCCTATTTCACTTTCTGGCAACACTAAACTTGGTGTGGCCCTTGAGCTGGTGATCCTATTGGTTAGACATCACATCTAATCAGCAAAACTCTGCAAGTTATAAGAAAAAGGGGGAAATGGATGTGGCTCAAGAGGTTCGGCGTCTGTCTACCATATGGAGAGACCGGGGTTCGATCCCCGGTACCTCCCGGTAAAAAAAAAAAAAAAAGAAAAGAAAAAGGCATGTCAGTCAGAGTTATTAATAGTGAATATTCATTTTCAAATATAGGTAAGCATTTGAATGTAACTCTTTATGTTGAAATTCTAATAGTTTGATAGAGTGTAAACTGCAGTAATAATGGTAGTTGTGGATGCTGTTAGTTTTATGTAAAAAATTATTGAGAGCTTCCAAATAGTTACATGAATAGGAAAATAACTGAAAGTTAATACAATCAAGAAGAAAGTTTGGCTAGATAACGTTAGGAAGGAAATTGTATCTTTTGAACCACCAATATTTATATAATGTAATTAATAGTAAAAGGGATGCAGAAATAAACAGATATTAGAAATGTAAACTCTGAGAGTAACAACCTTAGGTCTGCATCTGAAAATATTCAGAATGCATCTTCTTCAAGCAGAGCACAAGCTTCAGTTTCTAAGCAGCTTCAATGAAATCGATTCATCTTCATCAGCTAAATCTTCAAGTCCAGGACATGAAGAGGAAATAAAACCTTACTTTAGTCACTTCCCACTAGAAAAGAAAACAAGCTTTTTAACAGATGGCAACCTACACTGAAGTATCCTATACTGGCAGAGCTAGTCGAAAATTGTCTTGCTCCTCATCTGACCTTAGTTGAAAGTGGGCTTTTATCTAAAATCACAATGTACAATATTGTAACTGCAGGAACATGTAAGAACTAACAATGCTGAGAAATTGTTCCTGCTTTATATCAGACTTCTAAAATTTAACTACTATAAATTTTAATAATAAAATTGTAATAATAACTCAATTCTTATATAAACTTTCAGATTTGTTCTTATATCTCAGAAATTAAGTATTAATTTTGATACCTGACTCTTCAGTATTAGGCCAAAATGTGAATTCAGTGTACCTCTTCAAAATCCTCCAAATGGTTTTTGGACTTAAAATTCAATGCAAACTCCTTACCAATGCCTACAAGTTCCTACATGATTCAGTTTGGCTCTAGACTTCGTTCCATCCATTGCTCATACCATCTCCCCCCACCCATTTTCCACTCATACTGGCCCCCCTTTTTTTCCCCTCCAATGCCAAGATTTTTCCCTCCCAGGGCTTTTATTTTGTCTTCCTCACACTTTTTCATATTCTTCAAATCTCAGCTCAGCTATCACCTCCTCAGAGGTGAACCCACCCTTGCCAGAGCTGCTATGACAAATTCCACACACTGATTTGGCTTAAACAACCGGAATTTATTGTCTCACAGTTTTGGAGGCTAAAAGTCTAAAGTCAAAGTGTTAGCAAGGCCATGCTTTCTCCAAAAAAGTGTTCTGGTGAAGGTGTTCTGGCACTCCTCCATCATTTAGTGACCTGTATCCTTGTGCTCCTCTTCTGGCTCCTCCTACTACTTTGCCGAATTTCTTTGCTTTTAAGAACTTCAGCCATGTTATATTAAGGCCCACCCCTCATTCATTTGGGCCACACTTTAAGATGTTCGAAGGTCCTATTTACAAATGGTTTCACAACCACTGAACCATGGGTTAGGACTCAAACATATCTTTCACGGTGGACATGATTCAATCCCCAAGACCACTTAACATAGTCACTCTCCCTCCTCTTTTATTTGCTCTTAGTCACATTGGCATATTTATTTCCTTCAAAACACTCCTCTTTACCTGAAATTATCATTTTTACTTATAAGCTCATTGTCTGTTTCTCAGACTAAATTGTAAATTCCACAAGAGCAGGAACTTTTTCTGTCTTGTTCACCATTTATACCTAGGCCCATGCCTGGCACATAAAAGATGCTCCAAAAATATTTGTTAAATAAATGAACATATGATATTAAATTGGGGCTTTGTCTCTTGGGCTGTGTCCCCAAAAAACTAGACATTACGTGCCAAGAACCCCCCATTCTAAGGCAGGTGTTAGTCCACTCTTGCAAGACATGCTAAGAAATTGTGTATCAGTAATATTCATCACTCACCTTCAGCCTATTGAGGGTGGGGGTAGAATGAGGGACTCATGACTCACAAAGGTTTTGCTTTGGACATAGCTGACACCTACCCACACCTCCCACGAGGATAAAGAGAAAGTGATTTTTCCCTTTAATCTCAAGCCATATGAGAGGAGCTTTCAGGGGAAAATATGGAGAACTTGATTCATGGCCCCTGGAGTTTGGGGGAATTCAGGAACCTGGAGTCTTCTGCTTCCCTGAGAAAACTAAAGACAGAGTAGAAAGAAAACAGCACTGGAAACAAAGCTGTACTTTCACCAACTCTGGATGCATGAGTTTTTCCAGGGAAGATGTACTGATGTCTGTAATTTACTTTGAAAAATAAAATGGATTAATGGAGGATGGATGGGTAGCTACGTGATAAAGCAAGTGTAGGAAAATGTTCTCAGGGATCAGTGGGAAGGAATTTTCCTGGAAGCCATTATAAAAGGGATTCCAGCTAAGATCAAGCAGAAGTCTGAGCCCTTGGAAACCCAAGGGCTGAGGGCTAGGGTCATAAGTGGTTGACTTCATGCATGTCACAGAAGCTCTGCCAGCCTTCCCCTTACAACTGCATGTCTCCTTCCCCAGAGCCCAAAGAGGGAGACATCTAAAGCCTAACCCCAGAGTGGTTAAGGTGAGGAGATAGAACTGTATAAGGCAGAAAACGAAACAGACGTGGACTGCGACCCATCCTGGGCTATCCTCTCCCCCACCGCAGGCTTCCAGCCTGAAGTAGGACTGAGCTGGGGAAAGTAGGTTTGTGTGACCTTTATGAGATTTCATCTGGGGCAGAAAAAGAGGTAACCCCCAGAGAATTTGAAGGAACAGTGGAGTAAATAATAATAATAATAATAATAATAATAATAATAATAATTGAATCCTGCTTATTCAATAGAAGGTACATGCCTAACAATACCCAACTTTGCATGAAAAAAAAATCCCAATTTAATTTCATATTACATGTTCACTTATTCAACAAATATTTATTGAGTATCTGTTATGTGCTAAGCATTGGTCTAGGTACTGAGGACATAACCACGAACAAGATCATTTAATACAAGTAGAGAGTTTTAAAATTCACTGGGGGAAAGAGGGAGGGAAGAGATGGCAGCATTCTACATCTTGATAGAGATTTGGGTTACAGAGGTGTGTGCATTTAAGTTATAGATGTGTGTGTGGTTCCAAACTGACCACAGTTGCCCAGATAGAGGGACAGTGCACCGGGCCTCCTCCTCCCCTGTCAGGGGTGGGGATGGCCCCTGCAGAGTGCCCAACAATCAGTTGCCCTGAAAGGCTGAACGGTACTGTCCCTTCTGCCCTTTAAGGGGTGGGGATGGAACCACAAGTGCCCAACAAACCAGTCTGTGTGGGCTGAAAGTACTTGCAGTTGCCCAGAGAGGTTGAGGAAACACAGCTGCTCCCCTGTGCTATTGGGAGTTAGGGGTGAGCCACAGGCACCCAATAGTCTAGTCCATGCAGGCCAAAAGAACCTGCTATTGCCCAAAAAGGCTGAGGAAACACCAGCCCCCTCCTATCCTATTGTGGGATGGGGGTAGACCCACAGGGACCCAACAGTCCAGTCCAAGCAGGCTGAAAGTGCCTGCTGTTGCCTAGAGAGGCTGAAGAAACACCAGCCCCCTCCTATCCTATTGGAGGGTGGGGATGGAGCCACTGGTGTCCAACTGTTCAGTCTGTGTGGACCAAAAGCACCTGCAGTTGTCCAAAGAGGCTGGGGAAACACGCCCCCCTCTTGTCCTATGGGGGGTGGGGGGTAGAGCCACAGGCTCCCAATAGTTCAATTCATGCAGGCCTAAAGCACCCTCAGTTGCCCAGAGGCTGAGGAAACACAGCTCTTCTCCTATCTTATTAGGGGGCAGGAAGGGAGCTACAGGTATCTGACTATCCAGTCTTTGCCAGCCAAAAGTGTCTGTGGATGCCCGGAGAGGCTGGTGTAGGTCCACCCAGCTTCCTCCCTGCCAGATGTGGGGCTGGAATCTAAGGTAGGGCTACAATTGGATCTGGGTGGAAGGAAGCTGTCATTATGATTTTTCCATCATTCCTCTTCCCCTCATGCGTGGGGCAAGTCTTTCCGACTTGGACAGGCCCACACTTTAGCTGTTCTTAGGATTACACTTTAGCCAGCCAAATTTACTGATCAGTACTGAAGTTGGTGCGTGACTGTCTCTTCCTCTCTTGTTTTTGGGAAATGGAGCTTCCAACTCCAGCCACAGAGAGGCTTGCATCACCAGTGGAGGATGGGCACTGGCCTCCGTGGTGTCGAGTGTTATACACCCGAGTCTTCACTGCAGATGGGGAGTCTCCTCCTTCCATACTTCCAAGGATATTGTAGAATACTCTTCTGTTCTCCTGACCACCCCCCCTGCCCCAAAAAAGGTGCTTTAGATAGCTCTGGGTGCTTACTAACTGCCCTGTACGACAATCTAACTCTTGGAGCTCCTTACTCTCTCACCATCTTGCCCCCCTGCCCCCTCCATACTCTATTTTTTGGAAAGGAGTTACTCAGGTCAGCCACACGTCAAAGGGGGAGGAACAGTAAGCTCCACTTCCTGGAAAGGGGAGTACCTACAAGTATTATTTGGAATTCTTCTGTAAGGAAGATTTGTCCCTTCCCTGTTATTTATTCATAAAATCAGTTATTTAGTCAATCATGGACTGTTTATTTATATCCACTTCTGCTTTTTTAAATGCTGAGACATTTATTTCCACAAACGAGTACTTAATTTTTAAACTAAGAAAATATATCAGCCACTTATTTAGCATAATATCCTAGTAGGAAAATTCTAAAGGACCCCTTGGTGTTGGGAAAATGCTGATGAATGAAATAACATAATATTTCTGTGAAGTTATATTCAGCGTTGCATAATGGTGTGGCAGAAAGGGGCAAGAGGTGCTGGTCCACCTGCTGCACCCTTTTCTAGCTTTACTCTTACTGTAACCAGGTGTTACAGTGAAAGTCCAAAATGAGGGAATAGGGTGTGGTAGTGGTGGTGGTGGGGGGGAGAATTAATCTCAAAGGCATGGTGGTGATGTCTTTTTATTTGCATGGGATATGTTATGGCTAAAGACCACCAGTGGAAAGACAATCTGAAAATCCAGAATTCTTTTTATCTTTCACACTTGTGGAGGATGATCATCTGTTAGTTTACATAACTGCACATTATAAATAGCTTAGTTTTTCTGAGCAACCCTAAATTCATTCATCATTCATTTAATCCCTAATAGAGTGTATTATGCACCATAGACACTAACATTACTAAGTCCTTGAATTGCTCATATGTGATATTTATATATACATATGCAATTAAAACACTTACATATATGTCTGAGTATACATATGTATACATATACATATATTCAATTTAAGTTGGCCAAAGAGTTAAACTAAATTGAAGAGAGATATCTATGTGCAAGTATAAATGTTTTTCCTTACAAACTGTTTCTATTGCCAGCCTTGATGTAAGCCTTTTTAGATAAAATATAGCTCTTTTCACCATGACAAAAATATCACCATAAGTACTGTGAAGGGCTTGACAGATCAGCCTCTTCATGGAGTCCTATTCTAATAAAACCAGGATAACAATCTAGACTGACAAAAGAATTCATCTTTACTGACATTTCCTGAAGCATGACAAAGCAAACTTCTTAAAATCTTCTTTCCGTTTTCCAGCTGTGGATCTCCACACTAGTCCCCCAAACAGCAGCCACTTCTAATTGTCTTCCTTCACTCAAGTATAGCTTAGCTTACATGGCGTCTTATTTTCCTTCCTTACCCTGGAGTTGGCCAGCAAGCAAGAACTCTTTGAAGGTAGGAGGTGTGTGTTGGAGGGTGTGTCTGAGGAGAGGCACCGAGGGAATTTCTGCCATGCTTAACAAGAGCCCATCTGCTCTAATGAACTGAAAATAAAAGAAACCACATTCAATAAGTCTAGTGGAAAAAGCAACATTCCAGAGTATGTGTGTGTTGGGTAGTGTCATACACACCCTGGGTAAATCAGGGATTCTGAGAAGGGTGAGATTAGCCTGGATAAGAGCCTGGAGGTAGGTATACTCCTGAACGATGAATTAACTAATTAGTAAGTATTGTGAAGCTTCCTGACCAGGTTTCTTTCTGTTGGTCGTTCCGTGGTATTTTCCTTTAGAGTCAAGGGCTTTATCTGGAAAACATAAGGAAGGATCATATGTACAGAGGGCAGCTAAAAGCGCTTCAAACATCACTAAAAGGTGGTTTCGCATCATGAGGAGGTTTCTTAAGGCTGGAACCCAAGTGGCCCGACACTCCTCCAATTTAACAGTCCAGGGGGTGATTAAGTTCTGCACAAGGCGCAATGTGGCTGGGAGCATCCTGCTCCTGAGCATCCTCAACTGGTTCCAGCCTCCAGGTTGGCCAGCCCTGGCCCACGGCCTCTCTTCAGGCCCCTTACCATCACCCCGCCCACTGCTCCTCTCGGCCTCCTCCTTCCTCCTTCTCTTTCCGTGCGCCTCCATTTTCGATTACGCCTCCCGCCCAATCGGGCCCTCCTCGGCTTCCGTCCCAGATGATCCCTCCCCGAGGCCGCGGCTACCTCCTCCATCTCCAGGAGCTGGAGCCGCCTCCTCCGCAAGTGGCGTAGCCGGACTCGGTGTCTGGGCCAGCCAGATAGGGGCGGAGGCCCGGAGCCCGGTCTGGACTCGAGCGGGGGGCCATGGAGAAAGCGGCCCGAAGTGCTCCCCACACCGACTAACGCGAGCCCGCTGCAGGTGCAGGCGCCATGGACCGAGCTCCTACAGACCAGGTACGCGGGCTCGGGCTGGGCCGGTGGGGCGGGTGTCTGGTTGCAGCTGCATCCGCACGGGCTCGGCCTGGGTATCCTGGGTATCGGTCGGGGAGGCCGGAACCCTCGAGTTCCTGCGGGTTGCAGATCCCCCTTTCCCGGGATACTGGCTGCGTCTCGCTCTCCTGCATTGTTTCTCAGCTGCTGCCTCCCGCGGGAGGCTTTCCAGTCCTGGTTACCCCTTGGGCTGAGGGACTCCTCCCCGGTTTGGCGAAAGGGGCCAGAAGGCTCGAAGTTGTCCGTGTTTTTCCCGTTAAGGTTACTTCCAGTGACTCCCCACTCTCCATCAGTTCTGGAATGTGTTTTCAAGGTGGAAAGGCTTTTGAAGGCTTCTCACCCGAAACGCCCGTCAGAGAATGTGCGATAACTACAGGTGAAGGAGGGTCGTGGGCTTTTTAGATTTACGTTCAGTCGAGGGAAGCATTGGTTTTTGGAGGTGTTCTTAAGATATGAAATGCTGCAATCAGTTTCCCCCATCCTCTCTATCCAGTAATTTTGCAAATATTCTAATTAGTATTTTTAAAAAATCAAACTTGTATTTTCAGTGTTGGATCCGAAGGAGTTGATTTCCAAGGCCGTTTTCATATTCAATAAACAGTCCCAATAGTGTTCTGTTTTGTTTGCTTTTAATTGCTTTGAATTCTTGAATATCCATACTAGTAGGTGCTGGTAGGCAGGGATAATTACAATGTAAAAAAAATCTAAAATAATAGTTTTTTTCCCCAAAGTTTCAGTATTTTCCACTTTTCAAACTTCTACCAAAACGACCTAATGGTAGAAAATTTGATGAAGTTGAAATTTACTCAAAGTTTATTCCCTTCTTTTGAAGTCCTTGCTTAGTGGTGTACTAGACAAATGAAGGAAGAGGCTAGTGATTTGCTTAATCATTTTACAAGTGGAATATTAGTATTTGAACAAATGAGACATGATTTCCAAAATTCCTGTATTTGTATATATGTAGCTTTTCAGAGTCAGTTTTGATTCGATTCGAAATTGGGCTCTTTAGCAGGCGAAGCCAACTTCCTCGTTGTGTGTATTTGTTTTTATACAGGCTTCAAAATTTTTTTTAAAAGCTTTGTGTGAATATGACTCTGTAAACATGAGTTTTATTAAATGATACATGGACTCACCAAAGCAAAATTGACATGGAGCCTCTTGGCAAATATATACAGGCTTTTCTGTGACCTAGAGTATTTTGTATACTACCTATATCCAGTTTAATTAACAATTTTTTGTAGATATCAGGCTAAGATGCCTACAATTTCAAAGCCTGACAAAAAGGAAATTTCCTTAAATGATTTCCTTGTATATATGTCACTAATGAAAGGGTTAAACAGTTTGGTCCTTCACCAGGATGCCAGAACTGTAACCAGTAAAGCTACCGTATGTATACTTATGGTTCCTTTCATTGCAGAGGAAATATAATTAACTATTTAGATGGTAATTTTTAGCATAGTTATTTGTGTGTGACTATCTTTCTAACATTAAGTGCTATGAGGAAATTTAAACTAGAGAGCCCCTTCCTCTCTGATTCCACATCTTTCCAAAGTCCAAAACCAATGAAAACCTCATAGAAATTTTGGGATTAGGAAAAATCATGAAAGAAGGTTTCCACTGAAAAAATTTTTTCTTGCTTCTTCCCCAGCTTAAATCTAAGTGACAGGAGAATAATTTGAACCTACTCTCTGCCCTTCCTCCATACATAAGGACACTGAGATATAGAAAGTGATGGGACTTCGCCTAGTCAGTGCTTAGCCATTTAATTCAGGGATCTATGGTTGACCTGGAAAGAGTGTGCTTTTATATATGCATTTTTTGGAGGCTGGCAATAATTCATTATTTTCACCATATTGTCAGAGGTGTCCATGAATAAAAAAAATGCTAAGAACCATTAATTTATTGATAGATTAGGGGCTAAAACAGAGATTTCTTAACTTTGGGAAGTTCTTGATTCTTTCCTCTATACCGTAATGTGATGGGAAAACTATAATGTAATATACTTTTATATTTCTACTAGTGAAGTGACTTTAGGTAGGTAAAGATCATTAAAAAGTACATGTGGTATGTGCTGAATTTCCATTTTCCCCCACAAAATGTTTTTTTCCTTTTAAAAAAGTGTTGGCTTAAATTCAGAATTTCTGGAAATGCCTAATGAGTAAAACCTACTCATTATAATATCGAAGTGGTTAGCAATTCATAGACATGATTTTTTTTTTTTTAATTGTACTTAATACAAACTCTGAGCATCTCATTTTAACATAATTAAATCTTTGTGTATTGTACTAAGTGTAAAAGTAAATTACTGGAATACAGTGCTAGATGGATAATCTTAATTGCAATAATGACTGTTTGAAAGACTGTTACATACCAGAAGAGAATCTGGAGAATATTCTTTTTTAGCAAACTTGTATTATATGAAAGTACACAGCTTAATTTTAACTGCCTGAGTAACTGTTCTAAGAACAGATTGCTATTACATAGTATAATACATTTTTGTCCCTAAAAAAAGCTGGTGTAAGGATGTGAAGAATAAATCATGGAGTTCATTTTGTTTAAAAAGGCTTAGTGTTTCTGTCTTTAGGTAATTGAGGATAGTGTTTTGAATTAAAAACAAAACAAAACACTGGTCTTAGAAGCAACAACACTTGAGGTTTACAGTCTCTTTGTATTAACACAAATCCACAAATTAAACATTGGCTTAATATTTACGGCATTAATAGTAGATAGATTTTTTTAGAAGAACTTACAGAATTATTGGTTACTAGTGTCATTTATTCTTATAAAAGTAAGCATGTATTGAATATATATGACATTCATGTAATGTGCTATTCACTGAGGGTATAAAATTATCTTTTAAGCGTTTCCTTTAAATAAATTATAAACTTCAAATGGTATCAGTACTCCAAACTAAATATATTCTAAGTAAGTTACTGTAAAATGTTTATTGTTCAGTAGTACTTATAGTTGGCCTTTATATGTGGATATAAGTAAATGATCTGTCTTATCAAATTTTAAAAATAATACTTTTATAATCAAGAAAAAAGTTAATATCGCTCATTTGGAGAAAATACCATTTGGAAACATGAGAAGGCATTTTCTCTAAACCTTAGATCAAAGAAGAAATAAGAAGTAGAATTATAAGTTATTGAAAAAGTTATAACAATGCAAACGGATATGGTTCAAGTAATTGAGCTCCCACCTACCACATGGGAGGTCCCAGGTTCAGTTCCCAGGGTCTCCTGGAGAAGACAAGCAAGAGAGCGAGCTGGCGGGATGGGCTGGTGGTGAGCTGATGTAAAAAGATGATGCAACAAAGAGACACAAAGAGGAAACACAATGAGAGAGACAACAAAGCAGGGAGCGGCTTTGATTGAGCGCCACTCTCCCACATGGGAGGTCCCAGGTTCCGTTCCTGGTGCCTCCTAAAGAGAAGAGGAGCAGACACAAAGAACACACAGCGAATGGACACAGAGAGCAGACAGTGAGCACAAACAGAAGGTGGGGGGAATAAATAAAATAAATCTTAAAAAAAAAAAAAAAAAAAAGACCCTTTTAGGAAAAAAAAAAAGTAATAGCAAGTAACACATATGGAAACCTATGGGATATGGCTGAAGCTGTACTCGGAGGTAAATTCATAATCATAAATGCTTTCATTATTATAAACAATTTAGATTGAAAATAAATATTAAGCATTTGAGGAAAGAAGTTATTGGGAAAATCCGCATCAAAGCAGGAGAGAAAATAATAAATATAAAAATAAATTAATAAATTAGATGATCCAAAAACTGGTATTACGTCTAGAAAGATGGTTTTTAGAAAAGTTCCATCAGATTTTAACAGGATTACAGTTGGTTGTTTTAAGAAAAGGGGGTGGGAAATGTATGGATATCAAAGCAAGTGGACAGAGTTAAAGTTAAATGCTGAATTTTGTCTGAAGTCTTGGGAAACTTATACATATAAACACTGCTGTTTGTTTTGGCAAGTGATGTACTTTCAGTATAAACCATCCCAGTCAGGGAACAAGAAAGCCAGCAGGTATCTTTTAAGCAGTAACCATATTTTCTTTGACATTTTCTCTTTGACCATGGGATATAAAATATTTTAAAGTTTGATATATAATATTTTTACCTTAATGTATTAAGACTATGGAAGATTCTCATAGTCATTTTTTTCTGTGGGGGTGTGGTACACACTGAAATTTCACTGTGTGAGAGTGCCTTATTATGTTCTGCTTCAGTTTTGATTTTAAGTGGGTATCATTTTTCTGTTGCTTAATATGGGAAAATTATTTGCACTGTTCTGGAGGTTCCATCTTAGAGGAGTTAAGTATGCATTCTCTGCTGTTATGTGTTTGATAGTAATGTTTGCCCATTTTTCCTAAACCTATCTTCCTTTTTCCAGGATATATGCTCAATACATTAGTGGAATTATATAGGCTTTCAATTACTTGAATGTGTTTGTTTAATACATTGTTGATAAGGTTTTGTTTGTTTGTTTTATTGTGTTTTTATAGTTTCATGTTCTGATAAATTTCTTGGCTTTTCTAGATTATTCACATTCAAGAAGTTTTATTATTGACGTTTGTTTTGATATATACAAACTTACAGATGAGCATGAAATTGCTTAACTGTTTTTCCAAATACAGGTTTCTAAGGGATTGTTATATACCCTAGAATTTATATCTTGGTAAATTCTGTAGTAATTTCTGAAAAATAAAGATACTTTTACTATGTAGAGAGTTTTTTTTTTTCCCTGATATGAAGCAAATAATAGTACAAGATAGACTTTCTTCATTGTAATTTAGAATTCCATATATTTACACTTTCTTTACTTTAAGGAGACAACTCCTTGCTGTAAAATTTCTGATACCTAAAAAATAGATACTGGCAAAAATAGAGTGACTAAACACAGAAATTCAAACCAAGGAGTAAAATTGTATGAAATAACTCTTCTAGGTAATTTTCCTGTCTACTATGCATAACTTTTCTCTTTGATTTCTGTACTAATATAATTGAAATATTGCCAGAATCCATTGCTTACTTGTCATCTTGTCTCTGTGGGCTTTTTTAATGTGGACTTATAAGAATAATTCAGTAACTTAACATTGCTTTTCAGGTCTGAGAACAGCAGATGCTGCATTTTGATGTATGATACTGAAGCCCCCAAAGTCACAATAAGCAACTCTTAAAGCAATACAGAGCTGTAACTATAAAGTTTTCCAGTCTGTTCCTACTAGTGACATCTTCTGTTTGTGCAGCTGTTAACCACAGCAGCTTCTCTCTCTTTTTTTTTTTTTTGCTAAAAACAATGAACCATGTCAGTGTTTTTGAATTTAATTGTTGAACTCTGATATCTAGAATAGCACTTAGAATAGAAACCAATAAAACATGTTATATTTAAAGGTAAATACTTTGTATATGTTCAGACATTGGTTCTAAATTATGTGTGGCATCTCTTGAGTAGAGGTTGTCTAAGTTCATTAAACTCTTATAATAAAGTACAAATGAAACTGGGTATAAAAAGCTCCTTCCAACTTTTGACATGAGTAAGAATTTGAATTTGTTGTTTCCAAGGTAATTTATGAGTTAATATTTTTTTTTAAGGAAAAGTATTGTTAAATTATCTGATTTCTTTTTGATTATGTTATTATTGTACCTTTTTTCATTTTAGCTTGAGAATTTGATGTACCCATATTCCTTGCTTTTAAAAAAAATAACCTAATGTCTAGTTGTCCAGATTTATAATACTGCTTCAGAGAGGTTCTCTTGTGTTCAAAATGACTTTTTGATTCTTAAAAAATCCTAAATATATTTTTAGTGAAGTGGACTATTAAAGCGAGTTTAAATTATTTTGCATTAATGTTGAAAATAAGTTCTTTTTTCTCCTTGGGGTACATTTATTAGATTGATATTTTATACCCTATGTAAGTAAATTTTGGGTTCTAGTGACTATCATAGAGTGAAAATTACTAATATTACTAGCATTTAAAAGTCATTTTGTCTCTTATATTGAAATTGAAGAAACCAACTTCAGTTCACAAGTATTTGTGTTATTACTATATCTACTTCAGATTTGGGTTAATAGTACAACTGTAGACTTCAAAATTAAATGAGATAGGGGAGAAAGATATTGAATTACTACTGCTATATAGTTCAGTTTTTCCCCCTTCACTGTTTATAAGCATTTCTGAATATACAAGTAGACTTTTTTAATAGAATTTAATTTTTCTGAATAAAGGCTATATATTGAGCAAATCAAGCCTGTCTTGAGACTTTCTTGGATTTATTACTGATTACCTTTGAGAAAAACATGACTGAAATTTAATTCTGGGACATATGCTTTGGTGGGAGCATCTAATAAAATACCACCCTAGTGGGCTTATTGGCAAAAGTTCTTGTGAGGACCATTGCTTTGAGGTAATTGATGTGAGTGGTTGAAACACTGGCTTGTTTTTCACTTAATGATTTCATTGAAAATTTTTGTTTAGGTAATTAATATCTTTCTAGATTAAAATATTTATGTGGTTTTTTTTTTTTTTTTAAATGTGGTTTTTTAACATTCTGCTTTTTTGCAAAATCTAGCTCTAGATCCTTTATTTCTAAAAACTTAGAGTCCTTGTTATATAATGAATACAGAAACAAATATATAACCCTTCTCTCAAGTTAGGATATAGAACTTTACCAGGCACCCCAGAAACTCTCTAGGTGCCTCCTCCCAGTCACAACTCCCTCTTTTCTGTCCAAGAGTAATCCCTAGCTTGACATTTATGGATCTTATTTACTTTTTTTAATAATAGTTTTGTCATTCACATTTGCACCCCTAAATATTAAAGTTTATGTTTTTTAAATCTCTATGGATTTCTTATAAGGAAAGATTTAAAAATAAGCTAAAATGGACTATGCATTAGGAATTACTTTAGTTCGAACAGATTGTTAGGATACTGAAGGTAGTTCTTATTTTTTCCCCCAGTTTAACTGTGAATCAGAAGTTTTTTTCCTCTTATGTATTTTTTCTTTTATCTTAGATATTTTCCTTCTTTTTGATTTAATGATATTAATCTAATTTCCTGAAATGGGCAGAAATAGACTATTTAGATTGCTCCCCAAATACAAAGTTCTTTTAGAACTCGGTTTAGTGATTCCCCCCCCCCCAACAAAATTAGTTTAAAAAGATATTGTTTAAAGAGTTAGACTTCTTACTGCTAGCTTTATTTTTGGACTCTTGATGGTTTTAACAGTTTTGATTATGTAAAAAATGATTTCATTAAGATGGGTTTGTTTAAACTCGATATTTAATTATTTTCACCCAACATTGCTGTTCCTTTTGAATGTTTTGGAAATACTAAGAAGAGGCTTAATTACTTTTGTGAAGACTGATCCCTTTTGGTAAATCGTGAATTTGTATTATTTAAGTTTTTTGCTCATTTGTTAACAAATTTCACCTTCTCTTTGAAGAATGTCAAGCTGTCAGCTGAAGTAGAGCCATTTATTCCCCAGAAGAAGAATCCTGATACTTTTATGATCCCTATGGTACTCCCAAATGATAATGGAAGTGTTTCTGCTGTAGAACCAACTCCAATTCCTAGCTACCTGATTACTTGTTATCCATTTGTACAGGAAAACCAGTCCAATAGGTAATTTATTATATTTTTCTTTGTGTGTGTGTGTGTGGGGGGGGATATAGAAGCTGGCAAAGCACACCTTTTTTTGTAACTTTTAAACATTAACCACTGCTTTGTTTATTTTTTCAGAGGAGTAAGTAAAACCATATGATGTAGAGATCTGAAAATTATTAACATGGATTATTTTCTCGTTTTAAGAGGAAATGAAGTTCTTTGGATATGAATTCTATGTTAAATCCCTGAAATTTGTTTGAAATAAATTGACCCAAAGGGAGGAGTGAAATATTCAGAAAGAAGTGACCAGAAACCCTTTTTTGAGGTCAGACATCTGATCTCATAGTTTGCCATGACAGTCCCTGGCATGGTAATAAAATACCAAGGGATAGTCCTTAACTTAGAAACCTTCACAATTAGTTAGCATATATTGATTCTAGATTAATTTAGCTCTTGTGTGCTAGTCACAGGGTGACTGAGCAAAATGCCTGCAGCTTAGATAATGTGTGGCCTATTAGTTAGAGTGTAACTTGTGATAGTCACAATAACCTAATTCCGCTGAGACTACCTGAGTGATTGGCCCTTCATTGGTATATTTCATTGTATTGTTATATAAAAGCACTTTCAGCCTTTTTCAAGTTATACTTGAAAATTATACTTCTCTAACACTCTGGGATTAGTGGAGGAGGAAGCTGGCTGGTGATGAGGTGGGTCTAAAACTCTAGAACGTGCCCAGCCATCCCTGAATGCTAACCAATATTTCCACACATCTGTAGCCAAGGCACATACTTTGAGAAATTCTAAATGTATGCAATATGAGGCCACTAAACTATCCTTTCAAGTGTTAAATGTTTACATTAATACTCTGAGACACTTAATAAAGACTCTTGGGGTTTGGACAGATAGTAGGAACTAAGGGATCCTTTTTAATTGGTGTTTAGCATTATATGACCTGTATTGGACTTGGTTTTAAGTGATCTGTAAACTAAATTTAATAATACTATTTTTCTGTTTGACAAAATGGCAATATGATAAATTTAATATTTTTCTTAGCTTATCAAATAATCTTTGAGAATTCATGAGTAAACCAACCTGCAGATTATTTTAAAATATTTTTGGAATTATGGTAGCGAATGTTTTTTTCCATTTTGCTTTGTCATGGGAGTAGTGAGAAAAAGCTCTATGTTCCAGCTCCTCACTTCCTGGGACCATTGACTCATCAGTAGCAACCTTCAGTGAGGGGCATTTCTGGTATGGGGGAAGTTTGCTGGTGCTTTATAGTAGTGTGTTAGAGGAAGCTCTAATGCTGGGGATAAGATGGGCAGGCTTGCCTTTTTCTTCTCTTCCTTCCTTTGGACCTGGAGCCTGCTTCCATTGCCAAGGAGGGGAGCCAGGAAATGTGCTGGAGTTGGCCAAGTGGTTAGGGGAGTATTGGAGAAGAGTAAGAGGCCCTGGCACTGAGTTGAAGGATGAGTGGTGGAGGCCTCAGATCACCTTATATAATTATCACCTTATATATTGATCACCTTACCCTGTTTTTTGCAGAAGACTGTCACAGTTGTTGGCATTAGGAAACTTTGGATGCTATTGATGGCAGATCCAGCAGCTAGGTGTGTAGCATTTAGGCAGAAATATTTTGAGGAGATTGGGGGGAAAGTTACAAATGAGAATAATAGGAATTTTTAAATTTTTGGAATTCTGTAGAACTCAGGTTGGATTCCCTTATACTGTCATTTGCATAATAATATCTACTTATTGTGAAAAAATTTATAAGGTGATGATTTTTTCCTCATCCCAGAATTATTATGAAGTCACTCTTTTGTACTGGGTTTTTTTTTTTTTTTCTTTTATTAAAATGAGTTGAGGTTTTGCAATACCAACGTTTTTTGACTTGTCAATAGATTTGTTCTGTTTTGATTTGGTTTTGCAGACAATTTCCATTGTATAATAATGATATACGATGGCAACAGCCCAATCCAAACCCTGCTGGACCATACCTTGCTTACCCCATTATATCGACTCAGCCACCTGTTTCTACAGAGTATACGTATTACCAGCTGATGCCAGCACCGTGTGCCCAAGTTATGGGTTTCTATCATCCTTTACCTACACCTTACTCCAATACCTTTCAGTCTGCAAATACTGTAAATACTATAACCACAGAATGCACTGAGCGTCCAAATCAGCTTGGACAGGTCTTCCCATTGTCCAGTCATCGAAGCAGAAACAGTAACAGAGGCCCAGTCGTACCAAAAGTAAGTGACTGATTTTAATTGGCTTTTTTGTTTGATATTTCTGTTGTTAATACTAGTATAAGTAATTTGCTACTTGTGTTGATTGACCTTTAATGCTGAATTTACTATAAACATTGTGTTCACTATTATAAAATAGTCAAAGGTATATCATTTATAAAATAATTTTCCCTGTGTTTTTTATTGTTCCTCATTTTTGATTGCTGACATGATTAACAGTCATCTTGAGGTTCCTTCATAGAGTTTTATATAAACATAATACATAGGTATTTCTAGGCTATTTTAATTTAGTGATGAAAATTGAATGGTGACACCAACATTGTCTAATAAATGGTTGGTAGGTATCCAATGCTAGCAGTGTTGAATAGTTAATGGACTCTTTTTTTTTTTTTTTTATGGGTAAAAATCAAAATTCTCACAATACATACAAACATTTGCAAAATGATTTATAAATATATATGCATATATGTGTATTTGCTTACAAAAATGTTATTTATATATATATATATACACATATATTTTAAGAGGTGCTTAGATTACCCAAAATATTACACGGAACCCACTGGGATTCCCATGTTGCCCACCTCCCACACCTCCCACCACATCCCACACAAACATCTCCCACAGTGTGGCCCACCACCCTCAATGAACTTACACATCCTGGAGCCTTGCCACCAACCATAGACCACAGTTCACACTGTAGACCACACTCTCTCCCACTCAGTTCTGAGTGGTGTGTGCTTATTTAAGATGGCCTACATCCGTTGCCACAACAGTACTCAGGACAACCTCTGACTCCCAAAGAAGCCCCTGTATTTCAACTGCTCCTCCCCTCCCTACCCCAAAAGTGTCAAGTGGCCACTGGCTCCACCTCATTGTTATAATTTCTTGCATTGCTAGAATCACCATATGTGAACAAGAGAATACCATCAAGTCCACTCTAGTCCATAGTTCTTCCCCCAATCCTGAGGGGACTGGGATGGTGATGTCCACTCCAACTCCAAGTGAGAGAGGGTTTATATCCCATGGATATGGTGGGTGGGATGATCCTGCCTGCCAATGCAGGCCCTCTCCATTCCCTGGGATGGCCATTGCCCATCGTTGTCTCCTCACCAGGTGACTTGGATGAGTCCATTGAGCTGTAGGGTAGGAGTTGCAGCTCCACCTAGATTTAATGCACACCTGGCACATAGGTAGGTGGGAGGCTCCAGTCTCTGGAAGTATACCTAAAAACTCCAGCATCACATATAGGTTTGAATAGAAGGGACTGGTGAACCATGTGCAGGGAGGACTTATTTGAGTCTAATTCGGTCACTCTCAGGAGCACAGATTCCAAAATAGAACCCACTGATATGGCATCAGTCTCGGGGGCTATCCCCCTTTATATAGGACCAGGGTGTCTCCGGAGCTCTCAGGAACCCCACTGAGTGGGGTGATAGGCACTTAGATGTTCTATGAGCTCCTACTGAGGTGTGCGTAAGAGTTACCTCTGGGATGACCTCCCGACTCTCTTTGAAGTCTCTTAGCCACTTGAACTCATTTGTCTTTACCATTTCCCCCTTTTATTCAAGGTCTTTTTCCAGTTGTGTTGCCAGTTGGCACTTGGGAAAAGTTTTCAATTAGCAATAATCGCGCCTCGGATAAACCTCATTGGCTACGATACTGCCACTGCGCAAAGCTGCCAGTTGGCACTTGGTATTAATCCCTCGTTGCCAGGGAGGCTCATCCCCAGGAGTCATGTCTCACGTTGGGGGGAAGGTAATGCAATCATATGCTGAGTTTGGCTTAGAGAGAGGCCACATTTGAGCAACAAGGAGGCTCTCAGGTGGCAACCCTTAGGCACCCCACAACTGCAGGCTAAGTCTCATTTACAAGAGCAAAGACTCACAAGGGTAGTCATCAATAAAAAAAACACATCAGTGGGTCATCCTATTTTGACAGGCACTGTCCCTACACTCAGTTAATGGACTCTTAAATGGCTAATACACACCAGGATATTTCGGTTTTCAGAAGTCTACCATAGATATTATAGAATGGAGCGTTTGTGATTGATTAGATTCCTTCAACTTCATTGCTGCTGTTCAGTGAATTTTTTGTAGGAATAGCACGTTGTTGCTCAAGGTATGCTTTTATGTTATATGAACACAGGGTCTCCCGGGGCTGAAGAAAATGAAAAATGTGTGAAATCATTTTTATTTAGGACCAGCCTTTTGAGTAAGTAAAAAACAAAGAAATGAAGACCTTGAAATTGCAAAAGAATTAAGATTTATTCCAGGTAACTTTTCATTGAGTAAATGAAAAGTTACTTGTAATTGAGCCTTTATTATCAAAGCTAAGCAGAAAAACCATTTCTGCTCAGCACTTTTGAGCTGATAGAAGGCAGAATGTCTTCTTAGACTCATCTTATGTAACATCAAATTGATACTTCTCCTAGATTCCATTAGGCCCAGCTTCTTTAGTGAAAAGGCTTTGCTATCTCCTGGTATACTTTTTACAAATTAAAATACAAACAAGCACAAGAATTGCTTTGAAAAGCTTTTGGTCTTTGTTCATGGAAACACTCTGGATCAATCAGAATCCTTTTGAGATCTCTGAGAAGGAAAAGAAGTAAGTATTGGAAATAAGATAATAGTATTTAGCATCTAGATTTGGAAGGAATAGTATCTGAGCCCTTGAATTTAGGAAGTTAGATTCAGAGTTTTGTATAAATTGCTATTAAGTGATGAAAACACTTTTTTTTAAGGAGGTACCAGGGATTGGACCTGGGACCTGTACATGGGAAGCAGGTGCTCAAACCACTGAGCTACACCCACTCCCCCAAAACACATATTTTTAAAAAGTCAAAAAAGGGATCAGCTTTTTTACATTTTCCTTATAAACTTTGAAGTAGATGTTTCTGTTGCAGTTCTTTGCTATCATAAAACTAAATTTTAGCCTTGAAATAGGTTGCCACCTTTTTAAATAAAAATTTGCAATCCTTTATATGACACAATTAGACTCTTATTTATTGATCATTGATTTATTATTGAGAAAATAAAAATGCAAGTAACATTAAAAAGGAATCATTTTATTAATTGTATTGTTGATGGTTATTTGGAAAGTAGTATATAAATGTATATATATGGTATATTATTTAACCCATTTTGTTTGGCTGTAGACAATTTCATGGAACCCTGACAACGTAACCCTGTTGCCCATGAGTTGGGAGTCATTAATTTGAAACTACATTGAGGTGTATTTTATAACGCGTATATGTTTTATAATGTTTAGTGTATTGAGTAGGATCTGAATTTTTTTTTCTTTTTTTTTCTTTTTTTTCTTTTAGCTAAATCAGCAACAGCTTTTACAGCCACATATAAAAAACAAAAGGCCTTTGGTGAAAAATGTAGCTACTCAGAAAGAGACAAATGCAGCAGGTCCTGATAATCGATCAAAAATTGTGCTTCTGGTAGATGCTTCACAGCAAACCGGTAAGACAAGGGTCCTCACTTACTTATCACTGATGTTGCATCTGTTTTCATGCATTGACTTTATAGTTGTGGATTATGTCACTTTTTATCCTTCCATTTGTCCTGTCAGATTGTGAGGATAAAACAATTTGTGTTCTTAATGTTCTTTAGACTTGCTTACTGGCTTACATACAATTTTGAGCAGTTTGAGGTTTCCTTATCTTATTAGAGTAGTGGAGCAATTCAGAAATCAGTGGTGGAATTCTGCCGACATTTTAGAATTTGGATTTAAACTCCCCTTAAAACATCCTAACAACCTATGGTATCTTTATAGAAAGAGCTTAGAAAGTTTTCTGTGCTATGTTTTAGCATAGATCTGAACCAAACCTATGAGTGACATCAATCTCCTGTCAAATAAAAACTTTGGACTAGTCGAATACTATTTTGTCACACGGTTTTTAGACTTGTTTATAAGCATTAAGTAAAAAGCTTTATCCTGGTAATAGACCAGAAATAATATTTTTAGAATATTCTGGGTATTTTCCAGTTTATATCACAAAATTTCAATTTTTATCTCTGATCTCAGTTTAATCTCTATAGGTGTCTACATTCTCACCATTTTTGTTGGCATTAGTAGAAAATCCTTGTTTGTGATCCAAGACAGAATTAGATCTATTCAAGGGCACAATTGCTTTTTATCCCTCTATGGCCTCCATTAAATGAGATTAGGGTTGAAATGAATAAGGTAGCTTATCCTTCCTTTCATTTGGGTTGTACCTTTTCTTTTGGACATCTGTTCTTTTACCATTACTTAGATATACTAGTTGCAGAGAAAGGGTCTTGGAATCAGTTAAAAAAACAGTCTTGCTGATAGTACTATCATTATGTGATTTGTAGGGCATAAAGCAACAAGATTAACAAACTCTGACAAGTTCTCGGAGTGGCTATGGAAAAGAATCATGATGAAATATATTACAAGATTTTGGTTGTTCCTAGTCATAGTCGACCCATTTCTGCATGCTTTCAAAACTGGGAATGCTTTTAAAAATTACCTTACCTCTTTAATTTGCTCATTATGATGACCACAAAGACAGCCTTCTGAAGTATAATTAGAAAATGAAAAAATAAAGGCAAAATTTGAATGGAAGATTGTACATTTTATCAATATTTTAATTCTTCAGTTTTCAAATTCTGAGGATTAATTTGTATTAATCAAAGATAATATTAAATAATATAGTTTAAAAAGAATGTGTGTTCTGATACTAAATAATTCGAATTAGCAACCTTATAAAGCCAGAATCTAGACTCTAGAATTTAGGTTGCTAGGGATGTGGGGGATGCATAGGGAATGCGGATGTTAATGCTTAAATTTTACAGAGTTTCTATTGGATTGACTTTAAAGTTTTGGTAATGGATGGTGGTGATGGTAGCACAACATGGTAAATGTAATTAACAGAATGATATATTTGAATGTGGTTAAAAGGGGAAATTTTAGGTTGTATATATGTTACTAGAATAAAAGTTTTTTAAAAAATCAAACATAGGACTGTATAGCCCAGACAGTGGATCCTATTGTAAACGATGGACTGTAGTTAATAGTACAATTATAAAATGTTCTTTCATGAATTGTAACAAATATACCACACTATAAATAAAAAGAATGTGTTTTTACATTTGTCACATAATTTTTACATTTGAAACCAAGCATATATTATTGAATCAGTTTAGTAAGATTGCTAGATATAATATATAAAAGTTAATTGCATTTTAGTGTGCCACCAATAAACAAAATTAGAAAGTTGTAAAACTTTATTTTGGGACATTAAAAAGTCCTAAATATCATGTTCATGTGGGAATTTTGGCAATGCAAATGTCAGTTTCCTGTATATTAGTCTGTAGATTTAATGCAATTCTGGCCAAAATTCTAAAATGAATTCTTTGTGGCACTTGACTAATTCTAAAATAGAGGCGTGGTGGTTTGAGAAGAGCCAACACATCCCTGGAAAAGAACTTAAAAAGTCTTAAGTTTAAAAGACTTAACATCTTAATTCCTATTGGCTTATAATGTCAGTGCATTATACAAAAATAGAACAGAACAGAGAGCCCAGAAACAGACCTACATGTATGTGGAAACATGTATATGGAAAATGACAGATCCTTAACTTTTACCCTGTGCAAATCTGATTTAAATGGGAAAATCAAAAGTAAAGGAAAATATTGTCAGATAGGTTTATGACCGCAGGGAGAACTATTTCTAAAATTAAGGATTTCTGTTTATCAAAAGGAAGAGAACAAACAAGCTATAAACTTAGAAAAGGGTTTTGCCCTGCATACACCTGTCAAAGAATTAGTATGAGGATATATAAAGAATTCATATGAATCAATGCTCAATTCCGCCCTACCCTTATGGTACCTGGTACACAGTGCCAGTGGGCTGAAACCTGTAGGGTAAAACTTCTTGGGAAAACAATTTGGCAGGGCTATAGGAATCTTTGTATCTTTGACCCATCACCCCACTCCTGTGAATGTATCCAAATGAAATCTTCCCCTTGAAAGAAAAAGGGCTGTTTAATTAAAGATGCACATTGCAGCCATATAACAAAAACACTGAAACCTTCTTAGTGTCTAGCAGCAGGTGATGAGTCAAGAAAATTACAGGACATCCACTCAGTGGAATAATATGGAGCCATCCCACATTGTAATCATCAAGATTTGTCATAACATATGATATAATATTAACTAGAGAACTCAAAATTGTATCAATACCTTATAAAAATCAGTATAGGCAGAAATGTGGAAAAAGGGGATCTGATGATATGTTGGGTTGGAAGATTGTAAGAGATTTTGATTTTTGACTGTAAATTATTATAAGTTAAAATTTGTGAAATAGAAAAGTAAGAAATAAACAACCCAGTACAAAACTGGGCAGAAGTCAAAACAGTTTCACAGGAAGGGAAACATAAATGGCTAAAGACATCAGAAAAGATGCTCAGCCTCATTATTAAGCAGGAAAATACAAACAAAACCCCACAATGAGCCCTTTTTATACTCAACAGATAGGCAAAAATTGTTGCCTAGCAGGCAGTTTCAAGTATTTGTTGAATATGTGAATCAGTGGTAATATTTATATTCTGCTGTTGGAGTATAAATGTTTTAACCACCTCTGGAAATGATTTGGTGTAAGTTGAATATGTATACCATAAGTCCCAGCAGTATACCTTAGAGGAACTTTTACATGTGCACTGTATACATTCATGTATAAGTACAAAAATGTTTACAATAGTGTTGTTCTTAATGGTAAACACCAAAACCAACCCAAGTATCCCATCAGTGGTACAAAGGATAAATACTTTGTGGTATATTCATACAAAGGCAATCTAGATTCCAGTGACATTAATGAATTACAGCAACATGCATCAAAATCTCAAAACCAATGTTGAAAGGGGAGAAAGCAAATCACAGAAGAATATGCAAAGGAAGAAGAGGATACAGAGGTAGAGAGGAGCACACAGTGGGCTTCAAAGGATTGGTGATGTACTCTTTCTTAAATGGGTTGTGGGAATTTAGGTTTTTGTTTTATTATTTCAATTATAAATATATTTTATTCTCCTTTAATAAAAACATGTTAGAAACAACTTGTTAGAAACAGCCTAACTTTTAATGATCTTTTTAGACAGCTTTTACCTATTTCTCTGTTTACAGTTAGATATTTATTTTCTTGCAACTTTTGTTAGTGATAACTTAATAAGAATATATAAATTTGGTCACCATAAAGAGTTGTTACACTTTCTTGCCTTGTAGATTTCCCATCAGATATTGCTAACAAGTCTCTTTCGGAGAGCACTGCCACAATGCTCTGGAAGGCAAAAGGCAGGAGGAGGAGAGCATCCCACCCCACAGCTGAATCCTCTAGTGAGCAGGGGGCTAGTGAAGCTGACATTGACAGTGATAGTGGTTACTGCAGCCCCAAACACAGCAATAACCAGCCTGCAGCAGGGGCTCTGAGAAACCCCGATTCTGGGACCATGAGTGTATGTAACGTCTTGATTTCTTTATCTGTCATCTCTGTCAGATTACCTTTGTGTCCTCTACTAAAGCTTAAATATCTGTTTTTAAAAATAAGTCTTGTAATAACAGGTTGGTTTAAAATGCCTTTTGTATATTGTATTACTAACATGAAAAGTATTCATTTTTTCTAAGATTATAATAAATACGCTAAGACTAACGTATGAAACATTTTGCAAAGTATATAGTATTGACTCTTAATTAGAAAATAATTGTCTTTTCTCTGTTGTTTTTTTTTTTTCCCAGCATGTGGAGTCATCTATATGTTCAGGTACTTTCTTCTGCATAATGTTTTTGCTTTACTTTTTATACCTTCTTCCTTGTTCATATCAGAGATTTGCTTTTAAGCATGAAACTTGCAGATGCTGAAAAAAATTGGAGAATCTTCCAAAGAGATTCAAGTTAATCTGAAACTACAGCTTTGCTTATCAAATTGAGAAAATGCCAACTGGAGGTATTCTGCAAAATGACACTGGTATTAGTGAAAACTGGAATACCACGTAAAGATTTTAGAAAATATTCCACGATTATATTTATAGTGACTGAATTTTTATTATTATTATTATACACATAATAATTTGCATCTTTATTTCACTTTAAAATTTACAAAGGGCTTTTAAAATATTTTCTAATATTTGATCCTCAGTAACCCTGTGAAATAGAAAAAAGAGCTATTATAAAGTCCATTTAACAGGTAAAGGAACTAAAATTCACAGAACTTGTGACATATCAAAGATCAGATTAATAACTCAAAAAAAATTTTTTTTCCAGCCTTAAATTCATTCTACCACAGCAAACTATTCTTTCTGTTTAAATCAAACAGTGACTGAATTTAGTACAATTTAAGGGGCAATCTTTTTGTTTTGGCACTACTTATAAGTATATATATTTTTTACAGGTGGTGTAAATTGGTCCAATGTAACTTGCCAGGCAACTCAGAAAAAACCTTGGTTGGAAAAAAATCAGACATTTTCTAAAGGTGGAAGGCAAATGGAACAAAGAAATAATTCACAGGTAATTTGAATTAGGTTGGAGAAATTTGATTAGGTGTGAGATGATGTTAGGGAATTCTTATAAATTTGTTACAATCATGGTATAGTGTTTATGAGAAACAGCGTCCTTAATTTTTAGAGAACTGTATTAAATTATTTAGCAGTAAAGTATGATATCTATAACTTTAAAATTATTTAGCCAATAAATAACTAAATGATATAAAAATGACAAAATGTTGAATCTAGGTATGTGGGTGTACATTGTACCATTTTCCTACTTTTCTGCCTATTTTAGTATTTCAAAAATTTAAAAAGGATGCCTGCCAACCCTACTTTATCTGCCATGCCTTTTCCCTGTCTATATAAAAATACCTTAAGCATTTTAATGCTTTAAATAGTGATTTTTGAATTTCAGTATTACAGCTTTGTCCATGTGTCTTTACTTGACTGTAACCACCACAAACCACACTTCTGTGGTAGTGGCAGTGCCATGGCTATGGCTGCCTCATACGGTAATGTAGCCAGACAGGCAGCTTCCTGACCTTGGGGAGAGAGGTTCCAGCTGTATTACAGCAGAGAGCGTTATACATTGCCATAAACTTCTGGTACCTGTATTTTCCTGCAGTGGTTGTCTGCGAAATCAGGGAGTTGTTTATTTGGTATGTATTTTTCCTTTTCCTTTTTTAGATGGGCTTCCTGGATTTCTTAAATCTAGTTAAGGTATAAAAGTTACTAATGGATAAAATAGGCCAAATATTTGTGTGTTCCTTTGCCTCCCTGAAATGAAGTACTTCAGATGTACCTTAATGTTAGACTGTCAGGTAAACAAGCAGAATACCCTCTTCCCTATGGTTATTACAAAAATGAGTCGTCGTTGCTTGTGGCAGGCTTGTGAGACAAACGAGCTAAAACAGGAATCATTTATGTAGATTTGATAAACAAAATCTAGCAGTGTTTACTTAAGTGCTGAAATTTTATGCTGAGATGTAAGTACTAGTCCTACCAAGTTTACAGTATTAAGTACTGTTGCTTTTGGTATCAGTTAGTAGCTCACTGGAGAGGAAATAGTATAGAGATGGAAAAACATTTTATCTCTGCCTCAAAACTAGTGAGGAATGGTAGAAGGAAAAAAAAAAAAGAGAAATTATACAAATACATATGGTATATTAAGTTTGTTTTGTTTTGTATCCCTCTTCATTCCAAAAGAAGAGCTGGAGCCAGACGTTGAGCAATGTATTTGTTTTCTTTTCTGCTTCTGATGCTTTGTTATACTTACACTTTTCTTAAGTATTTATTTGTTTGATTTTTGACAATACGGAATCTTTTTTCCTTCTTCTAAGGCAAAGTGTTTCTCCCTCTTGCAATGTCTAAAATTGTTTTCAGGGTTAAAAAGTCTTTTAGAAATCAAATATTCACCTGTATTACACTACCTTTTTGCAGTGTAATGTTTCAAAACTTTCGCAGTATAATGTTTCAAAACTTTTTAAAATCTAGATTTATTTTGATGCATGGATGTACATAAAATATACGTTTTCAAAGATGTTAATCAGTGGTCCTAAGCTTGGAATCCATTCTGTCCTCACTGATTTATACTGCTGTTTTAATCATTTGGTAATTTCTTATGTCCTAGGTGCTATTTCTGGGCTATTTGATTAGTTCCATTTATGATATTTTTGTACCATGTTTTTTTTTTTTTTTTTTTTTTAAAACAATTCCACATATTCTTTTCTTCTAATTTTCATTGTTTGAAAATCAATTACTGGGAAGCGGCTGTGGCTCAATCAGTAGGGCTCCCGTTTGCCATGTGGGGGGCCCCGGGTTCGGTTCCTGGGGCCTCCTGGTGAGGGCAGGCCCGCCCGCACGGCATGGTTGGCTGACCCAGCGAGCACGGGCAGCAAGGGGGGGATGAATGAATAAATAAATAAAATCTTTAAAAAAAAAAAAAAAAAAAAAAAGAAAATCAATTACTGTTAGGTTTAGAGGGAAGCAGAGGAAGGGGGGTGTTTTAGAAATCAGACCAGGAGCTGAGGTTCATTCAAGCAAGGCTTTTTTTTTTTTTTTTTTTTTACCGGGAGGTCCCAGAGATCGAACCCCGGTCCCTCCATATGGTAGACGGACGCCAAACCTCTTGAGCCACATCCGTTTCCCACCGTGTTGTTTTAATGACAGTAATTTTAACATTTTTAAACTTTATACTCTAATGTATCTTTAATTTTAATGATGGAAAGAATCTGTAAACTTACGTCTTTTAAAACATTTGTATTTTGTGACTCAGTTGAAAAATAGAAGCTGAGAAAGGTATACGATGAAAAATCTAATTTTCACCTTTGCTTCCCCTTGTGCTCTCTTTTACCCTCTACCCTTCCCACTTTGATTAGTTTTTGAGTATTCTATCAGATTTTTTCATGTCATAAGTAAATACAAATATGTATCTGATGTTTCTATCCTTTTCTTACATGAGAGATAGCATATATGCTTTGTTATGTGCTTTGCTTTTTTCAATTAATATATCTTGGAGATATTTCCATATAACTGTGTAGAAAAGAGAGCTTCCTCACTTTCATTTCTAACAACTGTCTAGTACTTCATTGTATTGATATACTGTTATTAAGTTCTGTAGTCCTGTTGTTGGGTGCTTCAGTTTGTTTGCAAACTTTTGCTATTCAGACGTGCCGCAACGTCATTTAATATAAAGGTGTGTTTAACAGTAGAATAAATTCCTGGATGAGAGATTGTTCGATCAAAAGGTAAATGCATCTATTATTTTGGTAAATATCACCAAATTTTACCAATTTGCCTACTCAACAACAATGTGAGAGTGGCTATTTCCTATTTCCATTTCAGAGAGTGTTTGAAATGGTGTGTTTTCAGACTTTTGGATGCATGCCAGTTAGGTGAAAATGGTTTCTTATTGTAGTCGAGCATCTTTCCATATGTTTAAGGACCATTTCTATTTCCTTTTCTGTGAACTTATCTAGTCATAACCTTTGAGCATTTTTGAATGTTGAACTATTTCTTTTCTTTCGTACATTTTTAATCAATTTGATCAAGTTCTTATCACATTCTTAAAATTTCTATGAGTCTTTAGTCTATAAGGTCAGTTGCAAATTGTTAATTTTTATTTTTTTGTTTTGCTCCTGCTGCTTTTCTTCTTATTGCTTGTGCAGAAGTATATTTTATTTTTTAAATAGCGTTAAGAAGTTTATTTTTATAAATTTACTTAATTTTTTTTTAAATGGCTTCTGGATTATGATTTAAAATCATAGTTAGAAAAGCCTTACATATTTATGTAAAGTGATTTGCCTTTGACATACCCTAGTGTGTTTATGTTCTCAGTTTTTACATTTAAGTTTTTAATCCGTTTGGAGTTTATCCTGGAGTATGGTGTAAAATAGGGGTTCTCCTTTCTATTTTCCAGGTGGCTACCTACATCTCCCAAAATGATTTATTGAAAATATCTCTTTCTCACTGATTTGATATAACCACCTTTATCACATATTAAATTCCCATATATATTGGAATTTATTTCTGGACTTTATATTTTGTTACATTTGTCATTAAATTTATAAATTTAGGGGAAGTTAAGTCTTCCTAGGCAAAAATAGTTTATCTTCTTATTTTTGAGTCATCTTTCTATTTTTGAGTCCTCCTTTTCTGTCTTTCAGAGTGATATAAATTTTTCTTAAAATAAGTTTGCAAATATTCTTGATGTGTCAATTTCTGGTATTTTTTTTCTCTTTTTGTTACTGTAAATGAAGTAAAAGAAATTAAATCTTTTAAAATTAATTTTCTACTAAGCATTACAAATCTTAATATTTGTAATATTTGAAGCTATAGCTTCTGCTTTTTTCTATTCTGTATGCCCACTTTCTATCAACAACATTTTTTTCCATAAAACTCATAAAAAGTATTTAAATGTCATGAGGTTATTCTTTCATTCTAGGAAGTAATTGGAATACTTGTATATTTGGGCCTCATAAACTTTGCTGGGACCATTAGTTTGGGAGTTTTAATTTAATTGTGGAGCTTTATGTTTCCAAGTGTAAGAATCAAGTTACATGTTTTTAAAGAAAATAGTTTTAGTATTTTTAACAACGTAATACATGTATACTAACTCTGATTCACAACAATAGCTAACTTTTTGATGTGACTATAATTCTACTTGAAGGGCAGGTTTGCACTTACCTTTTTTGTGGTAGTGACTGTACGAAGAAGTAAAGTTGTATTCAAGAATTATTACTTCTATTGATTTTACTTTTCTTTATCTTGGCTCTTGAGTATTAGTATTCATTTCATTGTTAATAATTTATGTGAATTAATTTGTTTCCTGGACATTGTAAATTGTGTTTGTTTTACCACTGGTGTTTTGTGAGTCTCCTCTTTTCATGAGCAAATTTTTAAAATATTTAATATGAAAATTTCTAAACATGGAGTCAAGTTGAAAGAATTTTCTAATGAAAACCTAGATGCTCTCTTTATCTATTTCACTAGATATGCTTCATCATATATATATTCATCTGTCGATCTCTATCCATGTTCATGAGCCTATTTTAAAATAAGGTAAATATTTAAACCCAATAAACTTTTTAAAAAAACATTTAAAAAATTTATTTTTAAAGAAGCTTAAGATGACATAAATGATACATTAAATGATACATTAAAAATGATACATTACATAGTGGGAGTCCCACATACCCCACCCCCTCCCTCTCCCACACTTTTCCTTATTAGCAACATCTTTAGTGTGATACATTTGTTAGAATTGATGAACGCATGTTGAAGCATTGCTGCTAACCATGGTCAGTGGTTTACATTATAGTTTGCATTGCACATTTTTATAGGTTTTGGCAAAATGTATGCTGGCCTCTATCATTGCAGTGTCATTCAGAACAATTCCAGGGTCCCAACATTGCCCCATGTTACATCTATTCTTCCCTCTCCTTCCCCTCAGAACCTCTAGTGGCCACTGCCTTTATATCAATATTACAAATTCTTCCATTGTTAGAATAATACTAAGTCTATCTTAGTCCGTAGTTGCAGTCCTACCTTATGTTTGTTCATTCCTCAATCTTGAGGGTTTTAGGATGGTGATACCCACTCTCTTTCTGATTGAGGGGGGGCCTTAGATCCCATGGGGCAGATGGATGGAACTGTCTTACTTGCAGTTGTAAATACTCTGTTTTGCGGGGGATGGGCATTGTCCATCATCATTTTGTTAGTTGTCCTGGGCGAGACCGATGAACTAGAGAGTGGGTGTTGGCTGCAACTCTGCTGAGATTCAGGGCTCAGCCAGCATATGAACAGCCAGAAGATTTAAGTCTCTGGGACATATATTTAACGGGTATAGTGGTAATTATAGATTCAAATAAAAGGGGCAGAAGAACCACGTATAGGGAAATTATAAATGTCTCTTAACTCTTACATTGGGGAGCATAGATTCCAATGTAAGGCCCACTGACAGGGTGCTGAATTCCTAGGATTGTCTGCTCTGTGTATAGTTTCTAGATGTCTCTAGAGCCCTTAGGAGCACCCCTGCTTGAGGCACAGTTTACCGTGGCATTGAGTGGGATCCTCCTGAGATATGCAAAAGCGTAACTTCTGAAATGACCTCCCAAATCAACTTTGAAATCTCTTAGCCATAAAAACTCATTTGTATTTAATATTCCCCCCTTTTGGTCAAGGTCTTTTCCCAAATGCATCACTAGCTGGTGATTGGTTATAATCCCTCAGGGAAGCTCATCCCTGGTAGTTATGTCCCATGCCAGGGGGTGGGGGGTAGGTAGTGAGTTTATATGCTGAGTTTGGGTTAGAGAGAGGCCACATTTAAGCAACAAGAAGGCTTTCAGGAGGTAACTCTTAGGCAGTATATAATATTAAGCTAATTTCAGTTTGACAAGAACAAGGTTCATAAGCACAAGCATCAATATCATGGGCCTGGTGTAATGGTCTGTCCTCTTTCACTAGGCACTGCCCATGAATCTAGGGATTCTTGCCACTCTATTAAGAATGTAGTAGGCCTTCCCAGGATGAGAATTCAGTTTTCTTACAGTTATTTTGTGGGTCTTCACGCACTGAGACAACACCCCATGACCACTTGAACATATTCATATCCATATAAGCATGCCCAGTTGCACCCATCCCCATAAATCTCCCATCATCAACACACTGCACCAGTAATCCTCCCCTGCTCCAGATGCAGCCCTTCTGCAATCCAAAACCTCCCCAAAAACAAAGCCAATAAAAATAATAAAAATAAAATAATAATAAATAAAATAAAATTAATAAATTATTTCTTTTAATTGTCTTTCACCACCATGAGATATGTTATCTTTTTTGTACAGTGACAATTTCTACCATATGTTCCCCTGTTGTCTTATTTTTTTTCACTTTATTTTCAAAGAAGCTTTAGGTTACATAAAAGTCTCATAGAAAATATAGGGGATTCCCCTATAGCCCACCACCTCCATTTTCACATTTTTTCCCTATTGATAACATATTATGTGAGTATGGTACATTTGTTATAATTGATGAGCAAATATTGAAGCATTGCTACTCTACTAACCATGGTCAATGGTTTACATTATTGGTTACATTATGCACCACACACTTTTGTTGGTTTTGGCAAAAGTTATATTGGCCTGTATCTGTCAATACCAGATCATGCAGAACAATTACAATGCCCTAAAACTACCCTGTATTCCATCTATTTTATTCTTCCTCCTCCCCCCCCCCCCGGAACCTATGGTAACCACTAAGTTTCAATTTTTAAGCATAAAGTTCATAGTTACATCCTCTAATATTGAGTGCTTGACATATTGGTCTTTTTCTTTTATTAGGCGCTGCCTATGTTCTCGAGAGATTCTTGCCCTTCTAATTGAGAACATAGCAGTACTCCCAGGATGGGAGTTCAATATTTTCTTGTTTGTTGTGTGAGTCTCCACCCACTGAGATAACACACTATGACAGGATGAACATTTTCATATTCCATAGAAGCATGCCTCGTGTGTCCTATCTCACATTCCCCAGCTACTGACACCCTGCACCAGTAACCCTCCCCTGCCATATTTGCCAAAAGACCATTCCCATCATTGTAGTTTTAACCACATACCTACAAATCCCCAGAGTTCACCTGTTCCTTCCACCAGCTCTCTCCCCAGTTCCATGCATCAGCCAACCCACCCTCCTCACTCTACTCCCCCTCACATTCCAGCACCATTGACCCCTTCACATCCCTGCATCAACATCACCCCCATCCATTGCCCAACCACCCCCTTCCACCTTATTGTAGGTTTTACTCATTGAGCATTGGCTTACCATACTCTACTCCCTTTTTGTCTCTGATAACCTATCTTCCAGACTCTGGCTCTGTGTGAGTCTGCTCAATTTGCTTAAGTCATATCAATGAGGTCATGTAATATTTGCCCTTCAGTTACTGGCTTACTTCACTCAACATAAGGTCTTCAAGATTCATCCATGTTGTCCCATGTGTTAATACTGCATTCCTTCTTATAGCTGAGTAATATTCCATTTTATGTATATACCACAATTTGCTTATCCATTCATCTGTTGATGGACACTTGGGTTGTTTCCAACTTTTGGCAATAGTGAATAATGCTGCTATGAACTTTGGTGTGCTTATATCTATTCATGTCCCTGCTTTCAGTTCTTCTGGGTATATACTCAGCAGTGGGATTGCTGGATCATATGGCAGTTCTATAGTTAGCTTCCTGAGGAACCACCAAACTGTCCTCCACAATGGCTGCACCATTCTACATTACCACCAGCATAGAAGAGTGTTCCCTTTCCTCCACATCCTCTCCAACACTTGTATTTCTGTTTTTTTAATAGCCACCAGTCTATACCTCATTGTAGTTTTTTTTGTTTTTTTTTTTTAATAAATTTATTTATTTACTTTATCCATTTTAAACCCCCCCTTCCCCATTTGCTGTTTTGTGTCCATTCGCAGGGCAATTCTCTGTGTCTGTTTCCTGCCATCTCTTCTCATCCTCCTCCTCCAGTCTTCAGCAGGATTCGATCCTGGAGACCTCCGATGTGGGAGAGAGGTGTTCTGCCACCTGCACCGCCTTGGTTCCTGGTTTTCAGAGCTTTCGGAGCATCTCGTCTTGTCTTTCCCCTGCGTCTCTCTCCTGTTAGGTCATCATCTTGCTGCATGGCTCCCGGGGCCTGGCAGCTCATGGGCACACAGAGCCTGGCAGTCCAATCGCCTTCTATATATATTTTTTTAATTTTACCGGGAGGTCCTGGGACTCGAACCCAGGTCCCTCCATATGGCAGATGGATGCCCAACCATTTGAGCCACATCCGCCCCCCTCATTGTAGTTTTGATTTGTGTTTCCCTAATAGCTAGTGATGTCGAGCATCTTTTCATGTGCCTTATAGCCATTTGTATTTCTTCTTTAGAAAAGTGTCTGTTCAAATCTCTTGCCCATTTTTTAAATGGGTTGTCTTTTTATTTTCAAGATGTAGGATTTCTTTACATATGCTGGATATTAGGCCCTTATTGGATAAATGGTTATCAAATATTTTCTCCCATTGAGTAGACTGCTTTTCACTTTCTTGACAAACTCCTTTGAAGTGCAAAAAGTTTTTAATTTTGAGGAGATCCCATTTATCTATTTTTTCTTTAGTTGCTCGTGTTTTGGGTATAAAATTTATGAAACCATTTCCTACTACAAGATCTTGTAGGTGCTTCCCTACATTATCTTTTAGGAGCTTTATGGTCTTGGCTTTTATGTTCAGATATTTGATCCATCTTGAGTTAATTTTTGTTTATGGCCTGAGATGGTGATCTTCTCTCATTCATTTGGATATGGATATCCAGTTCTCCAAGCATCATTTATTGAAGAGGCCATTCTGTCCCAGTTGAGTGGGCTTGGTGGCCTTGTTGAATATCAGTTGACCATATATGCAAGGATCTAAATCAGAACTCTCAATTTGGTAAAACCAATAAGCTTTTGGGTAGATGGAAAATTGTTTAGTTTCCTAACCGGTGCTTATAGGTTATAGGAATTAATCCACTGAAAATTGCGGTATCTGCATTTTCTGAGGAAAGAAGTAAATTTGCTATATGACCATCCTCTGGTCATACAATAAGTTGTATTTCTTATCAGCAAGTCTTTTAGAATAACAAGGACCAGAGGCTGCATGGGAAATGTCAGTTAGTTCCAGGTCTTTGTGCACATACATTCAATTTGGTATCCAAGACCTGTGTACCAGCTCCTCCTCTCTGGGTCTGCCTTAATTTCTTTTTATTAGAATTTGGGGTAGCTGGTGTTGAAGATCATATATATCAAGTCTTTTAAGTGTCCTGGTTAAAAGAGATATTTAATATTAGCTGCATTATGTACTTAAAAGAGGAAACTTGAAATGTCTTAAGATTCTTAGGATGTTTAATGTTTTTTCTAGCTTATATAACAGTTGAACACTTTGCCAAATTGTTAATAGGATAATAATTTATGTGTTTGAGTGAAAATTAGACTCTTAAATAAATCTATTTTCTTGGAAATAGGATTTTTATTTAATAGTTATACCTAGGAATTCTGTTTTTTTTTTTTTTTTTTTTTTAGCAAAACTGCAGGTAAGACATTATAGCTTAATTAAAAACATAATGTGCATTAATTATCACATTTTCGTATTTTTCATATTGTAATTAATTACCTTGTCAAAAACTTTGACCTTTTAAAAATAATTATGTTTTGTTGTGAAACTTTGAGCTGTGCACTTTTGTATTTTTTCCTGTATGTTATATACTTCAATAAAACATTTACTTAAAAATAATATGGTGTGTTCCCTCCTATCACCCTCTGTGGTTTACTTAAGGTTGGATTCAGATGCCGAGGACATAGTACTTCCTCAGAAAGAAGACAGAATTTACAAAAGAAACAAGATAATAAACAATTAAACTCCAGTCAATCCCGTAGAAGCGACCCAAATTCTGAGTCTTTATATTTTGAGGTATTTTTTAAACTCTCTTTGTAAAATGTTATAGCAAATGTTACCATTCACATTTGTAAACATTATAAATACTTTTTATGTCCTAATATGTGACTCTGCTTTATAAATTATTTGAAAGTATTGACTCATTTTTATTTGTTTTGATTGTATATACTTAGTAAACCATTAACTTCCTTAATGTTTATAAGTTTTTGTCATGTTCATCATTTTTAGGTAACATGTCGGGGTAGAACTTGATTTCAAGTGGACTTCACCTAATATTTAACTTTCTTTTAATGTTTTTTGTTATTCTTGTCATCGACAGGTTTTTCAGATTTGAATAGTTCAATCTAGGTAATTAGTGCTGCCAGCCAGGAGAATCTTGCGGAAGAAGGAAAAAAGGCTATTTTACTTTCTTTAATAGGCAGACAGTTTATATCCTAATTGCAATATTTTAATTGTTTATTCATTGAACTGGCTCTTATTGGGGGCCTGTTATATGTGTTAACTAAGGTGCTTTGAATAATATATTAAGGTAAATAGACAAATTACCCTTAGGGAATTTGTTGTGTAGTAGAGGAATATAGACATGTACAAGCTTAATACTTGGTTGATTGAAGTTGAATTGAAAGGAAAGAAAAGTCATTTTGGGTATGGAACAGGGTAGGGATAACATTAAGGGTGGTTTTTAAAGAATGAGTGGAATTTGAATGTGTCAAGATGATGAATAACATCACAGGCAACTCATCTGAGTAATCATTTAGGCGGGATCATAGATTCTATAAAATGGGTTAATAGATGGAGATTAAACTGGAAAAGCTTGCTTGGGGCCAGAGGATAGAGATGAGTAATGTGTTGTATAAACTTAGTAATTGGCCCAGAGGACTTGAAAATGCATCACAATTATATTCTATCAAGATCCAGACATGTAGTTTTATTATTTGCACTTAACCATATGGTTATTTCCATAATTACGTTTAGTTAAAGATATTAGATATAATTTCATGGGCATATTAGTTAAGAAATTTGAATAGGACAGATTTTTAGTTTTTTTTTTTTTTAACTTTTATCCTTACTGATAAAAGTTGTGAACAGTAGTGTGAGGCAGGAAATATATTAATAAATAGTTGTGTATAGTAATATGGGGCAGAGAATGTATTAATAAAATGCATATTAAGCACCAATTTAAAGTGTTTGTAAAGACTGACCAAATGGTCAAACTTGGCATCACCAAGAATGGGATAGCCTGTATAGAATGTTTGTATGGAATATTTGTAAATAAAAATTAATAACTAAAAAAAAAACACAAAACAACTTTCTGAGATGACAAAAGATCAGGAAACCAGTTCCTTAAAAAGAACGTTTCCAAATTATCTGAAATGTGATAAAATCCTATTTCAATTTCTTTTCATTTGCCTATCTATCTTAGTGTGGAATTACTAATAGGGGGCGGATGTGGCTCAAATGGTTGGGCATCCGTCTGCCATATGGAGGGACCTGGGTTCGATCCCCGGGACCTCCCGGTAAAATAAAAAAAAATAAAAATAAAAATAAAAAACCAGGATAATAGATGTAGAAATCCAAAGGATGAACATGTGTGGATATACCCCCATTCTTGAACAGTTAAATTAGCTGTGTTTTAGCATGAGATTTCATTTTTAAGACGGACTTTAAATAGTTCAGTCTTAAAATAAAAAATTATCTGCTCTATTTTCCATTATTCTTGAGCATTTAAAAAGTAGTTTTCCCCATGGGATCTAAGCCCCCTCTCAATTGGAGGCGGAGTGGGTATCACCATCCCAGAATCCTCAGGATTGGGGAGTGAATGATGGACTACAGTAGACTTACTTTTATTCTACTATAGACTTGTTGTGATGCTAGCAATGGAAGAACGTTTATCATTGATGTGGAGGCAGTGGCTACTGGAGGTTCTAGGGGAAGGGAGAGGGAAAAATAGGTATAATATGGGAGTATTTTTAGGACTTGAGAATTGTCCTGAATGACATTGCAAAGACAGATACCGGCCATTGTATATCTTGTCATAATTTACAAAATTGTGCGGGAGAGAGTGTAAACTACAATGTAAACTATAATCCATGCTTAGTGGCAGTGCTCCAAAATGTGTTCATCAATTGTAACAAATGTACCACACTAATAAAGGATCTTGTTAAGGTGGGAAAGTGTGGTAGGGGTAGGGAGCAGGGCATATGGGAATCCCCTGTATTTTTTAGTAACATTTATGTAATCTATCTTTAAAAAAAATTTTTTAAGTATAAAAAAAAATAAAAATAGTTTTTCTTAGGTGATTATTGTTTATAACTGTGTTTTATTTAAAATGTGAAACTATTTCAGGATGAAGATGAGCTTCAGGAACTAAATGAGAATGGAAATGCTAAAGACGAGAATCTTCAACAGAAACTTTCTTCAAAAGTAGTAAGTGACTTAAAAGAGACAAGCTTAATAAAACTTTTTTTCAACTATGGCTGTATTGAAAAGAAATATTAAAGATAAATATAAACACACATAGAGGAAGCAGCATTGATCTGGTAGTTCAGGGCTTCTAAGATGAGCAACTTTGGATATGTTACTTAACCGCTAACCAAGAAATCTTAATGTCTAATAATAGTAGGTAGAGATTGAGTATAGAGTATAGCTAAACTTATTAATTGGGTGATTCCCAATTTTGTGGGCTCAAAAGAGATAAAATGTACGATGATGGGTTATGTAATAAAATCCCAAAAGTTCTGAGTATTTATTTGACAATAAAACGGGTCATTGTGTAGATTGGAGAAGTATAACACATCTTTATTTATAATAGGCTATCCTATAATGTAAATAATATTCTATTTCCACAAGTCCATGGCCTAATAGATTTCTACCATATTATATTATCTTAAGCTTTTACAACATTAGAAATTGGTGTCATTAAGTAATTAAAATTAAAGGGGAGTAGTTTAGGTAGATTGGTCAAAGATAGAATTCAGGGAAGCGGCTGTGGCTCAATCAGTAGGGCTCCCGTTTACCATATGGGAGGCCCCGGGTTCGGTTCCAGGGGCCTCCTGGTGAAGGCAAGCCCGCCCGCACGGCGTGGTTAGCTGACCCAGCGAGCACAAGCGGCAAGCAGGGGATAAATGAATAAATAAATAAAATCTTTGAAAAAAAAAAAAAAGATAGAATTCAGACAGTGTAATATTTTTCAGAACATATTTTTAATTTAATTATAAAGTAAATACATCTCCTAAGAAAAAATGATAGTTTCTGTGAACTTTACAGTTCTATTACTATACCTAAGAAAATATCATTAGTTAAATGACATCATTTAACATAGAGTCCATACTAAAATTTCCCCAAATGTTGCAAAACTTTCCTTTGGAGCTATTTTGTTTTGTTTTCAATCCAGGATCCAGACAAGCATCATTTATTGCATCAAGCCATTTTGTCTCTTCATTATTTCCAGTTGAGACAGTCCCACTGTCTCAGTCTCTTCTTTATGACATTGAATCCTGTGAATAATCTAGGCTGGTTATCCTGTAGAACATCTCACATTCTGGATTGTCTTTCCTCATGATTAGAAGACGCCAAATATTTCCAACAAAAACACCATATTAATGGATAATGCTAGGCCATTCCAGTGTTGGCAATGCCAAGATTTACCATTTGTTCAGAAAATAAAATTTTTTTTTCAGTTTTTTAAATTATGCTAACTGCTTCCTGTAGATATACAATCAATTATATTAAAGCTCATCTCTTCTCTGTTGTGCATTTTAATGTCTCAGGTATTCTTCTGTGACTTTTATGGACTCACTACAAATGTTTTTCTTTGGTTATCTTAGTTGGATGATTTACCTGAAAACTCACCAATTAATATAGTTCAGACTCCAATTCCTATTACAACCTCTGTTCCCAAACGTGCAAAAAGTCAGAAGAAGAAGGCTCTAGCTGCAGCCCTTGCCACAGCTCAAGAATATTCAGAAATAAGTATGGAGCAAAAGAAATTACAGGTGTGTATTCATTTTCATTAATAAATGTGATAGGTTATTTGCTAGGTTTGGAGGATGGACAAAACTATAATAGGTGTAATCATCTTAGGTTACCATGCTTTTATATTATAATGAGAAAATAAGTGTTTTCATATTCACTTTGCAGGAAGCTTTATCAAAAGCAGCTGGAAAAAAGAATAAAACACCTATGCAGCTGGATTTGGGGGACATGCTAGCTGCTTTGGAAAAACAACAACAAGCTATGAAAGCACGGCAAATTACTAATACCAGACCTCTGTCGTATACAGGTGATATCATTAGGTTAAGCAAATTGCTGTTTGGTTTTGGCAATATTTTTTGGATTGGCATTAATAAAAAGTTATGTTTTTTATATATATATTAAATTCATCGCAGACCACAAGCCTTGAAAGTATCCATGTTTCCTTTTTTCCCTGTACCCCTGCATTAAGTCCTCAAGCACATTCTAATTTATGTTCAAAACATATCTGGAGGATTGTACAAGGTAGGAAACCATATAACACAGTGAGCCCCCGTGGTGGATGATGGACTGTGGTTAACAGCATAAATGTGAGAAAATTCTTTCTGGAGATATAACAAATATACAATACTAATATATGGTGTTAATAATAGGATGGTTTGTGGGAAAAATACACCAAGTATAAGCTATATACACTATAGGTATCAGTAATATTATCATTTGTATTCATCATTTGTAACAAATGAGTCACAACATTGTAAGGTGTTGATGGTGGGTGAGGTATGGGAATCCTCTATGGTATGTGTGATTGTTTTGTAAACTCACAGCTTCCCTAATTAAAAAAAAAAACTTGAATGGAAAAAAAAAATTCTAGAAACTACTCACCAGCTGCTCTCTTGCTCCCCTTCATCTCACTACATTGTAGCAGCTTCCTAAGTATTATCTACCTTCCCCTTACCCCATCCCCAGTCTATTTTGAAAGGAGTAATTATTTAAAAATATAAATTGGATCATTTCACTCCATGCTCAAACCCCTCAAGTTCTTCATCTCACCTCGAGTAAAGCCAGAGTCCCATCTAAAGCCTTATCTTACCTGACTCCATATTTCTTCGCTGCCCTCATCACCATTCTCTCCTGACATATTCTGTTCTAGCTCCATTACCCTCTTTGCTGATACTCAGATACACCAGACATGCTCTTAGCTCAGTATCTTTGTGCTTAATAGTCCCTTTTTCTGGAACACTCTTTCCCCAGATATCAGTATAGTCTGTTCTCTCATGTCCTTCAGGTCTCTGCTCAAATGTCAGTTGGTAGTGCATTTTCAAGAAGTAAACTTGTTTTTTTCTTCTTTAAAGATTGAAATAAAATCACAAGTAATTTAGCTCTCATAACTGTTCAATTATCCAATTTAAAACCAAACGGTAAAAATAGAAGGCTTTTAAAATCAAATTGTATATCTATGTGTCTTTGTATATTGTCTATTTTAACAAACCTTGTCAAATTTAGCACTCAGTAACTCTGATGTGCTCCCTTGTTTGTTTTCATAATCTTTGTTTAGAGGGTGCGATATCAATAGAAAATGCTGATGCATAGAGGCAGAACTGAATTTTCTGTTTTTTTCTGTTCCTATATTATTAACAAAAAGATAAACAACAGTATATAACTTTAGTCCTGTGTCCTAAATGTTTAAATCTTTGGCTAGTTACGCATGCATTATGAACCTTGGCTTTGTGTAGCTATTAGATGAAAATACTATTTATTTAATGTGTACTAAGATTTAAGGTTTCATGCTGTTTAAATGGGAAGAGTACTAGTAACATTTCACTGAAAGTAAAGGACCAGAGGGAATGGTACTGAGAGTTAGCAGTGTTCTGGAGGCAGTGTGGCCTACTGTTTAAAAGCTGGGGCTCTGGAATCAAGTTGCCTGGGTTTAGTCCTCTCTTTCCACATATTTCCTTTGCAATTTACTTAACCTTCCTGTGTGTCAATTTCCTTATGTTAAAATGAGGATAATGAGAGTACTTACTTTGGATTATTTTAAGGATTAAAGAAGATGATACATACAAAATCCTTAGAAGAGTGTCTGAGGTATAATCACTCAATGAATGATAACTAATATTACTATGGAGAAGAGGTTAAGCTGTGATACTTCAAATGGCTTATTGTTACAAGCTTGATTCATTTAGCAAATATTACTATATAAAGACATAAGTATCTGAATACAAAGCATGGTATCAAGAACTGTTGGTATTACAAATATGATTAAGATATAACTGTGGTTTAGAAGTTTATAGTCTAGTAAGGGAGAAAGACATATAACTAATAAAAAGCAGTGTCTTAGGAAAGATACAAGCAAAGTTCCACGAACTTGCCAAAATAGAGTGTTTTATGTCAACAGGGAGGTATGGGAAGATGTTATAAATTATTCATAAAGATGGCATGCATACTGGGCTTTGAAAGGGGAGTAGGATTCCTGACAGACATGAAATTAACATCTAAGCTATCACCAGTGATTAAATTGGAGAGCATAGATTACATAGAAAGCTACTGGGAAATCCAAGAAAAGGATGAGACTATGATAGGAATGAAAAAGGATTGTAAGAGATTGATAGGGTTTTATTACTGATGGAATGTGGAAGCAAGTTGAAGATGACTCTGAGCTCTCTGGCTTGGATAATTGGTGGTGGTAAGGGCTATGAGGATCCTAAACAATTTAAGGATCATGAAAGAAGTTTGAAGGGAAGAACAAGCTCTTGGCCTGTTACATTTGATATTTCAATAAGGAATATCCTTATGGTTGTTATTTAGTATATAGTTATGAGTGTGTAATTTAGGTTAGAAGTCAGTTTCATATAGAGATGATTATCGAAGCTGCAGAAATATGTAAAATTGCCAGGGAAAGAAAATTCAGGAAAAAAAAGGTTCAGGGATAAAAGCCTTGGAGAATGCTCAGATATAAAGGACAGAAGGAAGAAGAACCAGAAAAATAGTTGTGAGAGAAAGGAAGAAAAGTAGGAGAGTGTAATGTCACAGAAGGCAAGGTTAGAATTTTGAGGAAGAGGTGGTCTTTGGTACCAAATGCTGAAAAAAAGCTAGAATAGGATCAAGACTCAGAAAATTATATTTGGCAATTGTAATGTTACTGGTGAGCTTGACAGTAACAGTTTCCAAAGAGTAGATAGGGCAGAGGTCAGATTGAAATTATTTGGGAATCAATAATAAGATAGTTTAGAAGTTTAACAGTGGGAAGCAGATGTGGCTCAAGCGATTGAGCTCCTGCCTACCATATGGGAGGTCCTGGGTTCAGTTCCCGGTGCCTCTTGGAGAAGACGAGCAAGACAGTGAGCTGGCGTGACGGGCTGGCATGGCAAGCTGGTGCAACAAGATGACACAACAAAGAGACACAGAGAGGAAACACAATGAGAGAGACACCAAAGCAGGGACACTCAAGAGATTGTCACTCTCCCACATGGGAGGACCCAGGGTTCAGTTCCTGATGCCTCCTGAAGAGAAGACGAGCAGATAAAGAGAGCACACAGTGAATTAACACAGAGAGCAGACAGTGAGCGCAAACAACAAGTGGTGGGGTGAGGGTGGGGGTGGGGGGAATAAATAAATAAATCTTTAAAAAAAAAAAGTTTAACAGGGAACTGAAGGGGAGTAATGGTATCTTAGCTTGAAGGAAGGCAGTCAGGGGGAGGATTTTGTTGGTTTGCCTTTTTTCTTCTCTCTTTTAGAGGAGATTTTAGCATGGGGTAGAGAGCTAGGGAAAGTAATCAGATTAAGGAGGAACTTGAAAGATGCATGGGGGAAGGAATGAAGCAAGATCCTAGAGGAAATGAGATGGGATTAGGAACAGAGGTGGTTTTGAGCATTGGACAGGAGTTAGGATACCTGCTACCTCACTCCGGTGGTTTATAAGTTTATAATGGATAGCACCTTCTCAGAGAAGTAGAATGAAAGCTTCTTTGCTGGAGTGAGAGTGGTTGAGATTGGAGGCTTAGGGATGTTAAAGGATAAGGGGTCCTAAGGATTGGGGAATGAACTATGGACTAGAGTGGCCTTACTGGTATTCTATTATAGACATATTGTGATTCTAGCAGTGGAAGGAATTACAACATTGATGTGGAGGCAGTGACCACTGGAGGCTCTGGGGGCAGGGAGAAGGGAAAAAAAATTGTAATACCGGCCCTTTTTTGGGACTTGGGAATTGTCCTGAATGACATTGCAACAACAGAAATAGGCCATTTTATATTGTCACATAACATGCAGAACTGTGTGGGAGAGAGTGTAGACTACAATGTGAACTATGGTCCATGCTCTGACAATACCCCAGAATGCATTTATTGATTGCAATGAATGTGCCACACTAATGAAGGATGGTTATGTGGGAGGGTGAGGGAGGGTGTGGGAGGTGTGGGGGGTGGAACATGTGGGAATCCCTGTATTATTTGTGTAATCTAAGTATCTTTTTTTTTTTTTTTTAAAGATTTTATTTATTTATCCATTTATCCCCCCCTTGCTGCTTGTGCTCGCTGGGTCAGCTAACCACGCCGTGCGGGCGGGCTTGCCTTCACCAGGAGGCCCCGGGAACCGAACCCGGGGCCTCCCATATGGTAAACAGGAGCCCTACTGATTGAGCCACAGCCGCTTCCCATCTAAGTATCTTTTTAAAAATATAAAAAAAATATTACTAAAAAGAAAAAAAAAGGGTAAGGGGGTAGCCAGTGGAGAATAAGGCTATCAACCAATCATAAAAGAATTGCTGAGTAGTATTGAGTGCAGCTGAGGAAAAACAATTGTTTTGGTTTCCTAGGCTGCTTAGAGCAGATACCATGAAATGGGTTGACTTAAACAATTGGAATTTATTAGCTTACAGTGTGAAGCCAAGAAAATGTCCAAATCAAGGCATGATCAAGGCAATGCTTTCTTCCCAAAGACCGGCTGCTGACGATTCTTGACTCCTCTGCCACATGACAAGGCACATGACAGTGTCTGCTGGTTTCTCCCTTCTCTTCCAGGTTTCATTGCTTTCAGATTCTTGCTTCTGTGGCTTTCTCTTTTTCTTTATTCATTCCATTTACTCCACTAGTATAATTAAGTCCCATCCTGAATGGGGTGGTCATACCTTAACTGAAGTAGCCTCATCAAAAGATACTAACAATGGGTCCACATCTACAAGAATGTATTAGATTTAAGAATATGCTTTTCTGGGGTGCATACAGCTTCACACCACCACAATAATCACCATTCTTTATTGACAGACTGAAATGAGGGAAGGAGTGATAGACTACATATCTTATATATGAGTGAATAGTAGCAGATTCAGTAGGAATAAGGAGAGGTGCATAAGTTTAGAAATTTCAGTGGCAGAATAGTTCAGACTGATGAAGAATTGCAAGGAATTGCTTGTGCTTGAGAGTTGCTGTGTAGAGTGGAATGTCTTTTTTTAAATCTTATGGAAGCTAAAAAAAGGATGGATAAAAACTGTATTTGAGGAGCACTACATGACTATGTATTGCTCCTACTATTATGATGTCTATTATTTCCACTGGAAGAGGATGTTCTTATTTTTGTAGATTTATCACTGGAAATTCTGAAAATATGTGGAATTGGTTGTAATAGCAAAACTAATGTTCTTGTTTGTTTTTTAGTGGTCACTGCAGCTTCTTTTCAAACTAAAGACTCTACTAACAGAAAACCTTTAACCAAAAGTCAGCCCTGTTTGACATCTTACAGTTCTTTGGACATTCCTTCCTCCAAAGCAAAAAAAGGAAAAGAGAAGGAAATTGCAAAACTAAAGCGACCTACAGCCCTTAAAAAGGTAAACTTAAATCTGGGGATGTTTATTTTAAAGGAAAAATAATGGCTAAAAGTGTTTTGCAAAAGTAGTTGTGGCATTTTAGCAAACAACTGACTGTTAAGTCTTCATAGATGTGCATCTTTATGGTGACTAGTTAGTTTGAGGCTGGGAATATCTTCAGCATCATGGCTGTCTTTCTATGAGTATCAAGACCCTGGAGAATGAATTCTTTCTATAAGGTTAAAAAAAAAAAGTTAAACACTTAACATCCATTCCTGGAACCTAAGAATCAGAAGCCTGGATTCTAGCACTAATTTCAGTGCTTATTATATAGCTTTAGGCAAACTTTACCCTTGTCGTCTTCATTTATAAGTTGGGGATAATATTTGCTCTGCTTAATTATTGTTATTAGGAGGATTAGAATGAGGTAATCTTTGTCTGAATAATTGAAAACTGCAAAATGTAAATCAAATGTAACCATATGATTAGTTAAAAAAACTTTTCATTTTATTACTTTTTGGGGAAACTAATTTGTCACTTTGTCACCCAGAATTTAAAGAATGAAGCAGGTGTAGTTTGATAGCTAAGTATTCAATAGCATGATTTCCTCCATTTATTTCAGATACAGTATTTCACTTATAGCACCTAAAGTTACATTCACCTTTTTCCTAGCCAGTGTCCATTTTCAAGTGAACTGCTCTCACTGTGTAATAGTATACATTGTAATCATTCAAAACATACTCAATAATTAAAGACTGGTAATGACTTTTAGGTTATTTTGAAAGAAAGAGAGGAAAAGAAGGGTCGTTTAACTGTGGACCACAATCTTTTGGGATCTGAGGAACCAATAGAAATGCACTTAGATTTTACTGATGATTTGGTGCAGGAGATTGTTTCCCAGGAAGGTAAGAACTTTCTTTTTTCTCCTCCTCTCATGGAATGGTCCAAGCATTTTAATTGATAGACCTTTACCTGCTATGCTTCTAATTGGAGGATGTACTCCATATTTTATATAAATTTCTCTAATTTTGAGAGTGGTTTCTTTTGACGATGCTTCTTGTAGGGAGATCATTAGAAAAAGGGAGGGGGCCAGGGTTAAACAGTAGGTCTGTGACATTTTTGAGGCTTAAATCCTAAATTTGTTGTAAACCCTCAAATTTATGAAGGCCACTAATGTACTAGATTTCCTCTGTCACAATTCTTTTCACGTTGTCTTCTTTTATATCTGGAACACTAATGATTATTTCTTTTCTTTATGTGGTTATTTTTCATTAAGTCATTTTTATTGCTTTTCTTTCTTTCATGGAATATGTCACACTAAGGTAGAGAATCTCAAAGCCGGTTGCAGTGCGGAGCCCAGTAGGTCAATAAGATTCAGTCCCATACGGTAGCCAGCATGTAAGATACTATTTGGTCCCTCAGTAAAATTGTAGATTTCTTCTAAAATTTATACTGTCATAGAAGATAGATTCTAAGAGAGACCTGGCTAGGTACCTTTTCCTATGGGCATATTTTGTTCCTCAACTTTTTGCAACACATTTATATTTGGTTTATACATAGAATGAATGGCAGTGTTCCAATGTTTTTAGAAAAATTAGTTTACTCCTAAGGATAGTTCAACTAGTGTGTATTTTGTTAGGATTACCTTTTACTCCCAATTTAATAGGATCCTCTGCATATTTAGTTATAGTCATCGATCTATTCATTCAGCAAATATTTATTGAACACCTACATGTGTACTTTAATAACTGAGGTTGGGGGCAGGCCAGGGAATGTAATAAAGATATATCTAGTAGACTGAACCCGGTATCAGAGTGTACAGTTCAGGAAAGAGATGAGATATGTGTGTAACTTTGCTAATTAATGACTGGATATACAAATATCAACTCATTTCCTGAGTTTACCTGTTTAGGAAAGAGGCAGTAGAGTCAAGAGATAGGTTCTAAAAATGTGGCTCCCTGAACACAGAAGCAAAGGCTAAATGAGAAAGAAATTGGGGTGGTGCCTGGAGAATCAGGAGCAGTGTAGAGAGAATGAGTGAAGTATACCTTGACCTTGCCAAATCTTCAGATAGTAAAGAAAATACATGATTTATAAGAAATAGGTGGAAAAATAGAAGTGAAGGAGATAGGTGATGATCTGGAAAGAGGCGCAGAAGTTAATACCTTTGTGTTTAATTCAAATCATCTAAGAATACATGTTTTGGATAATTTGGCCTTCCTTTCATCTTCTCGAAGGATTATATTTTAATGGCTAATAGAAAGACTTCATTTTTGTAGTGTGAAAATTATTTGTGGTGTGAATACCCAGCTTGATAGCTTCTGGAGAAGTTGTTGTGACCCAAAAGACAACTGCCATTCTAAATTGTTTTTTGTTTGTTTTTTGTTTTTTTGTTATTTTGCATATGTATGTTTGCCTTTTTGTTTTGTTAGTTATGTTAATCAAGTCACAGCTTTTCACACTTAATGTTTCTAAATTCTTTTCCCTCCCCCTGCATCTCCTCAGATACTGGACTGAGTATGCCCAGTGATACTTCGCTCTCTCCAGCAAGTCAGAACTCTCCATATTGTATGACGCCTGTGTCACAAGGTTCTCCTGCTAGTTCTGGAATAGGCAGTCCAATGGCATCTTCAACAATAACCAAAATCCACAGCAAAAGATTTAGAGAGTAAGTTTTATTCTCGTTATTGAGGTTGAATTGTGTAAGTATCTTGATTGTAGTTCTAAATTTATTACTGTGATTGTTACTCTGTGGGTTGAGCAAAATACCAAAGATCTTTCATTTTGTCTTTCAGATTTTGTTAAACAGCTGGTTTTATTATATTTAAAGCATTTGCCTTCTGTCACTTGTCATTGTTTATATGAAAGTAATTTGATAGGAAATATATTCCCTATATATCAGATAGTGTTGGAAATCTAGGCTTTTACACTGAAAATAAAATGCCACACAATGAGTTTTTGCTCCCCAAATGCCTTTGTTTTTTCCATATTGTTACCCTTCAAGAAACTTCTCTAACCAATTAATAACAAGTTTCTTGGACCCTGTTACATAAAACTATTTTTTTTTTTTTTTTTTTTACCGGGAGGTACCGGGGATCGAACCCCGGTCTCTCCATATGGTAGACGGACGCCGAACCTCTTGAGCCACATCCGTTTCCCAAAACTATTTGTTTTTAAGCAAATATTTCTCTGTCTTAAGGTTGAGATAACTTAGGGGGTAATATAATATATATACTCCATTTGTAGATAACCTTAAACTCACAGTTATTGCTGTGAAAAGGATTTTAGGATTTTTAACATTAGTGTACATGAATTAATTTTACCTTTAAAATTGACATCTGAAAGAATCCCAGGGTGTAAGTATAATCTTTGTGAGTCTTAACCACATTGGTTTGTTCTGTTTCTTTTCCTTATACCATTATTTTTGAGCAAATACTTCTTGCCTTGATTTGTGGGAAGTCAATTAAATATCAAATAACAGATATGGAGCAAAGGAAATATTTGGGGAATAAAATGTTGTACATACATGAAATAAACAGCTTGAAAGAAAAAAAGGAAAAAAGAATGAAGAAAATTGGATTTCTGATGTTCTGTTCTTTAATCACATTCTTTAGTTTTGCATATTTTAATAGTTAATCTTTATTTCCTCAGTCTGTCCAGTGAAGCCTTCTCTTATGAGGTAGTGTGATACTTGTACTTATTTAAACATTTTCCACATAAGCATAAAAAAATTCCTCAACCAGAATTTTTTTTTTTGTCCTAAGGAAGGGCAGGCCTAAAATTTTCCACTATATAATGTAGCTTAGAAGCAGAAATTAGCCTGTCTGGTTATTAGATTAGAAATTACACTAGTTCTCTGTGGTAAGGAACTGCTTGTGATAGAGATGAGGGATGAAAACTAGAAAAGATAGAAGGAGTATATAATAGGAGTAAGTAAACTTGGATGACTTTCTTGTCCCTGAAATAATGTACTGTAGGGGCATCAAACGTACTTTTTTGTTTTTCACATAGTCATACATGATTTCACAGAGAGCCTCATTTTGTGCTATTGCTTTGTTGATACAAAAGCCTGTGACCGTTACCTCAGCCCCTCTTTGGTTTTGGCTTCAGTTTAATTATTGAATTCATCCTCCATAGTATACAATTTCAGAGCCAGAGGACTCATTGAGGCCATCTTGTCCAACTCCTTATTTTTATTGATGAGTAAATTAATGCCCAGACATTGTGCCTTTTCTAAGCTTGGAGGATGAATTGTTAGTATTAGGGCTTTTGGTTAGCTCTTGTAAAATTATATTTCATTTTTATTAGAAGCATCTTATCCTCAGGGATTTAATAACTGGGAGTTTGAATAGTTTTCCCTGGGGTTAATCTGTTCTTTATATAAAAGCCAATCTGTTGAAATTCAGAAACAATGTTTGGTTTTCTAAATTGACTGAAGGATTTCAGAAGTTTTAAAGAATTGATTTTTTTCATGAAAACTTCTTACTGTATGCATTTTTTCCCTAAAGATATTTTCCTAAAATAATCTTATAATTACAGGAAAATAAATAAAAAATGAGAGTTACCTATTTTTGTTTGCCTTCACAGGTATTGTAACCAGGTTCTTTGTAAAGAGATTGATGAATGTGTGACTCTTCTTCTCCAAGAGCTTGTCAGTTTCCAGGAACGCATTTACCAAAAAGATCCTGTAAGGGCAAAAGCAAGGAGACGGCTGGTTATGGGTTTAAGGGAGGTTACCAAACATATGAAATTAAACAAGATTAAGTGTGTAATAATTTCTCCAAACTGTGAAAAAATCCAGTCAAAAGGTATGAACATTTTACTTCTGAAGTATATTGATAGATATTTAGTATAATTACAGGACATAAGGTAGATTTTAAAGTAGAAGCCATATGTCTTTTTTAGCTAAGTTTAGGTATTAAACAAAAATATTGAATATAAGGGAAGAAAATGTGAATCTTTCAATATTTGAAGTAATATAATTGAGATTGGATTTTATAGAAAATTCTTTTTTTTTTTCCTTTTTTTTAAAAAAGATTTATTATATTTATTTATTCCCCCCCAACTTTTTTTAAAAGTTTATTTTGTACATTTAATAATTGAAAACATAAGCAATTAAAAACTAAAAAGTAAACACAGATGAATAAATATATACATTTCTCAAATGTAATGGATACATGTAAATTTTGTTGTTGTTTTTTGTTTTTTTTTGTGTCTGAATCAAACAATATATTACACAATATATTTGGTTCATAGTACTGCATTCATACAGTATTTGTCCTTTTGTGTCTGGCTTGCTTCACTCAACATAATGTCCTCCAGGTTCATCCATGTTGCCATATGCTTTATGACTTCATTTATTCTTACAGCTGCATAATATTCCATCGTGTGAATAGACCACAGTTTGTTTATCCATTCATCTGTTGATGGACACCTGGGTTGTTTCCAACTTTTGGCAATGGTGAATAATGTGGCTATGAACATCGGTGTGCAGATGTCTGTTCGTGTCACTGCTCTCAGTTCTTTTGGGTATATACCCAGTAGTGTATTGCAGGGTCACATGACAAGTCTATATTCAACTTCTTTAGGAACTGCCAAACAGTCCTCCATAGTGGTTGTACCATCCTGCATTCCCACCAACAGTGAAGAAGTGTTCCTATCTCTCCACATCCTCTCCAACACTTGTAGTTCTCTGTCTTTTTAATAGTGGCCATTCTGATAGGTGTGAAATGATATCTCATTGTAGTTTTGATTTGCATTTCCCTAATCATGAGTGATGTTGATCATTTCTTCATGTGTTTTTTTGCCATTTGTATTTCTTCTTCAGAGAAATGTCTATTCAAGTCTTTGGCCCATTTTTTAATTG